>CM076577.1:482877080-483428905 GCA_034641835.2 Pinus albicaulis
TACTGGATCAAACAGCTTCAACACAACCCTTCACTTAACATCAACAAACATGTTTTTCCCAATACTTCAAACAGAACAATGAGACCACTATAACCAGAATATCAGAAATAACCCAGACTTCAGAATAGATATGCAGATACAAACTCAACCCTGAACATTCATTAATTCAAATATCATACGCTACTTTTATTCACTGAAGCCGCGTGTATACGTGCTTTCTTGCTCACCAACCTGCGTATGCCTCTGTGCATATTGTTTTTCATAACATGAAATGAATATGCCACTTCTATTCACCGAAGCTGCGCGCTTTTCTTCGTATCAACCTACGTATACTTCTGAGAATACTGATTTTTAGAATGTGATCAATCTCAGATTCAGATCTGAGGCTTTCAGTCAGACACCTTCTCAGCAATGCAGAACCTTTAGATAGTCAGTTAGATTTAACCATGTTTTCTCACTCATTGATTAGATTTGTTCATTATCAAATTAGCAGCATACTCCATATTCAATCAAACTAGAACTTCAAGTAGACTTCATTGACCAACAACAGAGAGAAAAAATAAATCACAGAAGTAATATCTGTAAATAAGCTTCAGAAACCCTAACTTCGACACGTGCTTTTAATGAAGCGAACCCGCATAGATACGCGCTTTTACCGAGACAAACTAGTGTATAGATCTGTAAAAGATAAATTTTGCAGAACAGACCAGATCTATAAACTTACCTAGATTTCTTCAATTTCTTCATCAGACTTGCGCCAGGTTTTCATCATTTCTTTTGGAGATCATCCTAGAAATTCATCATTTCTAGATCTAGAGATCTTGAACCTTCATCATATCCATAGGTGCATCATAGATTCAGATCTATTAATTAAGAACAGAGTTCAACCATGCAGATATTCCTTAGAGGAATTTATTCATCAACAACCCTTACACATGCACACCTTGCACTATGATCCTCTTCTCCTTATATAGTTTTAGCCTTTACCAATACCATGAGCCAAAACCACACAACTTTCGATGGTATTCTTGGACGGAATCAAATAAACCATACAGCGCTCAATACTGTGTGCCAAAACCATGGTAATGCCCCTTGGTATTATAATTTTGGAGCACAAAAGGGCATACGCGACATGGGACGTACTTATCCGCGTGCATACGCGACTTGGCCTTTAAAAACTTGCGTATACATTGTGACATATTATATTTATCATTTCTCCGGCATTTACTGGAATTATTTTTTCTGTCACATCTGAACTGAATTGTAGATACATCATTCTTACATCTGTAATACATAGGTTGCTATCCAAAGACAACTCAGCAAGTCAGTTTTCATCAAGGACAAATTCATCAAGTAGGTTGCCATCAAGGACAACTCATTGCATCATATTTTCAACACATGCCCACGACTTAAGGATATGAGCCACTACCTTGTATATAGCTAGCTCGCGACTAGCCCAAATCCACTAGTGTTAAGCGCATGGCTTAGCTAGAAACCCTAATTTCAGAGTGAGCTTCTGACCTGTGATTTCATACCTCCGTATGATCTCTTTCTTTGTAGATGTATCGAACCCAATCATATAGAAGAGAATAAGGTGCATGATGTTGTAATGTCTGAATGAGCTTCTAGGTCACTTGTATTTATATGCTTCAAAGGGGTGCCAATGATGTCCATTTGATGTTGAGGCTGACCTGTCCATATGAGTGAAGTTGACTTGATCCAATACCCATGAGTGGGTGCAAAATCAAAAATTGACTTTTTCTTATCCGAATGAGGTGATATTTAGGTTTATTTTGGTCCTCCTGGAAAGAGGAACTCAATGACATCATCATCTCCATTAAGTGAGTAGTCCAAAGTAGAATTTGGCCGAAGTTACATAATTTTAACATAATCCACTAAAAAATGCTCAAAAAATTATAGGATTTTGGGAAGGTGATCCTTGCCCAAAATCCTAAAAAACCCAGAAAGTGTTTCCTCTAATTCCAAACTTCAAAATCTGGCCCTTTGCAGCTTGGCCCTCGTCCAAATTCAATTTTAGTTATTGTAGACGCTACTGTGAATCACTGCCCTTCAACACCCCAACAAACCTCTTCAAATGAACCTCTAATCAATCCTACAACACCTCAACTCCAAAATACCTCTAATGCAGGTCCCACAAATGAGCCTCCTCCAATGATTATGCTGTCCAGAGAAGGGCTTACGTAGTTTTTGTGTGTTCTGACTAGAAAATGCACGAAGGTTTCTCCTCTATAGTTTTTTTTTCTCCTATACTCCTAAAATGGGACCTCAATCACTCCCATAACTCCTCTAGTGAATCCTCCATCAACCCCACTTCACAAACATCAAAATGTCTCCAACCACTACGCAGTAGAGGCCCTGTACTACGTCCCAAGCTCTCCATGAAAGCATGATCTCTGTAGGAAATCACTCCTCCAGATCCAAGGCAAGAAAATGCCTCCATTCAGTGGAAGTTGAAGTCCACAAAAGGAAGGGTGAGATTGACTCCTTGGGAAGCTCTTGTGTTGAAAAACACAACGTTGGCTCAGCTAAATAGCTAAGGAAATCCAAATTATTCAATAAGAAAAATATGCAAATGGCTCCTCCATTCCTTCCTTTTATAATTGTTGGCCATGCATGCTTGTGGGTCCCTCCACAAATTTTACTTTTCCTTAGGGAATTCGAATTCCCCTTTCCCAAAGTGCATATTTCATGTGGGTGAGTGGCCCCCATATTCCACTAACATGCAAATAATTCCTTTTATCCTATGTTCACTTCACAAAAATGCCTTGGGATTTTATTAATAAAAAATTATGAAATTACTTAATTGGGGAGATTACAATCCTCCCCACCAAAAATTGATTTTCCTCAAGCAATGAATGTAAAAGCACCCTCTCAATCAATTGACCCCAACAGTATTTTCACACAATACCAAGGTCCCAAATGTGCCACCCAGAAATCTTAAATCTCTTCCATGTCTTGCTAGGATCCCAAGCCATCTTGATCAGCGTGAGGCATCCGTTGCTCCACTCATTGTCCAACCTGGTATAGGCACCCAAATCCCATTGTATACCATTAGTAAATAGAGCATCATAATCATATAAAGTCATGTTTGTCTCCATGTGAAACCACTCTACTAATTCATCCTTCTAATTTACTTCAAGGGTGGGCACTTGAAGATACAATCCAACTCTTGTGGAAATGAATCCTTGCCTGCACTAGCTTCCCCTAATATCCCCCCGCTAATCATCCCTCCATGTCAGTGAAGTATCCCACGCTAACAAATAATCACTAAATTCCAATGGAAGGTCGGAATGATCTCCCCCTGTCAAACCTAGATCACTCCCAAGGGTAGTTGAATTGTCAAGTACTGTGATTCTAGAGTCCCATGCTCATTGCGGGAAGGACCTATCCTGCCGACCCTGGAACACTTTGGTCATGACTAATTTTCTAACATGCTCATACCATATCTTCATATTCTGCAACTCTCGGCCATAATATATTTGATGGTCGAGGCTATGCCCAACCTGCTAAGGGGACTCAACAATGCCTGTGTCTATCACACTATGGTTGGCCCCAACCCTGAACAAGCACCTACCTCAGCATACGATGAAAACCTCGAGGATTCCCTATATGTCAATCTGATAATGGAATAGATCATCGACTACCCTGACCATACTAACTAAGTAATGGAGTGTCCTCCAAACCAACTATATCCGTGAATCCCATGACCATATTGGAGTTCCACCACTCCCCATCCACTGCATACCACTATGATATGTTTCTAGCTGTTGGGACCCATATGTGCCTCGTCTCGGACTCCTGTATGTATCCAATAGGTAGGCACTGAGCAACAAGAGCATGTCCCGCAAATGAAAAACTACTCTGCACCTGCAAAATCAGACAACAAGATCTACCATCCAAGCTCCTGATGATGTGCCTGAGTACTGCACATCGCCCATACCTAGGAATCATCCTTCCAACAAGTACTACCATCACCCATACCTTATGTTCACATAATGTATCAATCTTTCCAGCTGAAAGAGTACCACCTCATCTGCGCTAAGAGAGCTAGGATCGTCCGTATGGAAGAGTACCTTGCGACAGGTGCAAAGGTCTCCTCATAATCGATCTCCTCGATCTGTGAGAAGTCACAGGCAACAAATATTGCCTTGTACTTCTCCACACTCCCATCAGCCGCCTGCTTCACTTTGTAGATCCATCGAGAACCCACCACTGATTTCCCCTCCAGTCGTGGGACAATCTCCCATGCACTATTTCTGACAATAGAATCATACTCTTCCACCATGGCATCTACCCATGCGGGGTCCTCCACAGCTTCCTCGAAAGAGGATGGCTCTGTCACGACACATTTTCTCACAAGAGCCATGGGTATCCGGACATCCGGCCGAAGACTGCTTCGTTTGCGTCAGACAGGTCCTACAACCTTCTCTGCATCTTGAGCCAGTCGCTCAGCTTCTGTAGTGCGCTTGCGCCCTCTGATGGTTGGCGCTGCATGAGTGGTCTCTTCCACTCCATGAACTTCCTCTTGTGGTTGATCCACATCCAGAAGCTCATCCTTAGGAACTAATAACTCCTCATCTGCATGCAAGTGTGGCTCCCTCTCAAGCGAACACTTCATGGCTTTCTCCTCTTGAAATTTGATATCCCTTCGCACAACAGTCTTGCGACTGTCTGGAAAATAGACATGATAGTTGTGGGGCGTATCAGTGTACCCCACAAATATTCCAACCTCTGCGGTCGGATCCAGCTTCTTTCTGGCATCCTTTGTCGCATGCATGTAGACAGGTGAACCAAAAATCCTCAAATGGGAAATATCAGGTCTCTTACCAGAAAATGCCTCCTCCGGTGTACTCATGCCAATTATCTTGTGAGGACAACGGTTCTGCACATACACTGCAGTATTTCATGCCTCCGCCCACAAGTGAAGGGGTAGGCCCTGGTCATGAAACATCGCCTGTGCAGCACCCACGATCGTTCTGTTCTTCCACTCAGCCACCCCGTTCTGCTGTGGGTTATGGGGTGCGATGAGCTCTCTCCGAATCCCCGCTGCGCTGCAGAACTAAGTCCTTGAATTCACTGCAGATGAATTCACCACCATTGTCGGCCCTAAGAGCCTTCACGATAAGCCGATTCCTTCAACCACGCTTCTTGAACTCATAGAACTTGAGTATTTCTCACTCTTCTTCTCAGATGAAGAAGATCCAAGATTCGGCATAGCCCACTACAGATCGTCATAGTACTTGTGCTTGTGTCGAAGCTACTGAGAGGGGTCCACACACGTCCGTGTGGACTTTCTAGGATCGGCCGTGGCGTGACTATCCTTCTCGCGGGAGCAGGTGGCTTACAAATTTTTTCTAAAGTACACCCCTTGCACCGATCTGACTGCGCAAGAGTGCCCTTAGGAAGTCCAGTAGAAATCTGCTGCAGAATCTTCAAAGCTCCATGGTGAAGATGGCCCAATCTCCTGTGCCATAGTTCGCCCTCATCATCCCGGCTCACCACATCTCCAGCCTTGCATGCCATAGCTGCGCAGTCATCTACCTGCAACTGATAAAGGTTCTGAGTTCTAACCCCTATCTTCCGGGTCTCTCCAGTAGTCTTACTGCGCAGGAAGGCTTTTCCTTCGCTGAAGACCACATCATACCCCTTATCCTCCAACATCGCTACTGAAATCAGGTTCTTCTTCAATCCAGGTACATGCATGACATCCTTCAATACAAAGGGCTTACCAGACTCCCTCTGAAAGGATATGGTACCGATACTAGTCGCACTGTATCTACCATCATCGCCCATCTCGATGTGCACACCCAAATCTTTGTCCTCCAGATCTGAGAACAAATCCCGATCTCCCGTCATATGAAATGACGCACCGCTGTCCAAGAACCATATCGATCCCATCACACTTGATACCAAGCATGCGATCAGCGAAAAATCCAGCTCAAACTGTGAGGCCAATGCCTCTCCCGCTGCAGATCCAGCAACATGCTTATTTTTCTTCTTCTGCGGACAATTTGTGGCATAATGTCCGTGTTGGTGACAATGAAAGCACTTCACCTTGGACATGTTCTGCTGCTTCTTGCCTTTCGCACCGGATTGAGAAGATTTCTTGCTCTTCCCCTTCTTTGCTTTGGCAGCCAAAGCGCAATTTTCTTCATCAGTTGCCTTTGATAAAGCTCTGTCCCTATTACTTCGCCTTATCTCCTCTTGCATGAGATCCGACCAAAGTCGCTCCCATCCTGGCAATTTCTCCCGACCATTGACAGAGTCCTGATAGGAATGCCAACTCTTCGGAAGACCAAGGAGAGCCAGGTCCACCAAGTCCTCATCATCGACAATCACCCCCACACTTCCCAGCTCATCTCTGCATTGAGTGAACTTCGTGAGGTACTTGGCGATACTGTCGCCTTTCTCCATCTTAATGTTTCTGAGTTTATCCTTGAGCGCTAGCTTCCTTTGGTCGCTCTTGCTCTGGAATAGATCTGTCAATGCTTTCCACATCAAATATGGAGAAGCTTTTCCATGCAGGCTGGATACAATGTGATCCTTCACGCCCTCCAACAGAATCCTTTGACATTTCGCCATCTTCTTTTGCCAAGCCTCAACTTGAGCAGCATCAGTAGGCTTTGGGATCTTAGCATCTATGAACTCCTTCAGCCCGTTATCATCTAATACCGCCTCCATTCTATCCTTCCATGCAACATAATTCAAACTTCCCTCAAGGGCATATTCCAGTCGCAATCCGTTGAAAGACATTTCAACTCTAGCACCAAGAAAACAAATTGCTGCAAAATTCGAATTCCAAGCTCAAAACTCAGCTGCTTCTGGATATGTGAGAAGAAATTATTTCTAGCACAGAGATCGACTGTAAGGGAATTTACTGGATATATCACCTTTCAAGGAAAGGATGGATCCAGAGGCTACCTGGCCTGTTACAGACTTTGTCTACCGAAATAATTGCAATCACTGTAATAGATCCCGATGATCAATTCTTCGCTCTGATACCATGTAGAAATTTAAATAATTTTCTAAATTATTCACTGATATTATCCTGATTACACACTATTTAAGCTTCATGCATAATACATAACCTCTTCTACAATTGATCATTAATATGCAGAAATAGAAAGCAGTCACATGTGCTCATTAAAACATAATCAAGCACACATATCAACATAGTATGTAATGGGGAAAGAAATAGCTGAAAACCCCCAACTATCTGTATATTATAATGATAGAGAACATGTAACAATACATAGCACAAAGATCTCACAGCTCTCAGCACTATCTCAATGCTACACACAAAACTAGTTATGAAGATGAACAAGTCACAGGTTCAAATCTCCTCCACAAGTCTGCCTGCCTCTACTGCGCAATCCAAGTGAGTAATGAATGAGATCCAAGTTCGAATCCCACTAGCTACAACTGCGCAATCCTCATTGGCAATCTCCATCAATGTGTGTGCAAATCTCATGCACAGCCAATAGTCACAACTGATAGCAAAATCACCCTTTCACCCACCTCTAACACTGGTCTCCACTGAACTGTCCATGAATTGCAGTTAACTGATGTGTTATTTAGTTAAATTATGAGTTAATAATTAGTGAATTAATTAATAATTAATTCACACCACTCATCACTAGTGTATTTGGCAGTTAGACTAAATACAACTAGTTCAACTAAGTTAAACAAAACACAACTCCACCAACTGTCTCATCAACGCCACCAAACTCCGCCACTTGAGTTCTAACTGAATTCAACCATGCAATAGCTCAACTAACCCTTAGGAAAAGCGTATTTCCTTCTGTCAGCTGCATGTGCCACATCCAAGCATCAAACTGAAGTGCTCCAAGAGGAAAAGATAATGTTTATAGTCTAAATATTATTAAGGGTTAATAATATTTCACTATTCTATTTTTAGCTCGACAGTCTAAAAATAGAAACCGCCCAATGTCTAAAAATATAGTTCCATCTATTTTTACCAACTCGACCAATCATCCATAAATAGCATCCTGAAACTCATAGACCATGATCCATATGTCTAAAAATAGACTTTGCGCCAAAAATATCCTGCGGGCCCACCTAGTGAAGGCGACTTCATTTCACTAAGCTCCATCATCTTGTTGCATTTTCAACATTAAGAACATTTGATCTTTCTTCTAGATGAAGTAGATCCAACACTTTAGATAAAATTCATCAACAAATATCACATAGTACTTATGCTTTGTTGTCGAAGCAGTAGATAATGGTCCACACACGTCTAATTGAACTCTCTCAAGGATCTCCAAGGCTCAGTTCTCCTTCTCTTGAAAAGTGGCCTTTGCATATTTCCCCATAGTACATCCTTTGCATGTGTCTGATTGTGCAAGAGTACCCTTGGGAAGACCCATAGAAATCTGTTGCATGACCTTCAAGGCTCCATGGCGAAGATGGCCTAATCTCTTGTGCCATAACTCGCCTTCATCCCGACTCACCACTTTTTCTGCCTTGCCCATCAATGATGCGCAACCATCTACATCAAGTTTATAGAGATTCTTCACATGAATCCAAATCTTCTTAGCTTGTCCTGTTGTTTTGTGTTGCAGGAAGGCTTTTCCCTCACTGAAAACAACATCATAGCCTCTATCCTCCAACATTACGACTGAGACCAAATTTTTCTTCAAGCCTGTTACATGAATTACATATTTTAATTGAAAGGGTTTACCTAAATGTCTCTGGAAGGTAACTGTACCAATCTTGGTAGCACTGTACTGCTCGTCATAAACCATTTCAATATGCATCTGGAGGTCATTTTCCTCCAGGCTACTAAAAATTTCTTTGTCTACCGTCATGTGAAAGGATGCACCACTATCTAAGTACCATATCGATCCCATTTCACTTGACACCATGCATGCAATGAGTGAGAAGTCAAGCTCAAATTGCAAGGCCAAAGCCTCACCAGCTGCAGATTCTGAAGCCTTCTTGTTCTTCTTATTATGTGGAAAATTAGTGGCATAATTTCCATGCTCGTGACAGTGAAAACAATTCACGCTGGATATATTGTGCATCTTGCCATCTTTACCAAGCTCAGATTTGGAATGGAATTTATTTCATTTCCCATTCTTCCCTTTGGAAACCAAAGCAAAATCTTCTTCATCATTATTCTTAGATGAAAATCCATCCCTAGTATTCCACCTTAATTCTTCTTGCACCAAATCCGACCAAAGTCGTTCCCAATCTGGCAGATTTTCCCATCCATTGATAGAGTCCTGATAACTATGCCAAACCTTGGGAGGTCTTAGAAGTGCTATTCTCACCAAGTCATCATCAACGACAGTAATTCTGACTCCCAAGCTCATCCCGACATTGGACAAACTTTGTTAAATATTTCAGCATGGTGTCACCTTTCTCCATTTTGATCTTCCTGAGTTTATCCTTCAGTGCTAATTTTCTATGATCACTACTGCTCTGAAATAGATGTTTCAAAGCTTTCCACATTGCATATGGTGTCACTTTTCCATGGAGTCTTGGGACAGTGTGGTCTCATACTCCCTCCCATAAGATTCTCCTCGCCTTTGCAACTTTCTTTTGCCATGCATCGAGATTTGGAGCATCTGCTACAACAGGTTTGGGAACATCATTGCCAATGAATTATTTCAACACATTTTCCTCTAGTACTACCTCCATCCTGTCATTCCAAGAAATATAGTTAGAGCTTCCCTTGAGTGCATACTCCAATCTCAAGCCATTGAAATCCATTTTGATCCTAAATCACTTGTCGCACCAAGAATACTTTTGCAAATTTGAATTCTATTCAGTCACAAACTCAGCTTCTCCTCCACTATAGTGATTTAATATGCTCTGATACAATGTATAAATTATACAAACATGTTTATATCAATGGATTCAATCTGATCTAACAATGTACTAAAGCTAGATATTGAATCCTTCTACAAATCAATTACAGAAATTACACATAATTGCCAACCACATAAAGAAAAGAAAGAATCAAATCAAACCACAACACAAATAGTTTCCTGGGGAAATATTACTGCTCAAAACCCTCTATCTTCTATTTTATATTAACCATGGAATCATGAAACAATTACAATGCACTCTTCTCACAAGAGTCTCCTGCACTTTGCTAAATATCTCACACTGTCCTAGACAAAATTGACCAACACTTATTCAATTATCATCCTCTAAACAACTTGCCTTACTTGCGCAATTCCTGATGAATGAAATCCCTATTATTTAGGAATTTTGGCCTTCTTAAACTGTGCAAGGATCATGGGAAATCCAATGGATGTCTGGTTGCATCCAAACAACCTACTAATCACACAATTGATAGTTAACCTCCCTTTAACCTTTGTCTCAATTGGGTCTCCAATGGAACTGACATGCATGCAACTATTAATAGTAAATCATCAGTTGCATGGCAGATCACTGATTGTGAGTTAAATAATATTTAATTCACTTGATCTCTCACTAGTGAAACAAATAGTTACAACTCATTCAACTGACTCTTACTCGCCTAAATGAGTTAACTGATTACTCATGCATTAAACTAATGCACCAACTACAATTCAAACTCCATAACTAATAGAATTATATGCCTGCCTCACCAACCACCCTCAAATCGAAATACATGAGCTAACTGAGTTTATTGCACTCAATTAACTGTTACAAGTGATCATGAGATAAGATTACATTTTATTGTCTAATTTAATCAAGGGAAAATCAGATTAGACACTGCACAAAATTAATTAATTAATTTGACACACACTAGTGTGTGTGCTTCTAGGGACTATTGGTCCCACACTAGTATGTATGTTGAAATTTCTTTTTGGACTTCAAAAATCTCCTCCATGATCCCCTGAGTACTCTTCACTTTTTTTGTCATTGGAGTGCCCATAAATTCACCAGTCACTATGCATGCATGGCCAAAACCTCCATGATATTGCTAGCTCCCCCACATTTGGTAAATATCATGCTCTAATACCATTGTAATATTCCAAATGGAAAATTTACAATGATAACAAAAACATGCACGTATATAAACATAGAAATTTTCAGCAATTAACACAAGAATTGGAAAATATGCACCAACTCCATAAACTGGCCAAATTTTATTATATGAAAATATCATGGTACAAATAATTGGAGAAAATGCACCTGAGCTTGCACAAGGAAAGCTACCAACACCAGGTGATGACAAGAAAAACCCATAGCTCCAATAACGAGCTCCTCCAGAAAACTGTGTTGCTCATCCAAGACTACACTGCTTCCTGACTTCGGCCTTTGATTAACCTACTAAAAAATGCTCAAAAAATTATAGGAATTTGGGAAGATGATCCTTGCCCAAAACCCATCAAAACCCAGAAAGGGTTTCCTCTAATTCTAACCTTCAAAATATGACCCTTTTCAGCTTGGCCCTCCTCCAAATTTGATTTTTGTTACTATAGTTGTTATTATCAATCATTTCCCTTAAAAAACCCAACAAACCTGCTCAAATGAACCTCCAATCAATCCCCCAACATCTCAGTGCCAAAATGCCACCAATGCAACTCCCACAAATGAACCTCCTCTGATGACTGAGCAGTCCAGAGAAGGGCTTATGCAGTCTCTGGGTGTTCTAACTGGAATATGCATGAAGGTTTCTCCTCTATATTTTTTTTTCCCCTATACTCCTAAAATGGGACTTCAATCAGTCCCATAACTCCTCTGCTGAATCCTCCAATAACCACACTTCACAAACAACAAAATGTCTCCAACCACTATGTAGTAGAGGTCGTGGAATGCATCCAAGTTCTTTAGAAAAGCATGATATCTGTAGGAAATCCCTCCTCCAGATCCAAGGCAAGGAAATGCCTCCCTTGAGTGGTACTCGAAGTCCATCGAAGGAAGGGTGAGATTCACTCCTAGGGAAGCTCTTATACTGAACAACACAATGTTGGCTTAGCTAAGCAGCTAAGGCAATTCGAATTATTCAATAGGAAAAAGATGCAAATGGTTCCTCCATTCCTTCCTCTTATAAATTCTAGGCATGCATGCTTGTGGGTCCCTCCACAAATTCGATTTTTCCTTAGGGAATTCGAATTCCCTTTTCCTCAAGCACGTATTTCATCTGGGTGAGTGGCTCCCACATTCCACTATCATGGAAATAATTCCATTTCTCCTTTTTTCCCTTCACCAAAACTTCCTTGGAATTTTAGTACTCAAAATTGAAAAATTAATTTAATTGGGGACATTACAAGGTGAGTTAGTCTTTACAGGGGGAGACCACTCGGATCTTCCATTGGAATTCAAATTTTGAAACTCACAATATATACTTTTAGCATTTTCATAGAACTAATTTTCTTTGAATGTATTTGATTTATAGTGAGAATAATGTTAAGAATTAGGCGAGCAATATAATACAAGAAAAGTGGTGGGGAATACCTTGAGCCATTCTCTTACACATTGTATTGGTCTCGATATTTGAACTTATAATATATTGATTGGACCATTCTAGATCTAAATCTCATTTCCAATTCATCATGGATCATGACAACGACTCATCCAGGATAAGGCTTACAACTTGTGTCTATGTGGTATCTGACTTTGTGATTGTCTAGGGACTCATAATCTAACACCCCCCAAACAAAATATGAATAACAAGGTTACATAATTTTAACAATAATTTTTGTTATCTTCAATCTGAAACTATTGAATTGAGCTTCAATAAAGATATTTCTCAAAATCCAAAACATTTTGGATGTTTGGAAGTGAATAATTGTTATGTATGAACATTCCAAATGAATATGTGAAATGATTGTTTTTTATGGGGCCAATTGCTATGTTGTAATTCCCAAATTTTGATTGAAATTTCACTGACTAATTAGACTTCAATCTTGAAACTTGATATCTAATATCACCTCCTATCAAGTGCAAGGTGGTAATTTCTTCAACAGTTCAATCTAGAAATGATCCAAGTTGGGGAATTGGATTGTTTGGGTGGTGGATTTCTTGGTTTACTAATAACCATCTTTCATGGAAACTAGTCGTTTACAGTTTACCACTATCCATTTTTCTTTGAATAATGTGGTGGTTATATATAACAATTAACCAATATTCTTTGGATAATGTGGTGGTTTTTGGATGACCACTAACCAATCTACTTTGAATAATGTGGTGGTTTCTGGCATTCCTCTAACTCTCTTCACACTATCAATTTACTCTCCCCTTTAAAGTTGCAAGAGATTTTATTTTATCATTGTGCTACCCCCCCTAGAGGCGTGGAGGCCATATTTGACTTGAAAGAACAAATATAATTAGTTCTATGTCATGCCCAACATCATCTGGAGTACTTGATTGATATCTTTTTTTATTTTTCCTTTTCTTGTGTGTATTTATCCCTATCTTAACAAGGTAGTAAGATTGATGCTACTTTAAATTTTCTTTTGCTACTGTTAGTGCCATTATTTTGTGCTCGCGACTCATCTTCATTAATTGTTTCCTTCATTAATTCAATGTGTGATTCCATTAGGGCTTCTATATCACAACTAACATCAACTAGTTGTAAGATTTCATACACTTCACACATGTTGCACCAAATTATTGGAAAGGATATTTTGTCTCATATGTTGCAACAACTTTATGTAATGGCTCTTTTGTGTAACAACTTGCATCAACATTCTAGATGGGTTCATCTGTATGTCAAATTGCATTAGATTTTTGGTATTTATTTTTCTCTTAATTTATGCGAAGTGCATCAATCAATTGATGTTCCATATCTATATCATTTTGAATAGTATTTTCTAACTATAGTGTATCATCCATGTGATCAATGATGTTTTTTATTATTATTATTATAAGTCTCACTCAAGTGCTTTAAACAAAGTTACCGATCAAATGAGAATATTACCTCAAAACGAGAACTCTAGCCCAAAAATGCAAAAAAACATGAAAAACACCTGAAAAATGAGAAGTGTGTATTTAAGAACGTCGTTTTTTTAGGGTAAATTTTCAACAATTTTTTTTTTTTTTTTTGAAAAATAGATTGAAAAAACACCTTCGAAACAAAAAGTGTTGATGCTAGAATAACCAAAAAAAAACCAAGTCACAATTTTGACACTTCTTAGCAATGGAATTAAAGATAAAATATTAGAACTTTAAAAAATCGTAAAATTCCAGGAATTTTGAGACATGATGTTAAAGATAAAAATATCATGTCTCAAAGCCTTATAATTTCCAACAATTTTTATCCATCTTGTTAAAAATAAAATATCTTGACTCTAAAAAACCCTAACATTGTAATTGGTTTCAACCATAGCATTAAAGATAAATATCATAACTCAAAAAAACCTTAATATTTTGACAAGTTTTCAACCATGGAATTAAAAATCTTAAGTTTTTAACATATTTGAACCATGAAATTATAGACAAATTATATGACTAAAACAATTTTAAAAAATGAACAAGTAAATGAAAGATTCATTATTCGAAGAGTAATTTTTATTTTAAAGGCTAAAAGTATGGCTGTTTTCAAATCTTAGCCTAAGACAAGTTATCTTATTGGTACAAAAACCTAAAAATCAACCATCAAATCGAAGTGTCCCCTTTCAATGAGAAATTAATTTTTAACATTTTTAAAAGTATCTTATACCAAATGATAACAATAAATAATATCATGGCAATATCACTGCATAATTTCAAAAATCAACATGAATTTCTAATATTATTTTATTTTTAATCAAAATATCAACAAATGATAACAATAAATAATATCATGGAAATATCACTATATAATTTAAAAATTCAACATTAATTTCTAATATTTTTTTACTTTTAACCAAAATATCAACCAATGATAACAATAAATAATATCATGGCAATATCATTGCATAATTTAAAAATTCAACATTAATTTCTAATATTTTTTTACTTTTAATCAAAATATCAACTTCGGTATATTGAATATAACATAAATTATTTTTGTAATTCATTGTTGCATTGTGGATATTCTAAAGATATGGATTCTTAATAATTAAAACATATAATTCAAAAAACATAGAAATGACTCATAACTTCATGTAAGATCATATGGAAGTCAAAATATTTATTTTAAGTTACCATGAAAACATCATTTACATAAAATGTCTTCGACATCTATTCAAAATCAATCATAGGTTTTGGCACACCATCAAAACCTACATCTTCAGATGACTGACTGGATGCAGATGAAGATGATCCATATTTTTCTCTTTCATCAACTAGTGCTTGTTATAGCATCATTTATCACCATATTATACTTGATGATTTATACATTGGCCTTGGGCAACCCTTTCTTTCAAACTTGGACATATTTCTCAAAAAACAATATCTTAAACCCCATACATGACTCTTCCCAGACTTTTCCACGTATATACACGAGCCCACACATAGATAATCACATATGCCATTTTAAACATTAAAAAATATATATTTTCCCTATTATAGAGGTAGGGTTTACATTTTTTCCATTAACTTAACCACCCCAGCCCTTGGCCTAATTGTTCCCAACTGTAAAAAATAATTTGAGGGAGTATAAAAGCCCCTCAATGGAATGGCCTAAGGGAGGAGAAGAGGGAGAAATATAGATATTATATGCTATTGGAGCCCTATCCAAGTCTGATATACTCCCATGCCTCCTGCACTTCCCAGATATTTGCAGAAAACCCTTGTTTACTTGAGATACTCACCACCCTATGTGACATCCATTATGCATTAACCTTGGAGGAAATCTTGAGAGGCTAGCGCTGGACGGATCCAGAGGACGGTATGCTTGAAGGCCGTGGAAGATTTCAGGTGATCTCTCGATGTTTATTTAATATACATGTAATTAATAATAGAAGAGCCATCTTGTTCCCGATGTTTATTTGTGAATAATGTTTTATACATGTGTAATGATCATTAATTGAACATTTCATATATTTTTTTTTGATGTTATGCATGATTTTCACTAACATATAGAACATATATATATTGTAAAACTAGGATTTTGTGTTCATTCTTTGCTAATTTACATATTAAGGACCACAAAGTGTTGCAGGGGGTTTACACCCCACGGGATCTACTTCAACCGAGGGATATCCGGTTAAGGTCTGCAACCTGTAGATTCTAGTTATTTGCATAAAATTTGGTCTGGTGAGTCCTTTTTGTAATGATATGCCCCTGATCTGTGAAGGTTCATCAACCCAAGACCTTTAGGGTAACATTTCCCGAAACAATGCTCCATATGAGTCAACAAGCATGCCCACCATTTTAGGTTTCAAGAGTATTCTACATCTATGACTAGATTCAACATACTCCCATCTCAACATTGTTTCTTCTAGTAGTAATTTATTCAAAATATATATGGTCTTCAAGAAAATAGTTCTTTTCTTTATTAAATTGAAGTCATACACAAGTATGTCAACATCCTCCAATTTTAAGTGGTTTGTGCAACATCAATTTATATTTTTTCCTTTTATTTTTCTCTTTCTGCCAATTATTTTATCAACTACCATCTCTAGATTGTACACACCATTGAATGGGTGGGTATTTGTGGCATACCAATGTACTTAAAATTTTTTAATATATTCATTTTATTTAATGACCTTTATAACCTAGGAAACCTATAATGGATAGCCAAGTGGATCTCCATCTGTTAAAACTATGTTGAGCTATTCAATAGCCCTCATTATTTTAGCTTAGTTACATTAGACAATAATGGGGACCCTTTTAAATTTTTTTAGAGTAAAACAAATAAGACCCTTTGAGTGATTCATTTAGATAGAAATAGGAATCAAAGGGGGAAAAAACCTTGAATTTTAGTCTTAAAAGCACTCAAGCAGAGAAAATATCGCAATATTGCAATCGAAATACCACAATGTAACACATATGGCTCCTAAAAATCACTCAAAACATATTGCGATGCGATATATAACAAAAGCACTTTTATAAAGGGAAAATGAATTTCTTCAAACAAATTCTATAAGGAAAAGCTTACGGGACCCACTTCTTCCATGTAGGCTATCACAAATCGTATTTCGTATTTCACAACTCTACCCCGACGGTCTTAATGTCACCCTCCATATTTTCCCGATGCGATATACTCTATTGCATCACATTTTCGCAAACATAACCATTCTTCCCCATTAACCATATTCACTGATGCGATATATTCTATCGCACTTTCGCAATGGAACCACTCTCGCCCTTCATCCATTTTTGTTGATATTGAGATTGCGATATCACAATCGAAAAAACCAAGCCGATTGAAATTCTATAAAGATCCACATACGAGAAACATTATGTGTGTGGATCTTTATAGAATGTCGATCGTCTTGTTTTTTTCGATTGTGATATCGCAATCTCAATATCAACAAAAATGGATGAAGGGAAAGAGTGGTTCCATTGTGAAAGTGCGATAGAATATATCGCATCAACGAATATGGTTAATGGGGAAGAATGGTTATGTTTACGAAAATGTGATGCAATAGAGTATATCGCATCGGGAAAATATGGAGGGTGACATTAAGACCGTCGGGGTAGAGTTGTGAAATACGAGATATGATTTGTGATAGCCTACATGGCAGAAGTGAGTCCCGTAAGCTTTTCCTTATAGAATTAGAAGCATAAACAACAAATTTCCTTTGAACCTTGTGAGGTTTCTCATTCTCAATCAACTTGTACATGGATTCCCATGAGGAATATCCACTTTGAGGTCTGCATATCGTGTCTGTAAATAGATGAAGCATCTTTGTTCTTTCGCTTGCAAGAGGTGCAGGATTCACAAGGGACATCGGTTTCTTATATTTCTTAAGAGCTTTAGACATCTCCAAAGAATTTTGTTTATTTGGGCTCGCTTGTGAATAAATGATAAATGATAAGTAGAAAGAGGCAAATTTAATTTTACAAATTCACAAGTACAGTAGTAATGGAAACAATTAAACGAATGAAACTTGGCACGCTGCTAATATATTAATTAAATATTTTTTGCAGTCAAATCATTTTGGAGGCATGAGATATAAAACCATTAAGTTATGGCATTAATGGTCAATATGGGTTGTTGTGCCCATGTAATCATTCCAGCATTAAAACCATATCTGTTGTGTCACATGAACATGTTGGAAGTAAACAATGAGGATATTGTTTTCCTCAATGAAGAAGAACAAGTCACATACATACCTAATGAGGAAGAAGCCCTAGAATCATAAGATTATAAGCTAGGCTTTGAAAATGCCATAATGGAGCCAACCTTTACCTTTTTAAAAATTCCCAAATCAACGAGTATGTTTAGATACCCAAAAATAACTTGATTTTTGTTTTCACAGCTTGCGTTGTCTAATTATAGATACAAAACTTCAGGAATAATACCATACCAATGAGAAACAACATCATGGATTATAGTTATGGTTATATTTGCATCATTATGAATATTTGGAGCTGTGAAAAAAACCCCTTGGAAAAATATTCCCATTAAAGACCATACAACCAACCAAGTGAAACTGAATAAAAGTTTCCTCTTGTAATTTTTTTGGTATGCAGAAAAAATGTGGTAGAAGTGTTTTCTTTTGGTCCATACCATCAAATCCAACCCAAATATTTATTTGGATTATCATAACACTTATTTCGATGTTCATACAATTTTTGTCTTTCACTTGTTTGTTGATTACAATGCTCTTGAAGTGATTTGACAATGGAATCTACACATAAAATAAAAGAAACTTATTAATAAATATATTTTCATAGTTGATAACTATCCAATTTTTAAATACCACTTTTTCCCCCTTGACATTTATCCCTTTTTTCCTTAAGAGAAGCACATGTACTACAAACTCCCATCCTTGTCTTCTTAGGAATACAAAAATTGTTGAATTCATTCTTCCATACCCCTGTAAAATATGAATATGTAATAAAATTACCAACTCCTTCTACACCTTATGCATATTCTTTGTATAAGTTGTAGATTTTTCGTCTCGAGAAATCATCTGGAATATGTATTGTGTCTTTATTTGGCGTACACTCTCAATGCTTTGAAAAGACATCTTTCATCCATGACATTGCAGTATTTTCTAACAGCCCAACTCGCATCTATAACTTATGAATTATATCTAAGATCCTTTTCAAGTCTTTCTTGGATTCTTGAAAAAAGAAAATTACTAATTGAATGCAACATTTTGAAAGCCTTTTTGTAGAGAAATACATTTCCTATATGAAAATCATAACCTGCTAGTGTAGATTGCATGCAACCCACTAAATATGAATTTTGCATGTTTTTATTCATTGACAAATATATTTTCCTTTTCTTCAAAGCAAAATTAAAATCTATATGTATCAAGCAATCATTTCGAAAAAATTCACTTGAGATCAGATCACTGATAGAACTTCTGCTTGTGATATATGTTGTCCTAAGCCTTGTATAACTGGAATATTTTGGGTTGATATGAAAAGATCTTCCCCTACTCCTAGATATAATATTTTCTTGCAACAACTTCATCATTACATTATCCTTTGTTGAAGAATTTTCATCACCATTAGTAGGAATATTATCCTCACTATGATCATTCTAAATATAGTTAAGAAATTCATCATCATCATTTCTTGGAAAATATTCATTACCATCCTCACTTGATGAAAATTCATTACTACCATCATCTGTGATTTTGAAATCTGGACTCAGACAAAATTCTTCACCATCTTCATCTATGCTTTTGAAATATTCCCTTGGAGGATCGAATTCTTCATCACCATGAGTTCCTTTGAAACACTTACATAGAGAAAATGCATTATTCAGATCCATGCCTCTAAAATTATCATTTGCAAGAAACTCTTCATCCTCCCCTTCATAACTGGTTCTCTCATAATCCCTAGGATTAAGACTTATTAGAAAATATGACTCTATTTGCAGTCAAATTATCATTTGCAAGAAATTATTCATCCTCAAATTCATCAGTGGTGGTCTCATAATCCTTAGGATTAGGACTACGTGGAAACACTGAATCTCTATTTAATGGAAATTCTTCACCCTCCCGTCCTTAGTGCCGCTCTCATAATCCTTAGGATTAGGCCTGAGTGGAAGATTTGAATCTCTATTCACTGGAAATTCTTCATCTTCCCCCTCCCCCTTCCTCATTCATGCTCTCATAATCCTTAGGATTAGGACTAAATGGATGCTTTGAATCTCTATTTATTGGAAATTCTTCATCCCCCCTTCATCAGTGGTACTCTCATAATCCTTAGGATTAAGACAAAGTGGAAAATTTGACTCCAGAAATTATTCATCCCCCCTTCATCAGTGGTGATCTCATAATCTTTAGGATTAGAACAAAGTGGAAATTTTGACTCTGGAAATACTTCATTATGCCCTTCATCACTGGTGCTCTCATAATCCTTAGGATTATGACTAAGTGGAATAATTGACTCTTGATTTACATAAATTTAGTTTTGTTGCCCTTCTTCAATGATTCTCTCATCTTCTTTAGGATTACAACCAAGTGGAAGATTTGACTCTTTATTCATAGTGAATGAACTCTTATTATATTAATCAATCTGAATAAAGTTGTTGTGTGACAAAGATGTTGATGCTGCAGAAAGTAAAACTTCACTATCAAAAGAATCCATTCATTTCAACAAAAAGATGTTGAATGATACAAATGCACTCTCTCCCAATGGCAATATATAGCTTAAAGAATGAAAATTTCCCTCTAAAATTGCCCCCAAAATAAATTCGCTAAAAGTTTTACCTCCAAAATTTTCCCCCAAAAACTTTTGTTGAAATTTTTCTCTCCAAAAATTTCGTTTGAAATATTTTCCTCCAAAATTTTCGTCTAAATGTATTTGAAAACATTTTACTAAACTGCTAGTATTGAAATATTTCACCCTACTTTCTATTAAAAATATACACAAAAATATTCCTTTAATTCATTCCTTCGAAACTAAAATATTTTTTAATTTCAATGACTTAATATTGACTACGTAACTAAATTAATTCTTATAACTTATATTTTATTTTTTAGCCAAAATTGAATAAAAGTTAATATAAACCTATAATATAAACTACATATTAATTTTCTTAATTTTAATTTTAATCCCACATTTGTGAAACGCTAAAGCAATCCCACATTCTTCACTACATAATAATAATCATTGTTTCTATTCCTCACATCGCATCAAATCTTCTGGGTTTTGTTAAAACATTTGGAGCAATTTTGCAGAGGTGTTGCATTGACATCGATAACACATTGAACGAGAGTTTTTCACATTTGAAAGGTTAGTTTTCCTTCTATTTTGCCCATTTAAAGATGAATTTGGGGAAAATTTGTTGTTTTTATGGTTTTTATACTCCAAAACTATTTTTTATTTTACCTTTTTTTTTTTAATTTTGTTTTAAAATATCATATTTTATGAGAAAAGCCACAAAAAATCTTATTTTTAAAATATTTTTATAGTGAAGAAGATGAAAAAAAAACTAAAATTTGTAGGGTTTTTAGGAGAAAAATAAGAAAAAATATATTTTTTAAGGCTATTGGGTTCCTCCAGGAAACAAAAAAATAAAAAACAACTATTCACATAAATAATAGTTATATTTATTTTTTATTTTTTTCTCAAAAATGCAAAAAAATAATAAAAAGAAATAAATTAAATATGTTTTATTTTTTATTTTTTATAATTTCATTTAAAATATATATATATATATATATATATATTTTAATTATTTTTTTGAGCTTTTATTTAATTATTATTATTTGTTTTTTGGCTCATCCAAGGGCAAGAGAATTGACCCTCGCATGGAGCGTTCGGGGAGCACCGCGCTGAGCCGGAGTCGGCGGGCGAAGGCACACTCGGGCTCGGCTAAGTCTCTTGGCCTCACGGCCCCAGGACCAAGCTAAATTATTTTATTTATTTATTATTATTATATTATTTAAAAAAAAAAATTAAATATATATATTTTTAAAATTAAATGCAATTTATTATATATATATATATATATATATATATATATATATATATATATATATATTAAATAAAAAATAATTTTTTTTATATTTATTTTTTGTTTAAATTATACATAATTTAAAAAAAATGTTATATATACATAGAATTTTAAAATTACATAGTTATATTTGGAAAAAATGTATAGTTATTTTTTATTTTAATTTATTTAAATTAAATTTCTATTAACATATATATATATATATATATATATATATATATATATATATATATATCTATATATATATCTATATATATATATAATTTTGATTTATATAGTTAAAAAAAACATTATTATGAATTTTTTTTAATTATGTTGGTAAAGTTTTTAAACAAAAATTTGTTTAATTAAGATATGTTTTTTTCATTAACTAATTTATTATATATACATATATATTTTTTATCAGGAAGATGCTATCAAAGAATATCTCTATGAATGTTTCTAGATCAAGGGCACCAATTGACAAATCTAAAGGTGTAGTTGGACGCACTATGGATATTATTGAACGTACCTTTCTAGGTCTTGAAACAAAGCAACTTCCATATGATATGACTAGCACACCTTGGAGAACAATGCAAGAAGTGAATGATGAGAATTAGTAAAATCAATAGTATGTCATGTGAAGTGAGGTGAATTATCAATGGATGAAATGTGCACAAAATTTCAAAAGTAACTTTGTTGAATTATTTTTACTTTTTCTTTGATTATAATTTTCTTTTAAATATAGCATATTTTTGTTGGTAGAATTTGCTATACAAATTAGTATATTGACAACTTTTACTTTATTTATTTAGTCAAAATATTTATATGAAAATACAAGAACATATGATTAAAATGTTGAATGAAGACAATTGGGATGATGTTGTGCGCAACTACCTAGAATCAAGTTCTACAACAACACTTAAAAGATTTTTATCTTGCATTCGATAAGGTATGTTTATTTATACATTCATTTTATTCATATGTAAATTGTTTATATATATATATAAGATGTCAAAGAATGATGCAAATTTAGTACCAAAAACTTTCAAAATATTTATTGATAAAATTAAGTTGGAAAAGATGAGACAGAAACGTCTTAGGAATGTTGAACTTGATCATATTCTTACTCATTTCATTTGGAATGGGCTCAACACTATCCAATATAAAATAATACCAGGTGATTGTGAAGATATTGAAAAATTCATACCTAAAACATAATATGCCCTAAATATTGCAGATATTCCTCATGGTTTCAATTTCCCAAACATGGAATATGATAGTGAACCTTGTATTTATCAATATTTTAGTAAAATGGTTACGGGATTTCAAGAAGTCACAACATCACCACTTTAGATATTTGTGATATTTCATCCAGACACACAATTTGCAATGTTATTAACAAGCTTCATAGGAAAATAAAACTCAAGGATGCAGCTTACATGGTAAGACATTGAAATTTTGTGTTTGATTAATGTTAAAAAAATTATTTATGTAAAAGTTTATTGAACTTTTACTATGTCATGTTACAGGAAGAAGTCAAATCTTGTTTCTTCCAAATATCAACCTATTATACATGATTTTTAGTTCATCCATGTTGAATGTTGGACAAAAGATGATAGCTATAAGCCTATTCTTCTGAATCGAATATATGGGAAGAGTCATAGTCAAGTACTAGTTCATTATGTTGTTGCAAGAAAAATAACACATGAAGATAAAGATGCAAAAGGAAAGATAGTTAACATTTATCAAAAACCGCAAACAATAATTAACTATCTTATAGATCCATGTTCAAATGAAGGTGATTGGGTTTTGGATTTATTCTAAGGTTCATGTAAGTTTTATTATATTAAAATAAATTGTAGTATTTTATTTTTTGGTTTTATGTGTTTATACTAGTTTTCTTAAATCTTTATTTTTTGCTTGATGATTAGGTACAACGCTAGCATGTTGCCTACAAAAATGAATGAATTTGCTTTGCCATTGAAAAAGACTCACTGCAATGCAATTTTATTCAACAAAGGATTAATGTTGTTCAATTTCTTCCGAATGTAATGCAAGAAGTTGGTTTGAGAAAAGGGGATTTTAATGAATCACATGTGGTAAAAAAGGCAAAGG
This sequence comes from Pinus albicaulis, assembly GCA_034641835.2. NCBI lineage: Eukaryota > Viridiplantae > Streptophyta > Pinopsida > Pinales > Pinaceae > Pinus > Pinus albicaulis. The sequence continues at coordinate 482,901,175 of CM076577.1, forward strand.
AACCTCAACCACCGTTATATGGAATGATTATAAAATGACACATTGGAAGATTTGCTGACATCAAAGATCCATTAGAGGAGGACAGTGACCAAATTGAAGCAGAAAATATTGTGGAAGAAGACATAAATGAAGGTCCAGAAGATGTTGAACATGGATTAGTTGATATAATTGATTAACTTTAAGTTATGCTTGCAAATAAAGCTCAATTTTGAGAGTTTTTCATCAGTTTTACTTGTAATGTTTATAATTTGAGATTTTATTAGAAGAATCATTATTTTTTGCAAAAAAACTGTGATTACTATTAATTTTTTACATAAAAGTCATAAAAATGCTATCTTTTAAAGTTTTCTTTTTAAGATTTTCCCATAAAAATATTTTATATAACATGCTATTTTGAACAAAAAGTCTCAAAATTTGTATTTTTTTCGTTGTATTTATATTGAAAATGTGTATTTTTTGGTCATATGTTTAAAAAAATTGGTTTTTTAGTGATAATTATTCGATTTGCATTGAAATATTAATTAACAATTCATAAACATATAGAAACTCTTAACTTTAAAATATTGACCATTTTTAAAATCTTTTTTAACTATGAAAAAAAATGAAGGTTTCATTACAAAAAAATGAAAAGAAAAATAGATAAAAAACAAGTACATAAACACACTTAAAAATAAATATCTCACTGAAGAAGAGGACATTAGAAAATGTAAAGTGCCAAAAATAAGCCCTCTAAAAAAAGGGGGGTTGATTTTGTATCGTCACTTTTCAAAATCGACATAAAAATAAATGACATTTTAAAAAAATACCATAAGAAAATTTGAAGTGCCAAAAATATGCTGCAAAAAATAAGGGTTTTTCTGAATCACCACTTTTCAAAATTGGGTGTTTTTTTCGCTACCTCAAAAAAACAAGTAATCGGTAATTTTCTTGTTTGATCGGTAACTATGTTTTTATTTGATTTTACATTTCAGGGCTGTACTCCTGCAAATCCTTGATATCTTGAGAGGCCATTAATAAATGCTTTCCTCCTAAATCCAATTTTCCCATGCTTACTTGCTAGTTTTCTTTCTTTATTATATGATTGTGTCTCAGGCCCATTTGACTTTATGTCACCTTAAGGTGTTGAGTAATATTGATCATGAACCCTAAAATGTAATTAAAATGATTGAATTTATTGATTCACTTGACCTCCTTATTCAATTTTCATTAAGTCCTTTTAAATAATTCTTCTTGTAAGTTCTCTATTGGAACAAATCAATCACTCAGATTAAATGGATTTTCCTTTTGAAAATTTTTATTATCACATCATACACAAGCAATTATGGTCCTTAAATTGTGTCATTATGACCCTTCTATTATTTTATTTCCTTCTAGTCATTGATTTTAGGATTTTTGTAGATAGTATCATCATTGGTTAAAAATGTGAATTTGGAGTGTCAAAATTAGAGACAAACTCCATGAAGTAAAAAATGACACATATATATAATTTTCTTTAGATCCCCTTATTCAAATTCAGATGGATCTAAGAAAAAATATCAGTTTAAAAAAATGAATTTATTATGCTATCCTTTTTAGGATCACAATAGTGTGTCCAAAAAAATTGAAATCTCATTCATTGATCTCCACTTCTCATATTTTCAACCCACAATATTTATACCTTCAAAACAATGTTCAAGCTATTTTAAAATGCTTTAGTGAAACTACTTTTCTAGACTTCCTTTACAAAATAATGGCTCTAATCATACTTTTATTGATTTTAGCCTCAAATACATGCAACTTGATCCAAACACAAATATTTAAAAACATTGTTGCCAAGTAGACATGAAAGATACATTTATTTTATTTGTTTTGCAATATTACATAACAAACCCTCAAATTTCTCAAATAGTAGAAGAGAAATTGTTGAGTTGTCAACTAATATACCCAATAATTGAGAACAAACATAGACATGAAGATCAATATTGTGATTAATGAAAAGTAACAAAAATAGACAAAGAAGAGGGACCCACATGGCTGAGATTGAGGTTGTTTCAAGTTTTTTCGAGGGCCTATATGTAATATTAAAAATCTAGTTAAAGCGTATATGTTCTTTGTTGTACCTTCATTGTATCTTCTTACATGACTAGAACTTGAGCTTTCAAGGTCCACCACGACAATGTGGAGATAGATGGAATGATCAGTGTGGTTGGTCGTGAATTGGTAGAGTTGGCTTCAAATCCTCCTACGAATTCCTTGTATGCAAGTAATCTATCAACCTTTCAAGAAAGATTGCAGATATGTGTGAAGGAATTTACATCACTGGTGGAGGTGGATCCTACACAGGGCGGATGATGAATGATGTCGAGGGAAATCCCAAAAAATGAAGCCTCTTTTTCACATTTAAGGATTATGATATTCAAATTGTGTTGAAATTATTCTTCTAGATCTTGAGACTAATTTCAAGACTAGTGAAATACATTGAGCTTCATAGGATATATCTTAGAAATAATAGCGAAATAAATCTTGATATTTTTTTACCAAAAATCCTCAAATATGTCATTTTAGAACTATGAAAATTCATAGTCTAAAACCTCACCGATTATTATTATTATTATTATTATTATTATTATTGATGTTTTACCAAGAACACATGTTTGAGACTAGTTTCAAGAATAGTCAAAAACCTTAATTTTCATCATCTATGACTCCAAAAGTATCACACAGCCAAACTAGAAATTTAATCATGGATAATTCACTAATTCTCTTCAAGCTTCCAAAAAATGCTAATATATGAAACTCCTCACACAAAAAGTTATAGAAAATATAATAAGGTGATTCATTTGAAGGGGAAAAACCATACGGTCATATGTTATAAAACCAAATGTTAGGATTAAAAAACTAGATAGATAAAAAAGATAGAGGGATGAGTAACTCCTTTCTTTAAGAATTGGATTTAAGAATTAAAGATAAGTCTCTATGAGGGAGAAAAATCCTTTTATAATAGAACAAATGTACAAAGCGAGGTGATTCTAAAATTAGACATCCATAGGGTGTGCACAAAAACACACCTTGAGGAGGCCTATTTTTAGAATAATATCACTTTGTACATTTGTTCTATTATGAAAGGAGGTCACCCCTTGAAGAGGCTTATATTTTATTCTTCTATCCAATTCTCAACATTCTAGCCAAAAACACTAAGATAAAAATAGAGATATAATAACTTAATATATAGGATTTATCTAGGGCTTACATAAGGTTTTGTTTAGGGATTGAAAAATTCATTGGTTATTGTACTCAAATAATTTTTAACAATGCATGCCACATGAAAAATCTAATGCTTGGGATTTAAAAAAAATGAAGGCACACTAGAAATAAATCCTATGTTCAATGATTATAATAATTAGCATCACTAGTAATTATTACATATGGCCCATAGTGTTGTAAACCTCATTCTAATACCATAATATAATGAGCAACCTACTAGCCCACGAAACCCATAGGAAAATAAAAGAAAAGAAAACCATGGAGAGTAGTACATGATTTTTTTTTCACTAATGGAATTCACCTACAATTTAGAGTGGTTTCACAATATCACAAAACATTCAAGAAAAAAATAACCTTATACTCTTGTTCTTCAATAATGATAGACCATGAGTGCAATAAAAAATGACCATAGTGATTCAAGCAAGTTGAGTGAAGATTGAATTTGCATGAATTTTCAATAATGGAAACACATACCTAATGATATAGATGCGTGAATTCATTGCATTAAACAATGATTAAATACCCACAACCATTAAATGGTTTCTTTACTTTTGAAATACATAATAGTGTGGAATCATTCCTATAACACATGTGATCATTAATTCAACCATACCAAACTCTATGTTGTACAAACAATCCATTCTACGGACATAAGTGATCTCTCTAGTCCTAAAGGAAGGATCTAGCAACGAACCACACAAATATGTGTAAAATTTCCTAGCTTATATAAAAAGTACAAAGTAAGATAGATGGCCTACCTCACTCTAATGCTGATGCTCATTGGTGTCATTTCCCGATCTTCTTTCTTCCAAGTCCAATCCTCTTTACGATGTTGCAGATGAATACCTGCAAGGAAGATCAAACAAAGATGACAAAAGCATACATAACATAAATAATTCTAACATAAACTATATGATAGATTAGAGAGTATCACACTAAATGAGTAATGGTTTACATATTTATGGGAAGAAAAGACATAATGTATTATTAATATAAAGTAAGGGAAGCATATACAACCACTTAAGCTATGAAGTTGGAAGCCTCCTTTGGATGAGTTTCCAAGTCCTAGCCAAGAACTTCAAGCACTCCTTTCTCCTTCACAAAACAAAAAAATTTAGGCACAACTAAGCACAAGGATGGAAACCAAAATTGATCAACCCTTTGAGGAAATTATGGAATTCATTTATAGGGAAGGAGAGGGAGTTAGGATCCAAAAAAAGGGGGAAGAAGGTCCACATATTAAGGGGAAGATCCCTAATAGTAGGATAAAATTCTTGAAATGGGAGATCTCAACCCAAAACTTATTCACCTGTAACAAGCTCTCTGTTCTCAAGGCTTTTAGTAAGAGAAGCTTCTGCTCCATTTTTGGAGAAACTCCTTGAAGAGGAGCAACATAGTTTTTCACTTAAATTCCTGCGTTGGTAGTGTTAGACACATATAATGGTGAAGGTGACAAGCGCGAGGCATAATTCATGAGGGTCGCACTGGGCCTACAAATAATGTTTTTGGAAAGCCTTTCCAGAATTTCTTCAAGGCATTTCTTCTTTTGTTATTAAGAGATGCGCTGATCATGTTTTCATGGTGAACACATTAACAAATTTTTCACTTTGAGACTTTGGGAAAAGTTCGACAGCTCAGGGAATTAGAGAGGGAGTGCAAAAAAATATTGTATAATAGATGCCCCATAAATCATGAAGGTAGAACAGGAATTGATGGTTGAAATTATTTACAAGTCAAGGCAAGGACTTAGGAAACCACCGTCAAGAGACCTGCAAATAAAACATAGTACAATGCATATGACATATCTGATGTAATAATGCCCAATAATACATATATGAATAGGAATATAACAATACATGAACCCACGAAATAGATGCAACCATCCGACTAGAAAGGATCATGTGTATGGATCCACGACATGGACGCAACCATTCATATAGAATGGATCATGTATACAATCATGAATACTAAATAACTCCACGCAACCTGGATTTATCAGATCAAACCCAGGGTCTTCATATTTGTCCTGAACCATCCAAAGTATGAATCTAACCATGTGAATAAATGTTTTTAAGTCGAACATGGTAGAAACTACCACATTACCGGTCAATAATGTAAACCGTTAACATGCACGAGAGAAACCACCAATGATGACGATGGATCTCAAGGTACAACAACACAATCTACGAGTGTGAACAATGTAGTTGAAGTCGAACACTCACAAAATATTTCGATTGAAGGCCAGTGATGTGAACCTATCGTCGAATGCGAATAACCTACCATTGAGGCATGCAAGATCAAAGGTATTGAAAGGGATTTTCTAGATCATCTTCCTGGATAATGAGATGGAGTTGACAAGAAGTGATTTGTCAAAGGAGGGCCATAATGTTTCCCACATCATCGACATGAAGAATAGGATTTGCAGAGTTGATAAGATTGATTCAGGATTGATGCAGAGAAGACAAAACATAGTATAAGTGGTTTGAATTTGCAGACTTGGACTTCTCTTGAACATATTGGTGACACGACTCTGGAATCTGGTAGCATTTGATGCAAAATAGGATCAATGTCACGATGAAGAAATGATATAATAGAATGAGAGGCAAATGGATTTTCCAAACCCAGGAAGGCAAGTGACGAAGCGAGGATATCCCAAAACCAACATGAGATACATCTAAGTGTCATGTTCAAGAGTGACATGTTTCATTTCAGACAAAATAAAGGATATGCATTTCCTTCCATTTCCCCCCGCTATTTATAGCGATTACCTCTTTATTTTTTTTCACAATCTTGAGGAGGATACCATATTCTTAGTGTATAAGTTCACCCTTGGGACGAATCCATCCTAGTAAGTTTAACAAGCCCTAAGAAGGATTAACTCAGTCTCATCATGGTGATAATTCCTTCATTGTTTAAATTTCACGAGTCCAACAGAGGGGTAACTCGACATATTTTTCATGTTTAGGGTGCTTGAAAAAGAATTGGAAAAGAAAACTCCAACTGTCCATTTTGTAAATAGTCGCTTAAAACCAAAAATTTAGAAAACAATATCCAAGAGAACCTCTTAGTCATGTTTGCCTAAGATGTTCCTTTTTCGTAACTAGTCTATCTCAATCCGGAAAAGGGTTAAAATTATACTAAGTAGATTTATTTTCATTTAATTTAACAAACTCAAAAGGAAAAGTGCTCGACAATCTTTCCATATTTTAAGAGTCTTAAAAGATAAGAAAGAGGACTTTGTTAGCCATCAGTAAAATTTTGTCATAACTAATGATGGCTAAAACAAGTCTTCCAGCCTTCAAGAAACAAATATGGAGCAAATATATGAGTTCTTGAAGCCTTTTTGTGTCTCTTGTCCAAAATACCCATCTCACTGATGTTTTCACTTAAAAATCCTTGCTGATTCAAAAATAAAACTGCCTTCAAATCCATAATTCCCACCATTTCTCCATTTCAAAATATTTCCTTCATTTCACCATTTTTTCCCTCATTTTCCCTTCATTATCCTCCATTTCCTTGGAAAACCACCTAAAACCATATAAATCCCCTTTATTTGGTTTTAAACCCCTTTTTCTAACTCATCGGAACCCCTTTTAAGCCTTAAAAACCTTCATTTTGGCCTTTTTTCGCCCATTTTAACATAAGGCCTTAAGCAAATTTTGCTTAAGCCCCTAGCCCCTTTTTCACCATAAGACCAAGGCTTGAAACCATCGGATATAGGCCTTAAGCCCCTTGCATGCCATTGGACTTCGCTCCCCCCCGTTTTCCATCCGCCTTCTCTATATTTTCACCACCGATGTTCATCCCCCACCGATAAGATCTTGACCGTTGATCTCCCAGATCAGGCGGTCATCAGTTTCCCTCCTTCCCATCGGCCATCGGGTTTTCGGTGATTCCCTTTTCCTCATTCCTAAACCCTTTTCTCCGTCAATATTCATCCCCTCGCAACACTTCTCCATCGTTGATCTCATCATGATCCAATGGCCAGCAGGGTTTCTCCCTGTCCTCCCCCTCCATCCACCATGGTCCCCCCAAAAAATATTGACTGTTGATCTCCTTGATCTAACAGTCCTCGCTCCATCGCTTCACCAGCCTTCCTCCCGATCATCTTTTACCAAAGCTTATCCGCCGATATAATCTAAGCCGTTGATCTAATTCATCCAATGATCATCGTTCGTCCTTGCTATTTACCCCTCCTAATTAAACATTCCATTAAACGAAAAGACAACTGACGTCATTGCCGGTCCCACCTGCCCGCGCAAGTCTGTCCGTCGCGCTTGCTCACAACCATTGATCTGGATTGCCCAAATCGAATGGTCTACACTCCATTTCACACCCGATCTGCCCAAAACCTTCCATTGCACAACTTCAACATGAAACAAATGGTTTTAGGAGGGACACGCGTCAACCTCCAACATGTATCGCATTCGATTAAGCCAATACCGCATACCACTCTCTCCGTGTGCGAATACCACCTGTGGTATTTCTGAAACTGCTCATCATCATTTCTGCGCCATTTATCAAATTCAAAGCCCTAGTTCTTCAATGATTCACCATGGAACCTCCTCTTGCATGTTCTCTTTCCTTTGCACTGCTCCTCCACCCTTGCTTGGCCTCTATTAGTAGTTAAACCAAAACACAAGTTTTTATAATGTTTTTGATGTTTATTTGTAGATTTTATGGAGGCCAGATACACAAGGCCATCCCACAGTCATATCCACAGTGACTCGGGTTTTAGGTTGACAATCCTCTGAGGCCTGATATCACATAAAATGACATAAAGGGCTGAATGTTTAATCGATGCATCATGAACATTGGTTACTCTAGTGAAACCCTTCAGTGCAGAAAGTCACCTATACAGAAGAAAAGTGAAGAAAATCAAAGATTAAAGATGAAGATTAAAGTTTAAAGGTTAAGCATAAAAGTTGAAGATCAAAGGCTTAATCTATAGTTTAATGAGATAAAGACATAGTTTAAAGACAAAATATGATTAGAAAGGCCTTAAAGCACAAATCAATGGTCTAAATCAGTGTTTAAAGTGACAAAATAAGACAGATTAGCAAAAGGACCACTTCAAATGCCAGATCGGTGAAGCAATTAATCCCCCAGAAACCAAAAAAATCCTACCTACAGGATTATTTGCCTCAAAAACATAGAAATTGAAAGCACAGTAAGAGATATTTTTACAAAGACAGCTCAGAAGTTATTTCCAGCCTACCAAATAAGCCTAAAAGTCAACAAAAGTGATTAAGTAGCTCAGAAGTTGATAAAACATTCATTTAACAGAGTTAAAACATCAGATATTCTTTGTCTTGGGTTATGTAAATTCCCTAAGGTCAAGAAGAATTTAATTTGTATTAAATGAACAAATTAGAACCCTTTATTTCACTCCACCTCCTCATTCATCTATAAATACTCCATGAGGAGCACATTGTAAAAGGTTGGTTGGTTGTTGGTTGGATGATTATTGAGCTGTAAGATAGTTGTTGAAGTTGTTGTAGTGTTGTTTAGTAGTTGAAGAATACTAGGCTGAGAAGAGAAGTTTTGAGCTTTAGAGACCTGTTGGACTTGAAGATTGTAACTGGTTTGAACATCAATAATACAAGCTGATTCATGGGATCTTTGTCTATGTTAATGGTGATGTTTTTTCTCACTGTTTCTATCATTCTTCATGTTTTACATATTGTCCATTTTCTCTGATAAAGAACATAAAATTTAGAGTAGGATTTACTGAAAAGTACCCTATTTCTATCTGAAAGCTTTATCTTTATGTTTTATTCTGCTAAGGTATGTTTAGAGGATTCTTAATTTCCCTCTAGGTTTATCCAGTTTTTTATTTTAGGAATGATTCAATAGAGTATAACCAGTGAAGAAATATTGGTGAGCCCATGTCTTAATCTGTACGACTTGAGATATTGTTTTGAATGTTATTTTCAAGGTTTGCTAAGTAGAGTTAACCCAGGGAAGTCTATGGTTTCTCGTGTCCTCTAGCTAGTCTTTAACAATTTCCTTGAAATATCCCTTGAGAGTATGCCGAAAGCAGGCTAGTTTCACAGTTATTGTCTGATCCTAGGATATTTTCCTTGTTCTCTTATATGTTTTCTCCTTTCTGAAAGTAGTCTTAGGATTACTGGATTGTTGTCTGAAAAGTGTGCTTTAATAAATGTTTTTCCAAAGAGGTATATGGTTCGCCCTATCCTTTGGCTTGCTTCAAACAGTTACTTTGAAAGGATTTTCTTGCCTTAGTAAAGTTAGATTCTTAATTGGTTTTAGCTTTGCTTCTTTCACAGCAGTTTAATGTTTCATATCACAATTCAATCTAGAAGATCCTTTTATATATATGACTTTCCCTATGGAAACCCTTGAATAATTTTTGTACAATTAAATCCTTTTGTGACTCCATAGCCCAATGGGTTAATATTGTTTCATGATCTATCTTTTCAGCTGAAAAATTCTTCAATTTGCTCTCACCCTCACCCTTCAGTTGACCTATTTAGTTCATGATATCCATCCCAACCAAACAAGAAAAAAAACAAGTTCTCTGAGCTTCATAACTAGCCTAATATCATAAAAAAAGCATAAATATATATCCTTTGAAAACACTTAATAGAGAGATCCCTCTCTGAATCTAGGAAGGCTAGGTCCTAAGATTCCAAAGTGGTTCTGATGTGCCCCCCTGCAATGTTTATTCTTGCCAATATTGTAAATCACATGGAGCAAAAATAGTGGCGACCATACTGGGGATAAATACTGAGTAATAGATAACTTCACAACTCAGAAAATCCCACTCTTAAAATGAATCAAATGTCTGCCAAGATTGACTCCTAATTGTTGATGATGGGCAACAACCAGTCCTAGAAAACAAGCAAAACTCTTCCATCTGGTGACTCCACTGGTTTTTAGTAGGCCTGTTGATTTCCCTTGGATTTCCAAAAACTCCACTGGGAAACTCTTTCATCATAACATCATACAAACTCGGTTAAGAAAAATTTGAGGATTAAGTTTTCTTTCATAATATTAGTTGGCCTTTTAAAGACTGTCATACTTGGCTGAAATTTTATCATCATTGGGTCTAAAAACATAACATAGTGGCTTCTAAAATAATTCATATTAGAGCCCATATTGACCCAAATCCTCCTGAAATATTTGACAATCCAGAAAGCATCCTTAGGAAGTCTCCTAAATCCAAAAATCCAACTATTGTCAGACCAATTCATAGAGAAAACTCTATTCCTGAAAATGTTACAGCTTTGCAAAATACACAAGTTGATTTACCTGTCATAAGGAATCCATCTAGAACCAAGTCACTTAGTGATATATATCAAATAGAATTTGGGCCTCCACGTTCACCCCAATATAGTAGTGACCATACTGATAGCAGAGAAACCCATCCATCTACACCATTTGATATTCATATCATTCATAATTTTGGTTTCTCTCATCCTAAATCTGCTCAACAGTTCTTAGCTGGTCGAAGCACTTTCGTTACACCCACTCATACATCCACTATCCAAACCACCCCACTTCATAACCTTCCTCCATTTTTAAACCCCCCATTCCTCACAAAAATTCATATCATGGCAACATGGTATGCTCCCTTAGTCCTTCCTTTAACTTTAGTTGTTCTACCACAAGAATATGAGTCCAAGATTCCATTATATGATGCTAGTAGTTCTACTACAGCTTAAAAACATGTGGATAGAATGAAAGATTACTTTGACAGAAAAGAAATAGATGATGAAACTGTAAAGCTTAGGATGTTTGCTAAAAGTTTAGGGGGAGAAGCAAGAAAATGGTTCAAAGGCTTAACCCTTAACAATATCAATGACCTCCCCTCTTTTCATCAATTATTCCTAAAAAAATGGGAAGTCAAGAGAAACCCCCTTCAGATCCTGTCAGAATACAATGATCTTAAAATGAATGCTAGAGAGAGTGTCCAAGATTATTGCACTAGATTCGATAGTGTTTATAATGCACTCCCTCCACAAATGAAACCCACACAAGGCTTAGCTTTAATAAAGTTTCCTGAAGGGTTTGATCCAGACATGTGTTATCAATTAAGGGAGGGAGAACCCCTCACATTAGAAGATATATAGAAAGGAGTAGAAAGTGTAGAAGCTAACCTTAATGCCAGAAGGGCTAGATTGAAAGAAGAGAAAAAGGTTACCTACAAATATGAAGCCGGACCTTCCACACCAGACTCCAAAATTGATAATTTGGTCAGAACCATGGAGATGATGATCAAAAGAATAAACATGAATGAGAGGGTGTATTCTAAAGAAGATCAAACAGCTCCTCAAAAAAAATCAAAATCAAAATCAAAATCAGAACTTTAGAAGGAATCCCCCTAAAATTAGACAAAGAGGCCCTGATCAACAAGTCATACCTCCTTTTCAACAGAATTATGTTGATGACGAGGGGAGAACAATAGAAGAAACAAAGGAAAATCACATGAACATGTTGGGAGTAAAAAATGAGGATATTGTTTTCCTCAATGAAGAATAACAAGTCACATACATACCTGATGAGGAAGAAGCCCTAGAATCATAAGATTATAAGCTAGGCTTTGAAAATGCCACAATGGAAGTACACAAACAATATTACTTGAGAAGTAAAAAGAACCAAGAAGTTCCCAAGAAAAAGACCTCTGAAATCTCTGCTAAAAATAGCCCTGCAAATACTTACAAAATGACAGCTGAAAACAATAACATAGTGGCTGAAAGTTTTGATAAAAACAAGGGAAAAAACACCCAAATTCATGACAAACATAGTGGTGACCCTAGCAGCACTAGCACCTCAGCTAATGCTCCTTAAAAAACCATTTTAACTGCTATTTATAATAAAAACCAGTAAGCTAATTTTGCTGAGAAAACAATGACTAAAAAGGATGAAATAAACTTTCCAAAACTCAAACTCCTTTCAACATAGAGAGTGAAATTGCCAAGATAAAATTCTCTATCCCTCTCACTGAGTTAGTCACTCAAGATGTATATAGGTCCCAATTGTTAAAATCTCTGAACATAGGAGATCACAATGACTCTATTAACTTAAATGATGACAAACCTGAGCTTCTGTTTGGTCCAAAAATTGAAGGAACATTTCAAGAAGGTGGAGTTCCTCCATTCTATGTCAGCTTAAACATCCATGATAAAAATTTTCACAATGCCATGCTTGATTCGGGAGCATCACATAACCTTATTCCCAAAGTGATAATGGAAAGATTATGCCTAGAGGTAACTAGACCTTATAAGGATTTATACTCCTTTGATTCTAGCAGAGTCAAATGTCTAAGCCTAATAAAAGATCTCTGTGTCAATTTAGCACAAATCCCAGCCAAAATTTTAGTAATGGACATTGTGGTGGATGATATACCCCCTAAATATGGCATGCTTCTTTCAATATCTTGGGGTGCTAAATTGCAAGGCACAATGAAAATGGATATGACTTATGCCACCATCCCTGTCTTCAGTCAACCTAGAAGAATTTATAGGGAAACAAACATGAAATACATGGTGAGTAGCCAAGAAAGACCAGAAAAATCCCCTCTCTATTATATACATATTGACCTTGACTCGTTCATTTTGTACAATGATGAGATTCCTAATGAGCAAGGATTAGAAAATGAAAAATCAGCCAACATACTGGCAGCCATAGAAAAAGAGGAAGGAAAAGAAAAGTCATCCAAGCAGTTTGCTAATTCAGAAAATCACAGCAAACAAAAGAAAAGGTCTTGAGCTACAAAACAATCATCAACATAGTGCTAATCATAGCAATCAAAGAGAAATTCCTCAACACATTGAAAACCTTGAGGAAAAATACAAGAGTAAACATAGTGTAGATCCTAAAAAAGAACACAATGATGATCAAAATAAAAAAAAATAGAGAGGACAAAGAATAAATTGATGATGAATATGAAAACATTCCTCTTTGGAGCATGAGTTTTGATGAGTCTTGTAGTAAAACTAGTGCAGGATCAGGCATATGGGTACACAACACTGAAAACAACCATGCCGAGGGTCATTCATACAGATTACACTTCCACTGCACCAACAACATAGCAGAATATGAATCACTCATCTTAGGACTACAATTTCTTAAAAAAATAGGAGCCAAGAGGATAACAGTTCATGGGGATTCATAATTGATAATTAGGCAAGTAAATGGGGAATATTCTGCCAAACATCCCAGAATAAGAGCCTATAGAGATGATGTCATGGACCTATTAAAATCATTTGCTGAATTCCAACTTAATTTTGTCCCTAGAAACCACAACATCCTTGCCAATGGATTAGCCTTTGCTGCTAGTACATGTCTAAGACCTTATGAAAGAAAAAAATACACAGTTCAAGTCAAATATAGACCAACAGTCCCAGGAAATGAAAAATATTGGCAAGTTTTTGAAGGAGATAAACAAATAGAATACTTCCTATAGTCCATAAATGAATTTGAAATGCCAAACTCAAATTCAGAGTATGAAGAAGACTATCCTACTAAGGAAACATCATTTTTTCAAGAAGAAATATTTCCTGAGATTGCTGATACAAATCTGTTAACCAAAGTATCCAAACATAAAACAAAGAACTACACAGATTTAGAAAAAGAAGATCTAGAAGTGTTGCAATCTAAAACTGAAAGCTTTCCAAAAGGACTGGTCCCTTTAGAAGAATTTTTTGACTTTAATGATGTTGCAAAAAGGCCAAAAATAGAACCCACTGAAGCTGAAGTAGAAGAGTGCAATATAGGAAGTAAAGAAATTCCTAAAATGATCAAATTATCCAAGACACTGCCAGCTCACATCAAACTGAAATACCTTGAGCTATTTAGAGAATTTTCTGATGTGTTTGCATGGAGTTATGAAGATTTGAAATCATACGATACAGGAATAGTTTAGCATAAGATACCCCTCAGAGAAAAATAGAATCCTTATAGACAAAAACTGCGCAGAATCAACCCTGTTCAATTACCTCTGGTAGAGAAAGAAATTAGAAAAATGTATGATGCTAGAATTATAGTCCTTGTGGGATATTCAGAGTGGGTATCTAATCTTGTATCAATTAGGAAGAAAACAGGAGAAATAAGGCTTTGTATTGATTTCAAAAACTTAAATAAAGCCTCCTTGAAGGATAACTACCCCTTGCCCAAAATGGATCATATTTTGCAAAAGGTAGTAGGTTCACAAAAAAATTCTTTTCTAGATGGCTTCTTCGAATATAACCAAGTATTGGTATACCCTGATGATCAACTTAAAACAGCCTTCACCACTCCTTGGGGCACTTTCAAGTATGTGAAAATGCCTTTTGGTTTAATGAATGTTGGTGCCACATTTCAGAGAGCCATGGATATTGCATTCTCAGAAGAAATAGGATACTTCATTGTGATTTACTTAGATGATATCACCGTTTATTCCAAAACAGATGAAGAACACCTAATACACCTAAGAAAAGTCTTTGAGAAGTGAAAAAAGTATGGTTTATCCTTAAATCCCAAGAAAACATTGTTTGGTCTCCAAGAAGGTAAATTTCTTGGATATATCATATCCGAATAGGGAATAAAGATAGAACCAAAGAGGATTGAAGGTATATTGCAAATAAATCATCCTAGAAACATCAAGGAACTTCAATCTTTCATTGGAAAGATCAATTTCTTAAAAAGGTTCATACCCAACCTAGCTGAACTCCCTAGAAACATGACAAATATGCTTAAAAGAGAAGAAGGAGTTAAATGGACCTTTGAAGAAAAGAAATCATTTTCACTGGTAAAACAAGCACTTACTAAAACACCAATTCTTATCAGTCCTAATTTTACAAAAGATTTCTTCATATTTTCATTTGCATCAGAACACACAGTGGTTGTTGTCCTCCTACAGAAAAACACAAAGTGACAAGAGTAACCTATTGCATTTTTCAGCAAGGCATTAAGATATGCACCTTTGAAGTAAAATATAATGGAAAAACAAGACTTTGCCTTGGTCAAATCTTTAAAATACTTCAGAGTTTACATTTTACACTCACACATCATAGCATTTGTGACTCATTCAGTAGTAAAATACATCTTGACATAAGATCCTGATGGCAAGAGAGGAAAGTGCATGGCTGTTATATTGGAATATGATATGGAAATCAAGCCCACTAAGCTCACCAAAGGCCAAGGACTAGCAAAAATTATGGCTGAATCCAACTTTCAAGCTCTTGATATAAACATGTTTAATGCATTGTATGAATAGGAGGAGTTGGCAACTCCACTTATTGAAGATCATTTTTTGAATTCATCTTGGTATGCTGATATTTTGTATGTGCTGCTTAATCTAAATATCCCTCTTGGTTTGTCTAAAACAAAGGCAAGGTTTTTAAAGTTAAAAGCTATAAATTATTGCATTTTGGATAAATGTTTATATTGGAAAAATTCTAGTGGGTTATTTCTTAAATGTTTTCTTGAGAATGATGCAGATAAGATCAAGCATGAGTTCCATGAAGGAGAATGTGGAGGCCACCTCTATTGGAAGACTACTGTGAACAAAATCATTAGAGCTGGTTATTAATGGTCCACCCTCTTTCAAGATATCCACAAAATGGTCACTGCCTCTCATAAATGTCAAATATTTGAAGGCAAAAGAAATTTGCTTCCCTTACCTCCGCAACCAATCATTGTTGAAGCTCCTTTTCAGTAGTGGGGTCTAGATTGCATTGGGGAAATCCATCCTGTGTCATCTGCCCAACACAAATGGATCCTCTCAACAACTGATTACTTTAACAAATCGATAGAAGCCATCCCTTATAGGAATGCCACAGACTCAGTCATAATTTCATTCTTTGAAAATCATATCTTGTCTAGATTTGGCTGTCCTAGGAAGATTAGCACTGAAAATGCTGCTGCATTTGGATCCAAAAAGATGGTTGATTTCTGTCACAAATATTAGATTACATTGGGCCATTCCACAACTTATTACCTTCAAGGTAATGGGCCGGCAGAATCCTCAAACAAGAGTTTGGTAAACATAATAAAGAAATTGTTGGAAGAGAATAAAAAATCATGGCACAATAAACTAGTACATGCACTTTGGGCAGACAGATTGACAGTCAAAAATTCAATTGAAATTTACCCTTATCAGCTAGTTTATGGAGTAGATGCAATATTTCCAACCAGTCTAGGAGTGCCAGTCATGAAGCTGATTCAAGAGGTACAGTCTGAAGAAGATGACATGACAAGAAGAATAAACCAAACTGTACAATTACAACAAACCAGAGAGGAAGTATACAACAGAGCACAACAGGTACAAGAAAACATCAAGAAGCTCTTTGATAAAAGAACAAAGGCAAGTGATTTTAAAATTGGTGACAAAGTTCTAAAATGGGATTCTAGGAAAGAAGATAAGGACAAACATGGAAAGTTTGAAAATTTATGGAAGGGCCCTTATCTCATTCAATATGCTATTGGAAACAATGCATTTTTTCTTCAAGAGATGGATGGAGCTAAAATTTTTGGAGGTCTTGTCAATGGCAGGATGGTCAAACATTATTTTTGTTAAGGTTATTGTTCAAATTTCTTTTTAAATTCATTGTAAATAACATAGTTTGTAAGAAAATTTGAATATGAAAAATACAAAAACACTAGAAAAAGAGAAAAAGAGGGCAGATAAAAAGAAAAAAGGTACAACCCCATACCAAAAAAGAGAAAAATCTGAAAGTGTGCAAGTCAAAATTTCATTGCTTGAAAAGAAATTGTTATTTAGTCATACAGCCTAATCATGACTGAATAAATTTGAATTTATGCTGGTAGGTTAGTGTGAAGAATATTTGCCAAAAAGTGTAATTCTGGCTTATCAATAGAATGGATTAGGATAGAAAAGAGAAATGGCTGCAAAAGAACAAAACTTGAGCCAAAGAAGGAGAGAAGGATGCTTACAAAATTTTTGATCTTAAAGCCTTCAAAGTTTTGTTTTAAAATTTTTGCAAATAAAGTCTATGAGCAGCTTGTACAAAATTCCATAGCACCATAGAAAATTAGATTGTCCAATCCTGATTTGACTATGTTTTAAATTTATGTTTTAGAATATAGAGAATGCAGATCTGTCAAACAGCTTAATCCTGACAGATAGTATCTTAGGTAGAGAGTTGTTGAGTTCAACTATTTAATCTGAACTCATGGAAGTTATAAGGGTAGTATTAGATCAGATTTCCTGTTTAAAAAAAAATAAAATGATGTTGAAAGGGTTTGCAAGTCCAAATTCACCCACTGAAGAAAAAAATGTTAGGAAGTAGGTTGTGTAGGTAGAAGTTTGGGAGAAAATCATTTGATTATGATATTGTAGATCATCTTTTTAAGTAGGATGATCATATAAGACAAAGAGGAATGTCAAAATGTAGCAAAAGACAAGGCACTGGTCTACTTTCCAAGGATTTATCTCTGAGGTTCTTGACACCTCCAAGGAGCTGCCCTCCCTACGTGGAGCCACTATTAGCCATCAATAAAATTTTGTCATAACTAATGATGGCTAAAACAAGTCTTCCAGCCTTCAAGAAACAAATTTGGAGTAAATATGTGAGTTCTTGAAGCCTTGTTGTATCTCTTGTCCAAAAAACCCATCTCACTGATGTTTTCACATAAAAATCCTTCAAAGAAGCCCTGCTGATTCAAAAATAAAACTGCCTTCAAATCCATAATTCCCACCATTTCTCCATTTCAAAATATTTCCTTCATTTCACCATTTTTTCCCTCATTTTCCCTTCATTATCCTCCATTTCCTTGGAAAACCACCTAAAACCATATAAATCCCATTTATTTGGTTAAAAACCCCTTTTTCTAACTTATTGAAACCCCCTTTAAGCCTTAAAAACCTTCATTTTGGCCTTTTTTTTCCCATTTTAACATAAGGCCTTAAGTGCCTTTTTCTTAAGCCCCTAGCCCATTTTTCACCATAAGGCCAAGGATTGCGACCGTTAGCTATAGGCCTTAAGCCCCTTTCACGCCATTGGACTTCGCTCCCCCCCGTTTTCCATCAGCCTTCTCTATATTTTCACCACCGATGTTCATCCCCCACCGATAATATCTTGACTGTTGATCTCCCAGATCGGGCGATCATCAGTTTCCCTCCTTCCCATCGGCCATCGAGTTTTCGATGATTCCCTTTTCCTCAGTCCTAAACCCTTTTCTCCGCCGATATTCATCCCCTCGCAACACTTCTCCACAGTTGATCTCATCACGCAGTTTGAAGACAAAAGATGATTAGAAAGGTCTTAAAGCACAAATTAATGGTCTAAATCAGTGTTTAAAGTGACAAAATAAGATATATTAACAAAGGGACCGCTTCATATTCTAGATCGGTGAAGTAATTAATCCCCCAGAAACCAAAAAAATGCCACCTACTGGCTTATTTGCCTCAAAAACATACAAATTGAATGCACAGTCAGAGATATTTTTACAAAGATAGCTCATAAGTTATTTCTAGCCTACCAAATAAGCCTAAAATTCAACAAAAGTGACTAAGTAGCTTAGAAGTTGATAAAATATTCATTTAATAGAGTTTAAACATTAGATTTTCTTTGTCTTGGGTTATGTAAATTCCCTAAGGTCGAGAAGCATTTACTCTGTCTTAAATGAACAAACTAGAACCCTTTCTTTCACTCCACCTCCTCGTTCATCTATAAATACTCCATGAGGAGCACATTGTAAAAGGTTGGTTGGTTGTTGGTTGGATGATTATTGAGCTGTAAGATAGTTGCTGAAGTTGTTGAAGTGTTGTTTAGTAGTTGAAGAATACTAGGCTGAGAAGAGAAGTTTTGAGCTGTAGAGACCTATTGGACTTGAATATTGTAATTGTTTTGAACATCAATAACACAAGCTGATTCATGGGATCCTGGTCTATGTTAATGGTCATGTTTTTTCTCACTATTTTTGTCTTTCTTTATGTTTTACATACTGTCCATTTTCTCTAATAAAGAAAAGAAAATTTAGAGTAGGATTTACTGAAAATTATCCTATTTATGTCTGAAAGCTTTATCTTGATGTTTTCTTCTGCTAAGTTATGTTTAGAGGATTCTCAATTGCCCTCTATGTTTATCCAATTTATTATTTCAGGAATGATTGAATAGAGTATAACCAGTGAAGAACTATTGGTGAGGGCCATGTCTTACTGTGTACGACTTGAGATATTGTTTTTGAATGTTCTTTTCAAGGTTTTCTAAGTAGATTTAACCCAAGGAAGTCTATGGTTTGCCCTCTCCTTTGGCTAGTATTTAACAATTGCCTTGAAATATCCCTTGAGAGTATGCCAAAAGCAGGCTAGATTCACAGTTTCTGTCTGATTTTAGGCTATTTTCCTTGTTCTCTTATATGTTTTCTTCTTTCTGAAAGTAGTCTTAGTATTACTGGATTGTTGTCTAAAAAGTGTGCTTTAATAAAAGTTTTTCCAAAGAGGTCTATGGTTTGCCCTGTCCTTTGGCTTGCTTCAAACAGTTACTTTGAAAGGATTTTCTTGTCTTATTAAAGTGAGATTCTTATTTGGTTTTAGCTTTTCTTCTTTCACAACAGTTTAATTTTTCATATCACAATTCAATCTAGATGATCCTTTGATATAGATGACTTGCCCTATGGAAACCCTTGAAGAATTGTTGTACAATTAAATCTTTTTGTGACTCCATAGCCCAATGGGTTAACATTGTTTCATAACCTATCTTTTCGGCCGAAACATTCTTCAATTTGCTCTCACCTTCACCCTTCAGTTGACCTATTTAGTTCATGATATCCATCCCAACCAACCAAACAAACAAACAATTTCTATGAGCTTCATAAGTAGCCTAATATCATAAAAAAAGCATAAAGATATATCCTTTGAAAACACTTAATAGAGAGATCCCTCTCTGAATTCGGGCTAGGTCCTAGGATTCCAAAGTGGTTCTGATGTGGCCCCTTGCAGCATTTATTCTCGCCAATCTTGTAAATCACAGGGAGCCAGCATAGTGGCGACCATACTGGGGATAAATAGTGAGTAATAGATATTTTCACAAATCAGAAAATACCATTCTTAAAATAAATCAAATGTCTGCTAAGATTGGTTCATGATTGTTGATGATGGACAACAACTAGTCCTAGAAAACAAGCAAAAACCTTCCATCTGGTGACTCCACTGGTTTTCAGTAGGCCTGCTGATTTCCCTTGGTTTTCCAAAAACTCCACTAGGAAACTCTTTCATCATAACATCATACAAACTCAGTTAAAATAACTTTGAGGATTAAGTTTTATTTCGTAAGATTAGTTGGCCTTTTAAAGACTGTCATACTTAGTTGAAATTTTCTCATCGTTGGGTCTAAAAACATAACATAGTGGCTTCTAAAAGAATTCATACTAGAGCCTATCCTGACCCAAATCCTCCTAAAATAGTTGACAACCTAGAAAGCATCCTTAGGAAGTCTCCTAAATCCAAAAATCCAACTATTGTCAGACCAATTCATAGAGCAAACTCTGTTCCTGAAAATGTTACAGCTCTGCAAAATACACAAGCTGACTTACCTGTCATAAGGAATCCATCTAGAACCAAGTCACTTAGTGATATAGATCAGATATACTTTGGGACTCCACGTTCACCCTAATATAGTAGTGGCCATACTGATAGCAGAGAAACCCATCCATCTACACCATTTGATATTCATATCATTCATAATTTTGGTTTCTCTCATCCTAAATCTGCTCAACAGTTCTTAGCTGGTCCAAGCACTTTTGTTACACCCACTCATACATCCACTGTCTAAACTACCCCACTTCATCACCTTCCTCCGTTTTTAAACCCCCCATTCCTCCCACAACTTCATATCATGGCAACATGGTATGCTCCCTTAGTCCATCCTTTACCTTTAGTTGTTCTACCACAGGACTATCAGTCCAAGATTCCATTATATGATGCTATTATTTCTACTACAGCTCAAAAACATGTGGATAGAATGAATGATTACTTTGACAGACAAGAAATATATGATGAAACTGTAAAGCTTAGGATGTTTTCTCAAAGTTTAGGGGGAGAAGCAAGAAAATGGTTCAAAGGCTTAACCCCTAACAGTATTAATGACCTCCCCTTTTTTCATCAATTATTCCTAAACAAATGGGAATTCAAGAGAAACCCCCTTCAGGTCCCGTCAGAATACAATGATCTTAAAAGGAATGCTGGAGAGAGTGTCCAAGATTATTGCACTAGATTCAATATTGTTTATAATGCACTCCCTCCACAAATGAAACCCCCACAAGACTTAGCTTTAATAAAGTTTCCTGAAGGGTTTGATCTAGACATGTGTTATCAATTAAGGGAGAGAGAACCCCTCACATTAGAAGATATGCAGAAAGGGGCAGAAAGTGTAGAAGCTAACCTTAATGCCAGAAGGGCTCGATTGAAAGCAGAGAAAAAGGTTACCTACAAATATGAAGCTGGACCTTCCACATCAGATTCTAAAATTGATAATTTGGTTAGAACCATGGAGATTATGATGGAAAGAATAAACATGAATGAGAGGGAATATTATAAAGAAGATCAAACAACTCCTCAAAATAAAAATAAATTAAAAATAAAAATAAAAATCAGAATCAGAACTTTAGAAGGAATCCCTCTCAAATTAAACAGAGGCCCTGATCAACAAGTCAGACCTCCTTTTCAATAGAATTATGTTGATGAAGAGGGGAGAACAATAGAAGAAACAAAGTAAAATCACATGAACATGTTGGGAGTAAACAATGAGGATATTGTTTTCCTCAATGAAGAAGAACAAGTCACATACATACCTGATGAGGAAGAAGCCCTAGAATTAGAAGATTATAAACTAGGCTTTGAAAATGCCATAATGTAAGTACACAAACAATATGAATTGAGAATTAAAAAGAACCAAGAAGTTCCCAAGAAAAAGACCTCTGAAATCTCTGCTAAAAATAGCCCTGCAAATACTTACAAAAAGACAGCTGAAAACAATAACATAGTGGCTGAAATTTCTGATAAAAACAAGGGAAAAAACACCCAAATTCATGACAACACTAGCAACACTAGCACCTCAGCTAATGCTCCCGAAAAAACCATTTTAACTATCGTTTACAATAAAAACTAGCAAGCTGATTTTGCTGAGAAAACAATGACTATTTAGGGATGATGGTTTATTGAGAGTCGGATTAGGACCAATGAATGAAAGATAATCAATTGCCATGATTATTATTTCATGTGGGAAACACATCAGTGAAAGAGAGAAGAGATAAGAGCTCCTATGATATAAACATCATCACAACCAAGGAGTAAATTAAAATCCAAAGGTCCTTGGAGAACCATCACATTGATGTAGATGATCTTTGCTGCCAAATTAATAGGCAACTTAGGAAGGATCCCTAATGGGTGACTGGTTCCTTTGTTAAAAGCTAAGAGATTTTGAGTAACGGGCACAAGCTTTGGAGAGCATAAAGCTTTCCAAGTAGTTTAGGACATAATAATAACATATGCACATTCATGTATGATAGTGCTAGGTACTACCACATTATAGGCCTGTATTGTGATTTGAAAAAGCATGTAAGAAGGAAGGCGATACCCTTCTAGTCAACACCAATCAAAATAAGTGACCAAACTAATTGGAGGGAGTGTCGTGGGAACATGAAAACTGCCCCCTTGGGTTACAGGAATGAGAGGATTTTCCTCCCGTACCATGGGAACATGAGGATTTCCCTCCAGTTCACAGGAATTTGAAGAAACAAAAAGACCCTGAGTGGCATGAGGTTGAATCTCTATGGGAAAAGCACGATCAATTGAAGGTGAAATTAGGTCAACCATCTTCTCAACCAATGGTTGGTCGGGAACGAACTCGTAGGATTCACTTTCGGAGAGAGTGGGATTTACTAGCTATGAACTCTAATCAATCACTTGATCATCTAGTGGAGGTTGAGGGGAAAGATTTCGGTAACCAGCGGGAAGTCATGGTTGAGAAGTTGTAAGGTTATCCAACACTTTGGAGGCTTCATCTATATGAGGAAAAAGGTGAATGGGATGATTCCCTTCACATAACTTACATGGAAATTTGAATTTACACTTTTTCCCATGGACCTTATTATCACTATGTTATACCTTGGGAGAAAATCTCTAACTGAGGAGAAATCAGTGCCAAAGACATTCATGTAAAACTTGAAAGTAATTAATTTTTTGTCCATTCATTTTATAAAACCCTAGAAATATGATTTAAAACCCTTTAAATTTTCATATGAGAACAATTCTTCCACAAATTCATTTTGATGTTGAATACAAATGACAAAAAAAATGATAGTGAAAGTCTTGGATAATAGGTTGTCTTACACAAAATCTATTATTTTTAAATTTACAAGAAAAATGGCTAGCATGAAATAAAGTACAAAATATAGGAGTGCTTTTAACTCTAATTCACAACAATGTAACAGTAGAGACCAACAACTTCATTACTCAATTATGAGAGAAGAAACATTAACAAAAGATGGAACAAGAAAGAATAATCATACCAAACAAGTTCTGGAAATTCTGTGAAAACTTTATTCATCAGCATATGAAAGTGAAGTACAAAAATGTAGTACTCTGAGGTCCGAAAATTTGGAACCTCAATTCTTCTTTCCAAGTATTTTTATAGAAAATTTAAAAAGACAGTTATGAAACTGTAAACTCCCTAAACTACCTTGGAACTAAACTAACTATTCTCAAAATATTACATTTAGAAAATTAAATTACATAGAAAATAAAGTATTTATGCCAAACATTTTGGAAATAAAAATTAAACTCCGCGTTGTAATATTCTTTTTCATTCAATGATTTTTACTTTAGGAACAATGAAAGGCCCTTCTCTTGCATCAATTTCTTGAGGAGAAATCCATTCTCTGCACCTCATCCACATATCTGCATTTTCATTTGGCCTCTTCAAGAACTTGAAGTGAGCCATTCTAAATTCTGTAATTTTGATTTAGGTTGTTTTTTTAATAAATAGAGTTCTTATCATCCAAATAAGTTGGAAGTCTCTTTGTGGATAATTAACAATAGTATCCCTTTCAATATTGTTATCTTTTCATAAGTTGTGCCAATTTTTATTTTGGTTTCTACTAACATTGTTTCAAAAAGTCTCCCAAGGATATATATTTCCATGCTGATCCTAGCAAGATGGAAAGCCTGCCCTGTTTCTCTTATCAAAAGAAATATTAAATTTTACTACAGACTCCTTCACCTCCTTTAATCTCTTCTCTACTAATTTTCTGTGCAAATTCTTCACTGTCATTTTGTTGATCTCAATCACGTACTCAGTACTGTTTCTATCCTAGCTTATTTCAATTGGTGCAAAGATTTGGAATTCAAAAAGTCAATAATATTTTTTGCAAATTGTGCTCTTTGTTGTAACTTATGTTTAGGGGCCATAATTTCACCCTCCATATCTCTGACAATTATTTTCTCCTCCTCCATAATCAATAAAAACTCCTAGATTTTTTTAACAGTAGTTATAATGTAATTCCATAATGTCTCTCTTGCTTGGACAAGGGACATATTCCCTTTCAAATTTTCTTTCAATTCCTTGATCTCCTGGTATAGAAAGCTGGAAATGCTTTCTATACCTTTCAGCAATATCCTTTTTCATAGAAAATTCATGCTCCGTAAATTTAATGAATTTCATTTCTTTATCAAAATCACTCTGGATTTTCTTCATCTCATTCTCAATAAGCTTTAACTCAATCATAACTTGAGTTAGTTTAGCATCTGGGTCTTCTAAATCCGTCTCTACTAGAATTGTGCAAACAAGTGAGTCAATATGTTGTTGTAAAGAAACATTTATTTCCTTCAACTTAGTTACCTCCTCATTCATCTGCAATAACTCATTAGTTAAAGTTTCCTTTTCTCTTTCAACTTGGGCTACTTTTGAATTCATTTTATTCTCTCTAGAAGGTAGTTTTAATTTATTTATAAGTACTTGAATTTCTGCTTCAGCACCTCATAAAAAATTTTGAATTGCACTTGTGTCTTCATGATTTAATCCAACCTAGATTAATGGTTTCTTCAACTCTTCATTCTGAGTTGACATATCCATTGAATTTTTTGTTTCATACTTTAGCTGTCCAACAAACTTCTCCAACATGGCTTCAATTTTGTTGGCAGATGAGAATGTTTTATTCAAATCATTGTAAATTAATTCTCCAGTTTGCCTATGGAGATTAATATTATCAGGTAGGGGAATATTTTTGGCATATACATTCAAATTGAAAGTTCTAAAACCTATCGAAGAGGAAACAGAGAATGCAAAAGGATGAGTTTTTTTTTAAAGTTGATTCCTTTCCAAATCCATGGCGGAAAAAAATCTTGTTTGATAATCAAAGGATAATTGAGCTTCCAGGTGAGCTTCCATGTTTTCTTTGATCCTCTTATTTGTATCTTCAATATGTGAAAATAATTGTTTGATAACTGGTACTGAGCCCTGGGTATCCTCACCAGGATGTGGAGAAGATGGTGTACATATTGTCTCTCCCAGCTGCAATTAAAAACTAGGAATTAGTGTTGTGTTACCCTCATTATATATCTTGGTCATTTTTGTTGTTCCATATTCATCTTCATCTAAATCCATGGTTTCTTCTCTACCTCTCTTGAGATTATTTTCACTCTGCACCAGGGTTTCAACCTCTACTCCCATTATTGAAACTTATTTTCCTCCATTTTCCAGCTTCTCAATTTAAGGTTTTTCTTCATGTAAAAATGGAGCATATCCAGCTTTTTACTATTCTATTTGAAATGATATGAAGAGGGTCATAATCCCATTTCTTTCCTAATAAAAAAATCCATCCCTTCAAGAATTCTCTGAACTTCCTCTACAACTTGCCTAGTGTTAACAATGTCCTTGGTAACCTGAATTAAAGGTCCTTTTTGGCTGGAAAAAAATGAATTGTATCCACATTCAAGATATGCCTTATGAATTCTAAAGAAAAAATCCTCATGGGAACAAAAGTTGTTAAAATACAGTGTTCAATGCTAGCTCCATACAATCTGACTCTGAAAAATCCTCAAATGAATACTAGTCCCCCACTTTCAAATCTTTGCTCAATTGAAGAAAGGATTGATATTTTGGCAGTAAATAAGGTGCAGGAGAACTGTTGATGATTGAATAAACTACATAAATAAATGAGGCAACAAAATCCACCAATCCTTCATTCTTTAGAATACCCCTTACTACATTAGTCCAAAAGAGCACTGAATGTTTGTTCTTATTGACATCCATAATATTTAACCCCAAGTGCATAAACCTCTCCACATGAGTATATAAGAACAAATATGTAATGAAAGAACAAAACCTAAAACAACCTGTAAGTGAGAATTTCATAAACTGGGCATTAAATAACCCCTCCCATAAATATGGAATATCTAGGACAACCCCAGGTTTCATCATTAAACTAAAAACAACAAGAGTGACTTTGTCAATGAATAATGAATTATCTTTCCCCTGAATTTTATTTAAAATTTGAAGGATGGGTTGAACCTCTTCAACACAAGTATCTAAGGGAAAATGATTAGACTCTAAGGACAATGGATTCCCACTGGGCATAAAATAAAACATAGTTTGGGCATACTCCTAACCTATTAAATTCTAAAAATAAGCTAATAGGGTTTCCTTTGAGAAGGAAGTATATGAATCTGAGGATGGGAAAAAAAGTGCTTGCTAGATTAGAGTAGAAGACATCTGAAAGATATTTTCTCCTGACTTATCCATCACGAAACATTTTTTTAGGATACATAGAAAACACTAGCCAACTGATAAAATCGGGAAAAAGGTGAGTTTTAGTGATAAAAGCTGATAGAACCCTGGACCTGACTATAGCAACATAATATGGGAAATTAGACTTTCTCACAAGGATATGCTAATAGGATTTAGTATGATTCAAAGAGAAAACAGTATAAAAAATACCTGATTTAGTGTCCATTAACGGAATGTGAGATGACAAACCTACTATGAAAACTTTCATGGACATTTTTTACAATTGAAATAATGGACGACTATGATAAATACCGGGCGGTGAATAGGAGTGCTAACTGGGAACTGTCGCTGATGATTTTGAAAACACTGACAACACGATCAGACAAGAGGAGTATGAGAAAATGGACTAAAAACATAAGTTATAGGCTGATTATACAAAAGAGGGGGAGAAAAGGGAATTTAATTTATCTGTAAGAAATTAAATGGAGTTTGAAAAACAAAATTAATGATGGAAATGACATGCATGAGTGACATATGGTGGAGGGAGGAATGCCATGGCATAATGTATGTGGGGTTGGGCTCGCTTGCTAATGTTATTATGAGAGAAACCTCTGGTAAGGTTAATAGTTGGAGGAGTCCCCCCCCCAGATAATATGAGTTGTAGATCTTGTGATAATGAGCGTGTTGAAAATTCGTTGTGGAGGCACCCTTGTTGTTATATGTCGAGCAGTTAGTGTCGTCAGGTTTGCTCCATCTCGTGGGCCCCAACACATAACCCATCTCCGTCTTTCGACATGTGCAACCTTTAATCCTTCGATAATTATTATCGGGTCCCAAAAAATTACTAATGTTGTGCTAATGGTGATTAGTACGTTAATTAAAATCACAACCACTTAAAAAACTTTTATCAAATAAAAATAATTCCGAGCGCATTCAAGCTTTATTACTTTTTGCATGTTTTCCTTGATATTTGATTTTTATTTTTAGCAAAATATCCTAGACATATTCTCAGATGAAAATTAAAACTGATTACAACACACTAGTTAAGGGTTGATCACTAGCATGATCTCCAGAGGTCAATGACAAAGGCTGATGTGAGCCGGTGGACCACAGTTCTAATACCTTGGGAATACCAGGAAAATCTCTAATAAGGTGGTCACCCTTACATAACTTGCAAGGGAATATTACTTTTCAGGGTTGATTGGATGGTTTATACACTTTAATCTCATCGGTAGCAATGGTTTCTTGGTTTCCCCCTTTCTTATTTTTCTTCTTCTTCTTCGTATTCTTCTTACTCTTCTTATTAGATTCTTGGCTACTAGAATCAAGGCTTTCACTAGGAAAAAAGGAAGAATTAGGGGAAGAAACAACAGGTGAAGAAGGCAAGGGGTCATATTTGGCCTCAACATGAGGTTGACACTTTTCAGGTGGAGGAAAACCTGGTTGAGAAATAGTTTGGACAATCGAAATTATAGGGGTCGAAAATAGCCAAATTGGCAAACCAATGGTAAATATAGGAAGGGACAACATTGACATATAAGAAGTGCCAATATTTACAAAAGAAGGAAAAGGACCAAGATTCCCATCTGAGGGGATTCCTTGATTGGTAAACTTAGGATATGTTATTGTTAGTCTCAACCTAAGATCCACTAAGGAGTTGTTTCTTGGGTATGATGTTATTCATGGCCGATTAATTTTAGAAACTAACAAAAAATAAATAAAAAATGGGTAAGCTAGGCATAAAGGTTTGCCAAGAAACTAAGAACTGCAATATACACCTTGGTGAACCAAGGCCTTAATGTACAACAACCAATCTCCCTGAATTCTATGTTCGGTATATCACGGTATACAAGGCGGACAACTCGGTTACCTATGGTTGGATAACAACCTAGTGGGAACTCCCAAAATATACGTGACGATAGATGGGAGTGCAGTGGACAGTAGTGTCTTCTAACGCATAACCTTTTGATGAGAGAATTCCCATATACTTATCATGCATGGAGTTCCTTTGATATACTCTAAATTACTGGAGAACAGTCCTATACACTTTCGTATGTGGAACATCATATCTCCCCCGGGATACAATGCTGGAAAACAAGAACAACTCGTACGTTTAACGACGTTGGAACACTTCTCTAGCCTAAACCTATAAATTTTTATGTTACTGTTCGGAATTCTCCTTAGGTTAATTGAGGTAAATTTTAAGTTGATCTTGATTTACGTTCGGTTCTAAGGCTCAAAGATCGATGTAACTTAAACGGCTATGATACAACTAATATGAGAAAAGGAGTCTTTTAATTTTGATGAAAGCTATCTAGTATAGGGAATGAATTCAAACATTGATGCAATCAAACAAAGATGAAACAAACAAGAACTTCCTAACTAGATATTTCACTTTCACATTTCCAATTCAGTTCAAAGCATTAAAAGATGTCAAACCATGCAATGTAATCTATGCATGATTCCCTTGAAAACTATGCAATGTAATCTATGCACAATTTCATTTTAAAATGAATGAAGATCCATTTATTGGCTTTCAATGATAAGCAACATAATCTATGCTTAATGACAATCTCAACAACAACTTTCCATTGCAATGTAATCTAATGCACTTTACGAAAAGTAAACTTTGAGATGAAAAATAAATGAATGAAAAATCAATTTCTTTTATGGTGTTGGAACAGGTCTCCTAACAAGCTACGAAGCTGGTCCATTTTGGCTATTTTTTATTATATTTAGTATAGCGCAGGGGTTTTGGGGTGGGTCAAAGCCCCAAATGCATTGTAATGGGTCAAAGGGTAAACTAGGGGTCCGAAAACCATGGGTTGCAGAACATAGGATTGATAAAGCTAGATTGTTATAAATAGAGAGGCATTTCAGATAGTAGAAGGTAGGATTTTGATGAGCTATTGAGGCGATATGTTGTGTAAGCGATCTGTTTTGGTTTTTTGGGAACAGACTCCTGCTGGCTGTGTGTGCAAAGATCCTAGTCCAGCTGTGTGAGGACCCTGGTGCTGTGTGCACAGTTTGGGAAGGGTATTGTAAATAAAGGGTTATGAATGAATGAATACGCTGTATTGTTAGATCTGAATATGTGAGTACTATTGAATTTTGGGTAATTATTATGTTATGCATTCTCTGTCTTTATTCTGCAAAGCACTGTATATTGAATGATTGATCTGTCTGCTTTGGGTATATCATACTGCAAAAGTTTATTGAATTGGATCTAGATCTATTCTGTTATAGTTATGTATTGATATTATGAGAAGTATATAATTGTAGATCTAGTGCACGTGGATGCAATAGGATACATACTTAACCCTGCACAGAGACACGGTGATCTGAACAAAATGCATCCTTGTTTCCTTACCCTTCCTTTCTTAGGGAGCAGAAACCTGGTTCGAGCACCCACCCATACTACATTGGGTGAGACTGTGATCTACGAAAGAAGATCACTGCTGAAAGGGCCAGTAGTATAGGGGTTTGTTGGCAAACCTTGCACACTGAACCTGGGTTAGGACCCCTCAAGCCAACAAATGGTTCCGTTGCTGGGACCTAAAGAGATTTGAGAAAGGAATCGGGTAATGAAAAGAGAATAATCGAAGCCTGAAAGAAAAAAGATCGAGGACTAGTTCGAAAGGTAGATCCAGGAGTTTGCAGTAAGAGAAAACCAAAGTGAAAATTTAACCGCAGAGAGGTGGAAAAATAGGTATGTTCTTACTGAAAGCTATGAAATATTATTTGTAACCTTTGCAATCAAACTCCAGGAGAGGCTGGCTAGGCTGGTAGAATTCCAGAAGTGCTGGAAGGACGCGCGAGTCACTCAGTGGACTCCAGAAAAAACCAATAATACCATCACACGCACGACGGATCACTGGGTGGATAGTGTGCTAGGAGGCTTTGTGACAGAGTTTTCCATTGATCAGTTTGTATCATAATCTGAGGCCGAGTGACGATTCTTCAAAGGATTTCGGGGTAAATTTCTGAGGACGTTACCATTACTGATCAAGAATTTTCTGTGCGAAAAGAGAATTCTGTGTAGCCATACCGACCGAATGACCTCGAATCTAGACGGGAGCATGACACACAGTGGTAAGTATTATCGGACCAACCTTGACAGAGGAAGGGCCTCCTATAGCCTAGTGAAGGAGCCGGATACATCACCACCTAGGGCACGCAAGGGTAAGAATTTGCCTATAACGTCGTCCTTGGATAGTGATATGGTTGCGCACTTGAAAATGCCTACCTTTAAAGGGGTAGGAGATGAGAACATGGATCGATTTTGGTTAGTTTCGGACTTTGTCTGGACTATGCAGAACCTGGAAAGTGATACAATAAAAAGGGCACAACTGTCTTTAGCATTCAAAGACCGACCTCTAGACTGGTATATGTGATATGTTGCCCAGAATGGAACGCCTCCATTCAGGATATTAAGGATGCTCTAAAGCAACAATTCCGCAAGCCAAAGTATTATTCCCAGTTAGTAGTAGATGTAAAGGACTTCAAACAAGGTGTGTCTGAATCAGCATGGGAGGCGGATCAATGGTTAAAGAAGGTGATTAGGGAAGGAGGGTTCGAGTATGATGATAGACAACATATGGAATGGTTCATCGCCATGTTGCTACCTCACCTACGCACCCACATGAATTAGAAGACCTTTGAATCACATGAGAAAGCTGTAGAGGCCGTTATGAAATTAGAAGTTGCTCCCTGGGAAGACACCTCAGCAGGGGTACAATAGATCCAGGAACAAATCGGGGCTATGCACATGCAGATACAGAAACTGCGAAAGGAACGAGGGAAATACATCTATGCGGATCTCTGATGTATACGTTTCTGAGTGTCTGGTCACACGAAGGATCAGTGCCCGCTACTAACTGATTATATGCAAGTCGGAGTACCTAGCTTGCTGCGCCCGAGGGTGAGTAGGGAACCTGTCCTGTTGCTCCTAGGATCAAGCGGATCTGTGTTATGGTGTGATGATTGTCGGGTTGCAAGCCTACACGATACAAATCATTGCCCTCGGCTGGGTGTGTATGTTACCAAGCTAAAACAACAATGGTGCCGATTCTGTCGATTTGTAGGACACGACGAGTAGAATTTCTGAACATATGACTTAATGTTGGATCATAGGAACTTATATCGGGTGAAATCAGACCATGCATCGCCAAGACTGGATGCGGACTTTAGTGGATCACTGGCCCGAGGCAGAGGAGGTTGGGGAGAAAGCGCAGGTCGAGGAAGAGGGTAGTTAATCTATTATAACTGTGGGGAAATAGGGAACTTTTCCAAAGAATGCCCTAATCCCACCAGGCCATCGTGCAAGTACTGCAAAAAACTGGACCATGAGGTAGAAGACTACTCGATCTTAATAGCCAGAATGCAGGAAAAGTAGCCTACCCCTACGCAGAATGTACATAGGGTTAAAACTGAGCTATGAGAAGTAGATCCAAGTGTAAGGGTCATAACATGTAGCGGGCTAGATACCAAGGGAAGCAAAGAGATATCCTGTGAAGAACAGACACTACCTGCATCCCTTGCACCGTCTCAGAGCGAGGAAGAAATTGAGACCCTTTTAAAGGCATGTCTGAAATTGCTCAGGAATCTGCAGGTAGTAAGAAACCTCCCGGCCTTGATGAATACCTATGCAGCTTGGCCCACCTTGGTCCCTGAGACCAAGAATGTGCACAAAATTTACAGCTCTAAGAAACGCACAGGGAGGGAAATGTGGTTGACTGCACAAATCAGAGACTATGAAATGGATCAGGTTATCTTAGATCTTGGATCTGATGCCAATGTTTTTCCTAAGCAGACATGGAAACGAATGGGGAAGCCCAAATTAGAATGGTCCACTATCCAGGTGCGCATGTAAAATCAGCAAAAAAATCATTCCTTTGGGAAGGTTACCAAAAGTTATGGTTGACATTGCAGGAGAAAGAGTACTAGCTGACTTTGAAGTAATTGTGATAGTCGACGATGTGGACCCCTACCCTACGCTCCTTGGGTTGGATTGGTCCATACACATGGGAGGTAATATCAACCTCAAGAAACGAAGCATAGTGTTTGAAAGAGAAGGTATGCGTGTCGTAGTACCCCTGGATCCCGCGGAAGGCACTGGGTATACCGAGCCAATCCATTTGAAGGAGGAATTGGATCATATTTATAAGATCACTGCAAAAGATGAAGACCAGGTTAACCGCACGGATGAAGGGATGCTATGTTGGGAAAATGACAGTGAAATTTTTTCCGACTTCGATGAAGAAATGGAGAATTGGCAGAGCCGGCTGCATGAGGTTTCGGCACTTCGCAGCCTTCAGACCGTTAGAAACTTCCGTTTCATTTCTACCATAGAAAGAACCTTGCCTTGCTAGGAGGACGCAGATGACACATGGTAGTCTACGAAGCGAAGGGGTCTCACGGATTGTAGGTTTGTAGCACTACCGCTAACTCGATATGAAGCACCTACCTGGAGGAACTACTGGAGTAAGGTGATCCTGAGTATAGAAAATCCCTTAGACAGATGGGCCCCAAAGACAGTCGACCCATGTAGTTCCCTGCTAACGCGCAACACTCAAGGGTGTGCCCGACCCTTGCCCATACAGACTTACCAGAATATCATTGACCTCAACACACATAGGATTACAGGCCTATTTACCATCATGTGTGTCCAGGAAAATCTACGAGAAATAAACCACCTTTGGATGTATGATGCAGTTGTCGCGCACCAGACTGTTCCATCCATGAATGGCATAAATGCGTTGAGAAGACCCCTGATCGCCTTGCAGGTTTGCCTTGTGTCAACCCTCTATCAAGATACGAAAACAACCTCAAAACATTAGCTACGCTCTGACATTTCAGGGAAATGACCTTGGGCACAAAGAAAGAATGTCAGCACATTCCCAATTAATAAGAAAAGACACTTTCGAATGTAGAAAATGGGCAGCAGATCATCAATATCACCATTTATGATAAGCACGGTTCGAAATATCGAGGGTACGTGCCACATGCGAACTACCTCTCCATTAAGTAGCTTCGATTGGGGTGCGGATGGCTGGAAGACGCTGGGTCGGGTTATTTATTCACCTATCAAGCGGCACTAGCTAACCGCATTATGGGTTTTTATACTTGTTCAGACATTTTATAACGATCGTCTCTCCATTTTGGACCCCAAATCGCAGGAGGAACTGATAAGAGGAGCGGGAGACGCTGAGTGTAGTAATAGGAGTGTGTGCGGGCTACCGCCTGGAAGGATTATCTGCACACCAAGTTTGATAGGAACACTATGGTACCGAGACCTGCTGCAACATCTCCGCCATTTCCAGACCCCACCCGCTAGAAGCAACGTATGTTTACTCCCTCGCACTACTATAATTCACACTTCTAAACCGATTACTGAGGATATTCAAGTAGAATTAGCACAATTATCTACTTTAGAGCTACAAAGTCTATCTACCAGTGTAATGCAAGAAGTACACCACTGTGACCAAGAAAGGTGCAAGCAGTATGTCATGCCTCTGGAAGAAAAAACCCAGCGAATTGTTGTGGTCACTAACGCAACACACAAGATTCAGGAAAAATTGGCGTAGGGAGCCCAGTTGCTTAAAGAGGCTAGGCCGCTGTGGATGAAAGCTCTGCACTACCCCACACTTTAGCATGTTCAAAGGGAATTGAAGCAGGCATAAGATGTTCTAGATAGAGTTCGGGCCTCCACACCTCCCCCCGCCCCCGCGTAGCGCCTGGCTGCCATGCATAAGATTGAGGACCTTCGTCACTCCAAGAATATTGTGTGAAAAAATTTGAAGCCATGGTCTAATGCTTCCCTTCAGCTTACACATGATGCGCGGTCTGCCATTGCACGTCTCCACCAGTTATTGGAACGACTCAGTCTAGATCTCGACGAACCTGCTTTTCTAACAATGATCAATATTGCACAACACACTATGACCCAAAGCAAGGAATTTCTTCCACCACTCCTTCGCACCCTGGCTACCTTGCGCACACAGATTGAAGGTGCGCCACCAAAGTGACTCGGGATGAGTCACAAGATTGTGTTGGGGGACTGTTGGAACGGGGTCTCCTAACAAGCTACGAAACTGGTCCATTTTGGCTATTTTTTATTATATTTAGTATAGCATAGGGGTTTTGGGGTGGGTCAAAGCCCTGAATGCATTGTAATGGGTCAAAGGGTAAACTAGGGGTCCAAAAACCATGGGTTGTGGACCATAGGATTGATAAAGCTATATTATTATAAATAGAGAGGCATTTCAGATTGTAGAAGGTAGGATTTTGATGAGCTATTGAGGTGATCTATTGTGTAAGCGATCTGTTTGTGTTTTTGGGGAATGGAATCCTACTGGCTATGTGCACGAAGATCCTAGTCCAGCTGTGTGTGGACCCTACTACTGTGTGTGCAGGTTGGGAAGGGTATTGTAAAGAAAGATTGATGAATGAATGAATACGCTGGATTGTTAGATCTGAATATGTGAGTACTATTGAATTTTGGGTAATTACTGTGTTATGCATTCTCTATCTTTATGTTGCGAAGGTCTGTATATTGAATGATTGATCTGTCCGCTCTGGGTATATCATACTACAAAATTCTATTGAATTGGATCTAGATCTATTATGTTATGGTTATGTATTGATATTATGAGAAGTATATAATTGTAGATCTAGTGCACGTGGATGCAATGGGATACATAATTAACCCTGCACAGAGACACGGTGATTTGAATAGAATGCAACCCTATTGCCTTACCCTTCCTTTCTCAGGGTGCAGAAACTTGGTTCCAACACCCACCCATACTACTTCGGGTGAGACTGTGATCTGCGCAAGCAGGTCACTGCCGAAAGGGCTAGTAGTATAGGGGTTTGTTGGCAAACCTTGCACACCGAACCTGGGTCAGGACCCCTCAAGCCAAAATATGGTCTCAAAAGAAATAATATGCTCAATCAATCAACAAATAAATATTCCTTCCAAAAACATAAGAAAAAAAAATAATTTTAATTGACTCAAAGAATCAAAGACTTAACCAAAATTTCACATTCACTACTTCAAGTATGGGATGGAATTTTACACACCACAAAGAAAATAAATTAAACAGACAAAATTTGATGCACGCAGAGTAGGAGGGTGGCCTAAAAGATCAGGACACACTAGAATTTTAAGCAGAAACCTTAAAAATTCTCAACTTCAAAGACCAACGCAGGTAGATAATTGGAACTAGAGGTTCAAGAGCGGCCGTTTCTGGAAAAAGTAGCGCTGACAGGGTGAGAGTTTCTTGTAAAAAATGTGATGAGAGAGAAATGCTTGGAAAAAACAAGAAAAGTCTAAGAAAAAATATAGACCTGATACCCTAAAACATAGACTACTCAGAGTACAAATAAAAAAAAATCAAAATCAAGGATCATTGAAAGGTTTACCAAACTAAGAAAAAATACCAAATGCAAAAGGAGGGTTGAAAAGGCTATAAGCTCCCAAGTGGATTCGCCACTTTTTTGTACAGACAATCCCTTCTACAGATATAAGCGATATATGTAGTCCTAAAGGGAGGATCTAGCAACAAACTATACAAATATGTGTAAAATTTCCTAGCTTATATCAAAAAGTAAAAAGTAATATAGATGGCCTACCTCACTCTGATGCTGACGCCAGTTGGTTTTGTTTCCAGATCTTCTCCCTTCCAAGTCCAATCCTCTTTATGTTCTTGCGGATGAATAAGTGCAAGGAAGATCAAATAGAGACAAAAAAAGCATACATATCATAAAGAGTATGAAAATAAATGAGTAATGATTTACACATTTATGGGAAGAAAACACATAATGTATTATTAATATAAAGTAATGCAATCATACCACTTAAGCTCTAATGTTGGAAGCCTACTTTGGATGATTTTCCAAGTCCTATCCAAGACCTTCAAGCACTCCTTTCTCCACAAAATGGAAACATTTAGGCACAACTGAGAACAAGGATGGAAACCAGCATTCATCAACCCTTTGAGGAAAGTAGGGAGTTCATTTATAGGGAAGGAGAGGGAGTTATGGATCCACACAAGGGGGGAGAAGGTCCACATATTAAGGGGAAGATCCATAATGGTAGGATAAAAGGCTTGAAATGGGAGATCTCGACCCAATCCTTATTCACCTGTAACCAGTTCTCCATTCTTGAGGCTTCTAGTAAGAGAAGATTCTCCTCCATTTGTGGAGAAACTGCATGAAGAGGAGCAACGCGAGTTTTCACTTAAATTCCCATGCTGGCAGTGCTAGAAACATATAATGGTGAAGGTGACAAGCATGAGGCATAAGTCATGAGGACTGCGCTGTGCTTGCAAATAGGGTTTTTGGAAAGCCTTTCTAGAATATCTTCAAGGCATTTCTTCTTTTTTTCTTCATTGATTCTCATATCATTTTTTCATGGTGAACACATTAACAACTTTTGTCACTTTGCAAAATTTTGGGCAAAGTTTGACAGCTCAAGGCATGAGACAGGGAGTGAGACAAAATAATGCATAACAATCTAATAATTTGATACATTGGAATACAAATACTACTTATCTATCTAGTCTCAATATTTTATACTCAATCATGATAATAACACCAAATATAAAATGCTTTGATTGGCAACTTTTGACAAAAACTTGGAAGACAACCATCTAAATTTGCCAAACCAAACGCACAGAAATAATAAGATGAATTTATATTTATATAAATAAAATTTGACTTACAACTAAGATAGTTTGATATAAATAAAATTAAAATTACAAACATAAGTTTAAATTAGGTTGTTTATTATACCATGGTATATGTTTGGATGGGTAAATATATATCAGCATATAATTGCAAGGTGATAATATATGAATAAAAAACTATATTAGATTTTTTATTTTGGACAAGTTTATACAAAATTAAAGGCTCAAAATCAATAGCAGTATCTCTAGAAGCTAAATACTACAA
Organism: Pinus albicaulis; assembly: GCA_034641835.2. Classification (NCBI taxonomy): domain Eukaryota; kingdom Viridiplantae; phylum Streptophyta; class Pinopsida; order Pinales; family Pinaceae; genus Pinus; species Pinus albicaulis. Next base: position 482,939,067 of record CM076577.1, read on the forward strand.
GAAAATATCTAATGGATATTTTTTTTAAATGGCACACAAACAAGGCCAATATTAATAATATATAGATAGAAAATGTAAAGTCAACAATGTATTTTGACACAATTTTTTACCAAAAGTTTGTATGCTAGATTGAAAGCCACAATAAATTTCACAGCACTATTCACATGAGTGACAACCTTTGAATGAAGTTATTCCATTGTACTCGTACAAAAAAAATTGTCTCTTGTAGTCATAATGTGACATTGACACTTAGCGAAGAACCTTGTAGAAACTAGCATTGGAAGAGACTATAATGCTTGTAACCTTCATGCTTTCCATTATATATATCGAATCCCAAAATTTTACCAAGATTATATTCGAAACTTGTGCCAAATAGTTTTCAAGTTTTCCAAAGTCTATTGTATTATTCTTAACATGGTGCAATTAACATAATTCCATATTGGTTGAAGTAATAATATTTCATGACTGGTAGAGCAACTAAATAGTGCCCACAAAAAAATAGATTTTGAATGATAATCCATGGCTCCAAAATTTGTTTTGGTTAAAATTAAAGTAATGAGGGTAATTTTATTTTTAAATTGACTCCATAAAAATTGATACATTTCCCTTTGCATCTAATCATAAACCTTTTTTCTATATAACAATTGGCATCAATTAAGAAATTTCTTGATTTAATAATATAAATTTCACAATAAGACTTGCTTTCTTGAAAATTGAACACTACACTGATCCGGACCTATGTAGGAACACAATAAATACAAAAATACACATAAACGTAGAGATGCAACAGAAATAAGACTTCATTTCATTAATATCACCTAACTGAAATACACTTACAGATAGAATGGAAATAAACTAGCTAGGGCGCTCGTAGCCTATCTTTGAGAAGAAATGTGGCGGCTACAAGCCTCTGAACTATGTTCCAATGAGGCTCAAAGGCCTATTTATTATTTAGAAATAATGGAAAACCCTAAACATCCAAAAACATAACCCTAGGAGATGAAACACCAAATTATGGGCCCCATTGGGGTAAACTGGTACATCAATTTCCCAAGGTCGTAACTTTGGCATACGATCTTCATTTGATGCACACGATACCTCCATAGAAATATATATCCAAGAACTACAAATGTTGACAATTACTAATAGTAATGTTGATTTTCCAAAAAAACATCGTTTGGGGTCTCAAAACAGCGCCGGAAGTTTAGGACCTGAAAAACTGCCAAAAATATTAAATCATGCTACAATTAAGGAAATTGAAAAACTGAAAGAAACAATGGTGGGGGTCCAAGTGGAATAGACAAATGGACACCAATATCCACCTAGATCATTCCTCCCCCCTTAGGAAGAAATGGTCTCAATTTCGTTGAGTTCCTCCATGAGATTAGGAAATTTCTGTTGAACTTGGTACCTGGTGAGCCACTTGCCTTGGTGAAGGAGTTGACATGCTTTGACAACTTGATATAGTTGGATCATTTATTTTCAGGTGTTCTTGATCTGCGTCCATGATCCAATTAGTTGTGGCTTGTTCCATGTAGTATGGGCTTAATTATGTTGATGTGAGTTTTTCTGCAATGTCGAATGTGTTCAATAATGGTGGAAAGTAGGGTCGAAGGAAGTCCACATTCAAGACTGGGAATGATGAAATACCGAGCTCGAAGGAATTGTCCCCTGTTGACTTGCTGATGGTGTATGACCCATATCACAACAGATGAAGCTTGCAGTGGGGTCCAGCGAGGTGCTTCTTTTGCAAATGTAGCCACACTTTGTTGCCTACATGGAAGTTGTGTGGCACCCATTGTTGATCATGTCACTTCTTATACTTAGCATTTGCTCTGTCCAATATGTAATGAACCCATTGGTGGATGGGATGAATGCACTTAATGAATTTGTGCACCTTGTCAGCTTCAGACTATACATGAGCCGAGTCGACCTGAGTAGTCGCAAATGGCATGGCTACATCAATGGGACATAGTGGTTGGAATCCAAAGCCCACCTAAAAGGGGTTATGACCCATTGAGTTGTGGAGAGCCCGATTATAGTTGTGTTGTACAAGGGGGAGGCTCTCATCCCATGTACGTGGATTCTTTGAGTTGTACATGTGCATAATGTGTATGATCATCCTGTTGATGACCTCTATCTGGACATCAGTTTGGGGATGGAAAGTTGTGGACTTGGTGAACTTGGTGCCCATCATTGACCAGAGGCTAGACCAAAATTTACTGAGGAACCTGTTGTCCCGATATGAGATGATAGACTGTGAGATACCAAAGTGTAAACACACTTGTTCAAAGAAGAGTTTAACAGTGGCTTCTGTTGTGATATTCTTCTTGTAGGCTTCCACAATGGCCATCTTCTAGAATCTGTCGACGACCACGAAAACGAAATCATTGCCATGGTTAGTATAAGGAAGGCCTGACATGTAATCCATGGATATGGATTCCCAAGGTCGACTAGGGGTAGGAAACAGAGTATAGAGGCCTTGATTGTTGATGGTCGGTTTGGAAATGGTGCAGGCAGTGTAGGATTTGATATACTTCCCAACATCCTGTTGAAGGTTTAGCCAATAGAAATACTTTTTCACTACTGCCATTTTTTTCTCGATCCCGAAATGGCTAGCGACCCAACTATAGTGCCCTTCCCAAATCATCTTGAAACACTCGCTTGAAGGAACATAAAGGTTTCCCAAGTGACATAGCAGTGCATCCTGGAGGTGACAATTTGGAACTTGCTTACCCTCCAAGAGCGTCTTTTACATGTGGTCGAATTCTAGATCGCTCTTGTAAAGAAGTGCCCAATCAGAAGTATTGTGCCCACAAGAGTTGAGCATGATGGTTAGCGCCAGGATTGGTGGTCGGCTGAGGTAGTCTACAACATTATTAGTGCTTCCCTTCTTGTATTTGATGTTCGAATGAAACTTTTTCAAATATGTGGACCACTTGTTATGATGATCAATCTGCAACTTCCATTGTGTCTGTATGAACTACAGGGGTCGGTGGTCTATGTGGATGACCGTTTCCTTCCCCAAAATGTAATGTTTCCATTTTCAGAAAGCCTGCACAATGGAATACATCTCTTTGTCATAAGTGGGATACTTCTAGACTATGTCAGACAATGTATCACTATGATATGCCACTAGATTCCCCTGTTGAGTAAGAACTTCCCCAATAGCATAATTAAAGGAATCTTTCTCAATATCAGATGGTTGTTGCAAGTCTGGTAATGTGAGCACTGGGGAAGAGCGGAGGCGATGTTTCAAATCTATGAATGTATTTTGTTGCGATTCAGACCAAATTTTTTTTTTTATTGCTCTTGCCTTGGTAATTTGGCTCAAGGGAAAAGTGATATGAAAAAATCGCAACATGAACCTGTGGTAGATATTGGCAAGACCCAAAAAGCTATGGAGGTTTGTTAGAGTGGTTGGGGCTAGAAAATCCTGAATTACTTGGATCTTGGCTAGATCTACATTCACCCCCACTCATTAATAATATACTCTAGATACTGAACCTGGGTCATGCCAAAAGTGCACTTCTCCAAATTGGCACACAACTTGTGTCGCCGCAGTGTTTGGAGGACCTATCAGATGTGGTGGAGGTGGTATTCCCAAGTTTGGCTGAAGATCAGGATTTCATCCAAGTACACTAAGACAAATGAGTTGGTGAATGGTGACAATATGTCATACATAAACATCATGAAGGTTTTAGGAGCATTCGTCAACCCGAAAGGCATGAAAAACCATTCGAAAATGCCCTCCTTGGCTTTGAAGGTAGTCTTCCATACATTAGAAGGTTCGATTGGTACCTGGTGATAACTAGACTTCATGTCGATATTGCTAGAATATTTTTCGCCCTTGAGTTGGTCCAGAAGGTCATCAATCCATGGGATCAGGTACTTATTCCAGACAGTGATCTTGTTCAACGCCTGATAGTCAATACAGAGTATCTAAGTCCCATCCTTCTTATGCACCAACAATATTGGGCTCCCACAGGGCGATGAACTCGGCCAGGTGTGACCTTTCTGCAGTAGCTCCTGAATCTGCCTCTTGATTTCTTTGTTCTCTAGAATATTGCACCGATAGATCAGTACATTGGGCAGCGACACACCTGGGGTCATATCAATGGGGTGCTTGACCTGATAGTGTAGAGGCATCCTTGTGGGTGAGGTGAATATGTCACCGTACTCCTCCATGAACTTGTCCATCTGTTGTTGTCATGCAGAGGAGCCCTATCTAGAGGTCGTGGCCACAATATTCTTCTTTCCCTGAGGGTGGATCATAAAGAAAACAAATTTCCTAGTTTTGGAAATGTGCTTATTGTATTTTTATGCAGTAACCAAAGTGATGGTGGCAGGCGGTGCTACCTCTGTTATCATGTACATCTTATTTCCCAAATTAATAATAACAATGCGAGGCTAGGACTCATACACAACATGACGCTTCCAAAAGTATGGTTGGCTTAATAATACATCACAAACATCAAGAGGAGAAATGTCGCATAATACCTCATCCGCGAAGGGCTTGATGTTGTAGGGAAGACAACACTATTGGCTGACGCGGAGATCCCATCCTTGGTGAAACTGCCTTATGGTGTATAGTTGTGGGTGTGTTGTGGTTGGTAAGCCCAGTTGCTTCATGACCTCTCCTGAAATGAGGTTCTTTTGGCTCCTGTTGTCGACAATGAACTGCAATGGGGAACCCTTTATCCACATCTGGGAATGGAAGAGGTGCCCCCCTCCTCTAGATCTTGTGGTTCCTCCTTTAGATCTTCGTGGTGGGAATGGCAGCATTGGGCTCCACATCGATAATATTATCCACTTTGTCATTCCCCTTGTTGGGTTCTGATTCAAATTCAAAGCATGCATCCAATTTAGAAGCCTTTAGCTCGGACACCAGTGATAGCTTGGCCCGACACTCACTTGTGTTGTGAGTGGAGCTCTTATGGAACTCACACCACTTTCTCATGTCCTTCTTTGGATTCCTGGTGTTGTTATTTTCTTGCGGCTTTGGCAGGTTATCCTAGGCCAACCCACCTTGGCTTTGTCCTTTGTTCTGCAGTTTGGGGGCACCTTTCCCTTGATTTTGATTCACATATCCAAAGTCTCGCTTCTTCTGTTTGAACTTCTGCTCAATATTGGTAGCATATCAGTATGTTGCATCAAGCGAGGAGATGTCGAGGAACTCCATTTCCTCTTGAATGTATTTGTGCAACAACTGGGGTACTTTGGTACCAAATTTTTCTCTGAATCTTTGATACCCAATTTTGTGCATAGGATATGGAAAAAATTTGTTAGCTCATGCACATCTTGATCCCTTTGTTGCCACAATGTAGTCCATTGTATGTACTTGTCTTCATAGCTCCCCACAGGATAATATTTTCCTTGATGGAATCTCGTAAATACTTCCAAGTGGGCGCGACCAAAAATAGAGAGGGTTCCCTCTTGTCCTTTTGATCACAGTAGGTTTCACACTAGTGCTTGACACGGGGGGCGAATTTTAGGAGTAAAGTAATTTTTCCCGATTGGAAAAGTCATGAATCGAGAAATACCTTTCTAATAGATTCAATCACCTATCTATGATGTCTGAATCTATTTGGACCTAAAAAATGGGAATGTCAAAGTTTACTCGTACCTTAAAAGGAGTTGTACCTCTAGAGTGGTTGTTGGATGCAGATGTGTCATCGGTGGGTAGTCGTTGAAGGATCTGGGAAAATTTATCCATCATCACGTTTCTTTGTTCCTCTAGGGCCTCCTCGAGCAATATTTTTATAAGATCTCCTACTCTCTCATATTTCTTTTTGTCCCCCATGGGCAGCCTTTGGGGTTTTTCAAGCTAATTATGCAACAATTCAACTAGATCGAGCCCTAAATCCTTATACCCTGACCTCGTTGGGGACATGCAAAGAAGGATCAAGAAAGAGAAGACCATGTTAGCCACCTATAAAATTTGTCATATCAAATGGTGGCTAAATAATTTTCTGAAGCCTTCAAGAAACAATTTTATTGCCAAAATTGTTATTTCATGAAGTCTTATAAAGTTCACTTGTCCTTTGATTAATCTTCACTGCTGTTTCCCTCTCAATTCTGAAAATCTATTGTTTTCCTGAAGAAAAGACTGCTGCAAAAACCCATTTTTCCCTTCATTTTTTACCCCTTCATTCACTCAAAATTAACCTCATTTTTATCCCCTTTTACCTCATAAAATTCCTCTATTTTCCCTCATTTCCTTTCCTCCCTTCATTAAAACCCCTTTGATAAGGTTCAAAACTCCTTTTTTGCCTTATCAGAAGCCTTAAAAATCCTTAAAAATCCTTGAAAAATCATAAAAAGAGCCTTTTTTGTGCTAAGGCTTTAGCCCCCTTCGGCTAAGCCCCTAAACCACTTCTCCACCATATACCCATGCCCAGGACCAAGAGTTAAAGTCTTGAGCACTTATCACAATCAGAGTTATGTGATGGGCACGTTTATTTGTTTAAAGGAAAAGTCCCGATTCTGATTGGCCCCTCTTCTTTATATCCCCCGATCCCTTCATCTTTTCATATACCCAAAGGCCCCACAATCGGGCGCTAAACATAATATAAAACCCTCCCTGATACAAAATATCCTTTTTATTTCATAAAAAATCCGATTTTCTTATGTTTTAAAGGGTTCCGCCAATTCACAGTCTAAACCATTCTCGACCGTTGATCTTAAACCAATCAACGATCGACAAAATCTCGCATCGGAGATTTCATTGGGCGCGTTTGAATATTTTATTGCCCCCTCCCGATTGGTGATCTTCCAATGAATTTCCAACCGTCGATCTATTCCTCCATTCCCAGATCCGACAGTCCCCATTGATCTTTTCCATAAGCCCATCCCTCTGCCTTTGGACCTCTGATTCATTCTCCACCGTCGATCTGATCCTCAGATCAATGGCCCTCGATCATCGCATCAGAGCTTTTTATCCCTTGCCCCCACCGATCGCAACCCTCCGATTTCATCTAGGCCATCCATACATTAATATCTAATGGTCCAGATCAATCCCCTCAACCTTGGTTAACTTTTATGAACCTTGCTGTACAAAGTTTGAAATGAAATCTCCACCGTTGATCTTTGCAGATCAACAACCCTCATTAACTCATTCTTCACCAGACCCTGCCTCATATTTTATTTTATTAACCCCCAGATCAAATCTGAGCCATTGATCTATTTAATTTGATGGCCCAGATTTATCCCGATAGGCCCGACTCTCTTGGGTCCTACCCGTCCTAGATCAAATCTCTGCCGTTAATTCTTTTATCTGACAGTTCAGATCAAAACTGCTCAGGCTCTGCCCCACCTGTTATCTCTCGAGCATCTATTCTTTATCGCATTCTCTCCACAGTTGTCCTATCTAAGACCCCTGATTTGACGGCCGACGCGCAGTTTCGCGTGATTTTTAACCCTAAGATTAATGATCCAAAGTTATGCAAAATGGGCAGTTTCAAAAGGCCACGTGTCGGCCAGTAATGCATATCGCGTTCAAAAATCTCAAACTCCCTTTCCTCCATTTTGTTGCGCAAAACCGATGGTTTCTTTAGCCAAAACCACCCTCCCCATTTGTATTGCATTCCATCGCGCTTAATATCCGCTGTTGATCTCTGCAGATCAACGACCTGCATTCAATCTCGCTTTTTAATCGCCCTCCGCCCATCCTCCAAGGTATTTCATCGATCAACCTCCATCGTTGATCTATATGGACTGATCTCATTCGACGGTCCAGGTTATTTCCGAAACCCCAATTTTCATTTTAACCATATTTCCTCTGCCAAAGGTTATTTAACCTATTTCCTTTATATTTTCCGCCGTTTCATTGTAAAGTGGCCCCTCTGCTTTATATGTTTACAATTGATCTCAACCGTTGATATCTGCAGATCAATGGATCTAACTTAATCTCCCCACCGTTTAAGTCAACCGCCTTCCTTTTTAACTCGACAAAGTAATCGTCACCGTTGGATGCTTTCATCCAATGACTGCGATCAAACCCCAAACCTATGAAGCAGTCTATACCTTATCCCACAAGATTTTCTAACTTTTTCTTGTTTGTGCAGGTTTTAATAGTTTTTTCAAAAGTTTTAAAAGGAAATTGAAGGTCGGGGATGACGATCCCCCAGGCCTTTTTTCATCAAAGAGATTGTTCCACAGGGTTTCCCATCCAAGTTTTCTAGTGCCCCATGAACACTGGCACCATTATAAAATCCTTCTGTAACACCTGCACATCAACAAGACACATCAAAGCTAAATCAAACAAAGAGTATCAGTGTTGAAGACCTAGTCACAACAGAGATGAAGAATTAAAGATTGTTTACACAGTTTGAGGGATTACGGCCTAAATCGACTATCTAAAGCCTAATCCACTCAATTAAACATAGTTTGAAGAACAGAAGACTGAAATTAGGCCTAATTATGCCTAACACATAGAATTAAAGCAAATTAACAATGTTTAAATAAAAACAATAATATCTATCAGACCAAGAAGCCTCCACTGCCACATTAGAGGCTAATTGAATCCTCTCAGCTACCAAAAGCCACCTGAAGCCTCAAAGCATTCAAAAGAGGCCGAGTTATTACCAGAACATAAGATATTAGCATAAAGATAGCTCAACAGTTATTTCGAATCAAATAAACTAATTTAAACTTTCAGCAGAGTTATTACAAGGATAAAAAAGAACCTTAAAGTCAACAAAATATTCCCAGCGAGCTTAATACTTAATGTAAATCAATTAATACAGAGGAACTATCTGAAATCTTCTCCATTGAGCCCCGCAAAGTCCGAGAAGCATTAAACTGTATTAATTGAGTCTGTAGATCTTTTCTCTCTTCCACCTCCTCATTTTTCTATAAAATCTTCTTGAGGAGCTCATTGTAAAGGGTTGGTTGGAGAACTTTGGTGTAATACTTGTGCTTGAATTTTTCTACATGTAAATAGTGTTCAGAGGCTCTTGAAGCTCTGTTTGTAATCAAATAAGTTAGGCTGAGAAGAAAAGATGATTGCTGAACTGAAACATTGGACTTGAAGAATGTAACTGGATTGACATCAATATACAAGTTGATTCTTGGGATCATGGTCTATATCACTGGTGAAGTTCTTCTTTCAGTGTAATTGTTTTCCTTTCATGTATGCCATTTTTTCCATTTATTCTTTGATAAAGAACATCAAGCATAGAGTTAGGATTTACTATTTACAGTACCCTTCTCTGACTGATAAGCTTTATCTCAATTTTTTCCTCCAAATTGTGTGTTTAGGAATGAATTAAGTTAAGTATAAAAATTATCAAGGAATGTTGTTTTTCCCCTATCTTGATGTGAAAAGCTTGAAAAGAAGTTCTTGAGTGTTATTTTCATTATGTGCTTAGTAGAGTTAGACTAGAAAAGTTTATGGTTTGCCCTGTCTTCTAGTTCTTTCTTCAAAGGTAATTCTGAAAGTTTCCCTAAGAGTATGTTGAAAGCAGTTTAGATTTAAAAGTATCTTATCTAATCTTAGGTTACACTTCGATTTCTTATCTATTTTCATCCCTTCTGAAAGTAATTATGTGGATTACTGGATTGTTTGTTTGTTGAGTTAGCTTTAATACGAACTTGTCCAAAGAAGTCTATGGTTAGCCCTGTCCTTTGGTTGGTTTTAAATAGTTACTTAAAAGGTTTTTCTTTTTTGGAAAGACTAATAAATCCTAGTTGAAATTATTGTCTTTTTCCACCCCTTCAACACTTTTATTGTTCCAATCCATCATTTTATCTTAGAGATCTTGTGATATAGATGACTTGCCTCTTGGACCACTCTTGAAATTGTTGCACAATTAAACACTTTTATGACTCCATATCCCAATGGACTAAAAACCAGCGTTATATCTATCCTATCAGCCAAAGGTTGCTTTGATTGCTTGTAACTTCACACCTTTGAAACTTTTTCATTTTAGGAATTTCCACTCAACTAAAAATCATGCTCAACCATCCAAAACCAAACAAAAACCCTTGCTCTTAATAGCTAGCCTAATATCATACCCACAAGCCTTAAAGATAAATCAATATTTTCACTTAATAGAGAGATCCCTCTCTGGATTCAGGAGGGCTAGATCCTAGAATCCCAAAGTGGGTCAAGTGTTCTCTCTGTAGTTTGTATTTGCCAATATTGCAAATTACAGGGAGCTAACATTTATGGCGACTCCGCTAGGGACTTTGAGTATTTTTCATCCTAGACACCTTTAAATATCTCAAATTTCCCTTTGATTCAAGAAAATTGTTTAGTGAGTACAAGCAACCCTCTTCAAGCACTACCAAGCAAATGAAAATCATGATAAAACTTATTTGAGTCAGTGAAAAACTAAGGAAACCTTAGGACTCTCATAAAAGCTTATCAAACCTTGAAGGATCATCTAGCTTAGCCATAAGAGCAGACTGTCTTTGTCTCATCACCGCAGCTAAGTGTTGAAATAGATTTAGGACACTCTTAGAACCCATAGGACTAAAATATACTCAGAAAACCCAAAAATATTTCAGATTGGTATTCAAATAAACATGGTGGTGGACCATAAAACCTTTTACCTCCAAAAGAGCTAAAAATTTCCACCTGGTGACTCCAAAATCCTAAACGGACCTTAACACTCCACTGGGAAGACCCATTATCATCATAAAATCATATAAACTCAGTTAGAGGACTTTAGGATTAAATTTTTCTTGTTTAAAAGATCAGTTAGCCTCTTAAATATTGTCATATTTGGTTAAAATTTTCTTGTTTAGTTGGGTCTGAAAAACACAACATAGTGGCTCCTAGAAAGATTCATACTAGAGCTTACCCTGACCCAAACCCTCCTAAGATAGTTGATAACCCTGAAATAATCCTTAGGAAGTCTCCTAAGGTTAAGTATTCAACTGTTTTCAGATCACCCTTTAGAGCTAATTCTATTCCTGAAAACCTTGCATCTCTACAATAATCACAAGTTGACTTAAGAAATCCATTTAGAACTAGGTCGCTTGATGATTTAGATCAAATATATTTAGAGTCTTCACTTTCATCCCTGGACAGAAGTGAACATCCTGGTAGTAGAGAAACTAAACCACCTGATTTACATTTCCTTCACAATTTACGTGTCTCTCATCCAAGATCAGCTCAACAATCTATTGATGGTACATCCACATCTGTTCTTCATTCATCCACTATCCAAACCACTCCATTCCAGCCCACTGTCCCTCTTGTTAATCCACCTCTTGTAAATCCACATCCACCTCCTATCATGGCAACATGGTATGCCCTGTTGGTCCTTCCTTTGCCCTTAGTCAATCTTCCACAGTACTATCAGTCCAAGATACCATTGCATGATGCCAGTAATGCTACTACTGCTTGACAACATGTGGATAAGATGAATGACTACTTTTACAGAAATGAAATTGATGATGAAACTGTCAAACTTCGATTATTTTCTCAGAGTTTAGGGGGAGAAGTAAGAAAATGGTTCAAAGGCTCAACCCATCACAATATTAATGATCTCCAATCCTTCCATCAGTTATTCTTAAACAAATGGGAAGTAAGGAAAAACCCTCTTCAAATACTTTATGATTACAAAAATCTCCAAAGAAACGCTGGGGAAAGTGTACAATCCTATTGCACTAGGTTTAACAATGTTTATAATGCCCTTCCCCCAGACTTAAAACCTCCACAAGGCTCAAATTTAAACAAGTTCCCTGAAGGATTTGATCCTGAAATGGCCTATCAGCTAAGAGAAAGAGATCCTTTCACTCTTGAAGATATGAAAAAAGGAAATCTTGTTGTGGAAGTTAATTTAATGGAGAAAAGAGCAAGAATGAAGAATGAAAAGAGAGTGTCCTTTAGAGAGGAATCCACACCTTCCACATCTAGTTCAAAGATGGAGAGAATGATGGAGGAGATGATGAAAAATATGAGCATACTTGAGAGAGCACAAGCTAGTCAAAACCAAACAGCTCGTCAAAACATAAATCAAAACCAAAATCAGAATTTTAGGAGAAATCAACCCCAAAACAGACCAAGGGAGGATGATCAACAGATCACTCCTCCTTTTCATCAAAACTATATGAGTGAGGTTGAAGAAACATTAGAACAAACATAGGAAGATGATATAAACATGTTTGGAGTAGATAATGATGACTTTTAAGTTCATCACAATAGAAAACAAGGTCTATATACACCCTGTGATGACAAAAGGCTAGAGGATGAATATTACTATAAGGAAATGGAAAACGTCATCATAGAAACCATAAAGGAATATGACCTTAGGAGTAAAAATAATCTGGAAAATCCCAACAACAAAACCTCTGACAATTCTTCACAAAACAACATTTTAAATAAACCCAAAGTTACAAAGCAGAAAGATAAAATAGTGGTTGTAAATTCTGATAAAAACAAAAGTAAAAGCACTCAAAACAATGAAAAACAGAGTGCAGACCTTAGTAGCATTAGCACCTCAGCTAGTGCTCTTGTTAAAATAATTTTGACAAATGTAAATAGAGGAAATCAACAAACTGATTTTGCTGATAGAGTGACTGTTAATAAGGCTGAAACAAGCACTTCAAAGAATCAGATGCCTTTTAGTTTGGAGCAGGAAATTTCCAGAATAAAAATCTCTGTTCCTCTCACTGAATTAGCTGCCCAAAATGTGTAAAGATCCCAAATTTTGAAGGCTTTTAACATAGAAGAGAATAATGACATTGCCAATCTTAATGATGACCAACCAGAGCTCATACTTGGTCCCAAGATTGAAGGTAGATATCAAGAGGGACCCGTTCCTCATTTTTATGTTAGTTTAAATGTTCATGACAAAATTTTGCACAACGCTATGCATGACTCAGGGGCCTCTCACAATTTAATGCCCAAAGCTGTAATGGAGAGCCTAGGCCTTGAAATCACCAGAACTTACAAAGATCTTTACTCCTTTTACTCAAGTAGAGTGAAATGTTTAGGATTAATCAAAGACCTCTGTGTTAACTTAAAAAAAATTATAGCCAAGTGTTTAGTAATGGATATTGTTGTGGCTGATGCACCCGCAAAGTATGGTATGTTTTATCAAGATCTTGGGGAGATAAGTTACAAGGAACAATGTAGATGGACATGACATATGTGACCATCCCTGTTTTCAATCAGACTAGAAGAATTTTTAAGGAGTCTCATATGCAATACATGGTTACTAGCCAAGAGAGACCGCAAAACTCTCCTCTTTATTCTGTAAATACAGGCCTTGACTCATTTATCATTTTCAATGATGAAACATTCAGTGAACAAGTGATTTTAACTAAATTAATGGCCAATAGAGAGGAGGAGGAAGACAACACAGAAGTGTCGAAACAGTTTGCTAAACCAGAAAACTGCAGCAAACTAAACACAAGTCTAGAGCTACAAATCATTCATCCATTGCTTTTAAACCTTGAGAGTAAAGAAAGAAGTCCTCAATATAATGAAAAACCTGAGGAATTAAAACAAATTCAATAAAGTGCCGATCTTCAAGAACAATATGAAAGCACGCTAGTTTAAGAGGATAGTAACCAAAATGAAACTGAAACTATTCCTCTTTGGAGTATGAACTTCGATGGGTCTTGCACTAGGAACAATGCTGGTGCAGGCGTCTAGATATGTAACACTAAGAATAACCACACTGAAGGCCATTCCTACAGATTAAATTTTCAGTGTTTGAATAAAATAGCGAAATACGAATCCCTTCTTTTAGGCTTACACTTCTTGAAGAAATTAGGAGCCAAGAGAATTAAAGTTCATGTGTATTCAGAGTTAATCATTAGGTAAGTGAATGGGGAATACAGCGCCAAAAACCCCAGACTTAGAGCCTACAGGAACGGTGTCATGGATTTCCTGAAAACTTTTGAGGAAACCCAACTTATTTTGTTCCAAGAGAAAAGAATATCATGGTCCACAGTTTAGATTTTGCTGCTAGAACATGTTTAACACCATATGAAACCAAACAGTGCACAACTCAAATTAAATTCAGACCAGCTGTCCCCGATAACGAAAAATATTGGCAAGTATTTGATGGAGAGAAACAAATAGAAGACTTCTTGTATTCCAGAAATGAATTTGAATTACGAAGTTCAGATTTAGACTATGAAACAAACTTCCCTAGTGAAGAAAATCTACTTGATGAAGAAGAAGAGTCTCTAGAGATAGTTGATGTAAATCTACTGTCTAAAAAACTTGAAAACAAAACAGAAATGACTGCAGAGTTAGAAACAGAAGACTTAGAAACCTTGTAGTCTAAAAATCAAAGTTTTCCAAAGGGACTGGTCCCTTTAGAAGAGTTGTTTGATTTCAACGATGTTGCCAAGAAGCCAAAGCTGGAGCCTGTGGAAACTGAAGTTGAAGAGTGTAATATAAGCAGTGAACTAAAACCGAAGATGATCAAACTATCTAAGACTTTACCAGCTCACATCAAACTCAAATACATAGAGTTGTTTAAAGAATTTTTTGATGTTTTTGTGTGGAGTTATGAGGATCTGAAATCTATGACACTGAAATAATTTAGCACAGGATACCTCTCAAGGAAAACCAAAAGCCATTTAAACAAAAACTGTGCAGAATAAACCATGTTCAGTTACCTTTGATTGAGAAGGAAATCAAGAAAATGTGTGAAGCTGGTATTATTGTCCCTATTAGATATTCTAAGTGAGTGTCTAATCTAGTGTTAGTTAGGAAGAAAACAAGAGAGATAAGACTTTGTATATAATTTAGAGACTTAAACAAAGATTCATTGAAAGAAAACGACCCTTTACCCAAAATGGACCATATTTTACAAAGGGTAGTTGGTTCTAAAAGAATTTCTTTGCTTGATGGCTACTCAGGATACAATCAGATTTTAGTTCATCCTAATGATCAATTAAAGACAACTTTTACTACACCTTGGGGCACTTTCATGTATGTGAAAATTCCCTTTGGTTTAATGAATGTTGGTGCTACTTTTTAGAGAGCCATGGACGTTGCATTCTCGGAAGAATTGGGCTACTTCATCATCATTTACCTTGATGATGTCACTGTTTCTTCCAAGATAGATGAAGAGCACTTAGAACACTTGAGAAAAGTATTCGAGAAATGCAGAAAGTTTGGGATATCTTTAAATCCAAATAAAACACTATTTGGTCTCCAGGAAGGTAAACTTCTTGGGCACATTATTTCTGAAGAGGGGATAAAGATAGACCCAAAAAGGATCGAGGCCATATTGCAAATCACTCATCCTTGAAACATCAAGGAACTCCAATCTTTCATTGGAAAGATTAATTTCTTAAGAAGGTTCATACCCAAATTGGCTAAACTCCTTAGAAACATTACAAGCATGCTGGAAAAGGGAGAAGGGGTTAAGTGGACCTTAGAAGCAAAGAAGTCCTTTGAACTGGTAAAACAATCATTAACCAAAACACTAGTTCTAATAAGTCCTGATTTTTCAAAAGATTTTTATATTTTTTCATTTGCATTAGAACATACAATAGATGTTGTCCTATTGCAGAAAAATCTATAGGGATAAGAGCAACCTATTGCATTCTTTAGCAAGGCATTGAGAGATTCTCCTCTGAACTATAACATCATGGAAAAACAAGCTTTTTCTTTGGTCAAAGCTTTAAAAGACTTCATATTTTACATTTTTCACTCCCACATCATTGCCTTTATCCCAAATTCAGTTGTGAAAGACATTTTAACATAGGACCCAGATGGTAAGAGAGGTAAGTGGATAGCTGTGATACTTGAATATGATTTAGAGATCAAGCCCACTAAACTCATTAAAGGTCAAGGTCTAGCTAGATTAATGGCTGAATCAAATTTTTAAGTTCTTGATATAAATATGATAAATGCTTTAGATGAACAAGAGGAATTTTCAACTCCCATTATTGAAGACCATTTTATGAATTCCTTTTGGTATGCTAATATTCTATATGTTTTGCTCAATCTGAATACACCTCCTAGTTTATCAAAAACAAAGGCAAGGTTTTTGAAATCAAAAGTTGTAAACTATTTCATTATAGATAAATGTCTTTATTGGAAAAATGCAAGTGGTATATTGCTTAAATGT
Organism: Pinus albicaulis; assembly: GCA_034641835.2. Lineage (NCBI taxonomy): Eukaryota > Viridiplantae > Streptophyta > Pinopsida > Pinales > Pinaceae > Pinus > Pinus albicaulis. The sequence goes on from CM076577.1 coordinate 482,955,119, forward strand.
TTGCCTGAGAATGATGCAGAGAAGGTTAAGCACGAGTTCCATGAAGGATCATGTCGAGGCCACCTCTACTGGAAGACAACAACCAAAAAAATCCTTAGAGCTGGTTACTATTTTCCCACCCTCTTTCTAGATGTACAAAAAATGATCATTGCTTGTCATAAATGCCAAATTTTTGAAGGCAAAAGAAAGTTGTTGCCCTTACCTCTGCATCCAATCACCGTTGAAGCTCCTTTTCAACAGTGGGGACTTGACTTCATAGGAGAAATCCGTCCACCCTCATCTACCCAACATAGATGGATTCTCACTGCAACAGACTACTTTACCAAATTGATAGAAGCCATCCCTTCTAGGCAAGCCATTGACTCTGTCATCACAAGATTCATTGAGACTCATATGGCTGTCCTAGGAAGATCATCACTGATAATGCAACAACATTTGGATCCAAGAAGATGGTTGAATTCTGTCACAAATATCAGATTACATTGGGTCACTCTACTGCATATTACCCTCAAGGTAATGGGCTAGCAGAATCCTCAAACATGAGTTTGGTGAACATAATCAAGAAGTTGCTGGAGGACAACAAGAAGTCTTGGCACACAAAGCTAGTGCATGCACTATGCGATGATAGATTAACACTTAAGAAATCCATTGGAATGTCACCCTATCAGCTTGTGTATGGTACATATGCAATTTTTCCAACCAGACTTGGTGTGCCAGTTATGAAGTTGATTCAGGAAATGCAGTATGAAGACAATGACATGATCAGAAGGATTAATTAGACTATACATCTTCAGCAAACCAGAGAGGAGGTTTACAATAGAGCATTACAAAAGCAAGAGAGCATAAAAAATATTTTTGATAGAAGAACAAAGGCCAGCAATTTCAACATTGGGGACAAAGTGTTAAAGTGGGACTCAAGGAGAGAAGATAAGGGCAAGCATGGGAAATTTGACAACTTATGGCTTGGCCCTTATCTCATTCATTCTACTGTTGGTAACAATGCTTATTTTTTGCAGGAGTTGAATGGAGCTGAACTGTTTGGGGGTCCTGTCAATGGTAGGATGCTCAAACATTATTTCTCTTGATCCTATCATGTTTTGAAGCCTTTTTGTCTTTTTCTCATTATAAATATTTCATCCATCATTGCATTCAAAGTTAGAAAAATAAAAAATACAAAAACAATAGATAGAGAAAAGAGGGCAGATTGTAAAAACAAGAAAGGTACAGCCCCATACCAAAAAAGAGAAACAAAATCTGAAAGTGTGCAAGCTCAAATGCCACTCCTAAAAAACACACTCCTAGTTAGTCATATAGCCCAATCATGACTAATTATTTTTAAATTTACTACTGATAGGTTACTGAATCAGATTTTCCAAACAACTTAATCTTGGCTTATCAGTTAAGTAGATTAGGATAGAAGAAAAAAGGTTCAAACAAGATCAAAATCTGAACCTGAGTTTCAAAAAGAAAGAATGACTCCAATCTGTTTAAACTTTGAGTCAAAAATAGAGGTAAACTGGTTCTAATAAGCCCAAAAATTGAACCAGAAAAGAATGTAAGACATCTCAAACAATGCCTAAAAACATAGCTGAAGAAAAGAGAAGGATGTGCTTAGAACTTTCAGATCTTAAGCCTTCACCATTTTGATTTAATTTTCTGTAGATAATAATCTATGTGCAGCTTGTTTTTATGCCATATATCAGCAACAAGTTAGACTGTTCAATCCTGACTTATATGCTTTTAAATTTCTTGTTTTAGAAATTAGAGAATAAAAACCAGTTAGACTGTTTAATCCTAATAGATAGTAGATTAGGTAGAGAAGCTTATGAACTCAACTGTTTAAATCTGAGTTCATGGATAAATAAGAAGTAGAAATATATTAGTTTTTTTCTTTCAAAATAATAAATTTTTTGTAAAAAGAGTTTTCCAATCCAAATGCACTCTGAAAGAAGAAAAAATGTTAGCTCAGTAGGATTAGGTAGGTAGAAAGCTTGGTTTGATAGTATTCAATTGTCTTTCATGGCTGCTAACATTTTCGGAGAAAAAGAAGATCATCCAAGTGAAGAAAGTTGCAGCCCAATGGATGAGGCATTGATCAGCCCCCAGAGAATACAAGTTTGAAGTTCTTGATGCCTTCAAGAAGGCACCATTCCCATGTGGAGCCACTGTTAGCCACCTATAAAATTTGTCATATCAAATGGTGGCTAAATCATTTTTTGAAGCCTTCAAGAAACAATTTTATTGCAAAAATTGTTATTTCATGAAGTCTTATAAATTTTACTTGTCCTTTGATTAATCTTCACTGCTGTTTCCCTCTCAATTCTAAAAATCTGTTGTTTTCTTGAAGAAAATACTGCTACAAAAACCCATTTTTCTCTTCATTTTTTACCCCTTCATTCACTCAAAATTAACCTCCTTTTTATCCCATTTTACCTCATAAAATTCCTCTATTTTCCCTAATTTCCTTTCTTCCCTTCATTAAAACCCCTTTGATAAGGTTCAAAACTCCTTTTTTGCCTTATGAGAAGCCTTCAAAATCCTTAAAAATCCTTGAAAAATCATAAAAATGAGCCTTTTTTGTGCTAAGGCTTTAGCCCCCTTCGGCTAAGCCCCTAAACCAATTCTCCACCATATACCCATGCCCAGGACCAAGAGTTAAAGTCCTGAGTGCTTATCGCAATCGGAGTTATGCGATGGGAATGTTTCTTTGTTTAAAGGAAAAGTCCCGATTTCGATTGGCCCCTCTTCTTTATATCCCACGATCACTTCATATTTTCATATACCCAAAGGCCCCACAATCGGGCGCTAAACATAATATAAAACCCCTCCCCGATACAAAATATCCTTTTTATTTCATAAAAAATCTGATTTTCTTATGTTTTAAGGGGTTCCACAAGTTCACAGTCTAAACCATTCCCGACCGTTGATCTTAAACCAATCAACGATCGACAAAATATCGCATCGAAGATTTCATTGGGTGCGTTTGAATATTCTATTTCCCCCTCCCGATTGGCGATTTTCCAATGAATTTCCAACCATCGATCTATTCCTCCATTCCTAGATTCGACGGTCCCCATTGATCTTTTCCATAAGCCCATCCCTCCGCCTTTGGCACTCTGATTCATTCTCCACCGTCGATATGATCCTTAGATCAACGGCCCTCGATCAATCGCATCAGAGCTTTTTGTCCCTTTCCCCCATTGATCACAACCCTTCGATTGCATCTGGGCCGTCCATACATTAAGATCTAATGGTCTAGATCAATCCCCACAACCTTTGTTAAATTTTATCAACTCCGTTGTATAAAGTTTGAAATGAAATCTCTGTCATTGATCTTTGCAGATCAACAGCCCTCATTAACTCATTCTCTGCCCGACCCTGCCTCATATTTTATTTTATTAACCCCTAGATCAAATCTGAGTCGTTGATTTGTTTAATCTAACGGCCCAGATTTATCCCAATAGGCCCAAATATCTTGGGTCCTACCCGTCCTAGATCAAATCTCTGCCATTTATTCTTTTATCTGATGGTCCAGATCAAAACAACTCAGGCTCTACCCCACCTGTTATCTCCCGAGCATCTGTTTTTTATCGCGCTCTCTCCATAGCCATCCGATGTAAGACCCTTGATCTGACGGCTGACGCGCAGTTTCGCATGATTTTTAGCCCGAAGATTAATGATCCAAAGTTACGCGAAATGGGAAGTTTCAAAAGGCCACGTGTCAGCCAGTAATGCATATCGCGTTAAAAAAGCTAAAACCACCTTTCCTCCATTTTTTCGCGCGAAACCACTGGTTTCTTTAGCCGAAAACACCCTCCCCATTTGTATTGCATTCCATCGCACTTAATATCCATCGTTGATCTCTGTAGATCAACGACCCGCATTCAATCTCGCCTTTTTAATCTCCCTCCGCCCATCCTCCAAGGGCCTTCATCGATCAACCTCCACCGTTGATCTCCGTGGACTGATCTCATCCGACAGTCCAGGTTATTTCTGAAACCCCAATTTTCATTTTAACCATATTTCCTCCGCCAAAGGTTATTTAACCCATTTCCTTTGTATTTTTCGTCGTTTCATTGTAAAGTGGCCCCTTCGCTTTATATGTTTAAAATTGATCTCAACCGTTGATCTCTGCAGATCAACGGATCTAACTTAATCTCCCCACCGTTTAAGTCAACCGCCTTCCTTTTTAACTCGGCAAAGTAATCCTCGTCGTTGGATGCTTTCATCCAATGGCTGCGATCTAACCCCAAACCTCTGAAGCAATCTATACCTTATCTCATAGGATTTTCTAACTTTTTCTTGTTTGTGCAGGTTTTAATAGTTTTTTCAAAAGTTTTAAAAGGAAATTTAAGGTCGGGGATGACGATCCCCTAGGCCTTTATTCATCAAACAGATTGTTCCACAGGGTTTCCCATCCAAGTTTGTTGGTGCCTCATGAACACTGGCACCATTATAAAAGCCCTTTGTAACACCTACACATCAACAAGACACAACAAAGCTAAATCAAACAGAGAGTATTAGTGTTGAAGACCTAGTCACAACAGATATGAATAATTAAAGATTGTTTACACAGTTTGAGGGATTACGGCCTAAATCGACTATCTAAAGCCTAATCCAGTCAATTAAATACAATTTGAAGAACATAAGACTGAAATTAGGCCTAATTATGCCTAACACACATAATTAAAGCAAATTAACAGTGTTTAAAGAAAAACAATAATATCTATCAGACCGAGAAGCCTCCACTGCCACATTAGAGGCTAATTGAATCCTCTCAGCTACCAAAAGCCACATGTAGCCTCAAAGCATTCAAAAGAGGCCGAGTTATTACCAGAACAGAAGATATTAGCATAAACACAGCTCAACAGTTATTTTGAATCAAAGAAACTAATTTAAACTGTTAGCAGAGTTATTACAAGGATAACAAAGAGCCTTAAAGTCAACAAAATCTTCCCAGCGAGCTTACTACTTAATGTAAACCAATTAATACAGAGGAAATATCAAAAATCTTCTCCATTGAGCCTCGCAAAGGCCGAGAAGCATTAAACTGTATTAATTGAGTCTGTAGATATTTTCTCTCTTCCACCTCCTCATTTTTCTATAAAATCTTCCTAAGGATCTCATTGTAAAGGGTTGGTTGCAGAACTTTGATGTAATACTTATGATTGAAATTTTCTACATGTAAATAGTGTTCAGAGGCTCTTGAAGCTCTATTTGTAATCAAATAAGTTAGGCTGAGAAGAAAAGATGATTGCTGAACTGAAACATTGGACTTGAAGAATGTAACTGGATTGACATCAATATACAAGCTGATTCTTGGGATCCTGGTCTATATCACTGATGAAGTGCTTCTTTCTGTGTAATTGTTTTCCTTTCATGTATGCCATTTTTTCCATTTATTCTTTGATAAAGAACAACAAGCATAGAGTTAGGATTCACTGTTTACAGTACCCTTCTCTGACTGATAAGCTTTATATCAACTTTTTCCTCCAAATTGTGTGTTTAGGAATGACTTAAGTTAAGTATAAACATTATCAAGGAATGTTGGTTTGCCCCTGTCTTGATGTGCGAATCTTGAAAAGAAGTTCTTGAACGTTATTTTCATTATGTGCTCAGTAGAGTTAGACTAGAAAAACAGGTTTGGCTCCTATCTTCTAAGCCTTTCATGTAATTTGAAAGTTTCCCTAAGAGTATGTCAAAGTTGCTTAGATTAAAAGATAATTGCACTATCTGAGATTGCACTTCATCTTCTTGAGGTACAGTTTTCATCCATTCTGAAGTAATTATGTGGATTACTGGATTGTTTGTCTGTTGAGTTAGCTTTAATACGAACTTGTCCAAAGAAGTCTATGGTTAGCCCTGTCCTTTGGTTGGTTTTAAAAAGTTACTTAAAAGGATTTTCTTGTTTGGAAAGGCTGATAAATCCTAGTTGAAATTATTGTCTTTCTCCACCCGTTCAACACTTTTATTGTTCCATTCCATCATTTTATCTCAAATATCTTGTGATATAGATGACTTGCCCCTTGGACCACTCTTGAAATTGTTGCACAATTAAACCCTTTTATGACTCCATAGCCCAATGGACTAAAAACCAGCCTTATATCTATCCTATCAGCCAAAGCTTGTTCTGATTTCTTGCAACTTCACACCTTTGAAAACTTTTCATTTTAGGACTTTCCACTCAACTAAAAATCATGCTCAACCATCCAAAACCAAACAAAAACCCTTGCTCTTAATAACTAGCCTAATATCATACCCACAAGCCTTAAAGATAAATCAATCTTTGCACTTAATAGAGAGATCCCTCTCTAGATTTAGGAGGGCTAGATCCTAGAATCCCAAAGTGGTTCAAGTGTTCTCTCTGTAGTTTGTATTTGCCAATCTTGCAAATTACAGGGAGCTAACAGACCACTCGAATACCATCGATCCGAAATTATGTAGGAACGTAATAAAATACATAAATACACATAAATTCAGAGATTCAGCAGAAATAAAACTCCATTTCATTAATATCACCTTACTAAAATATGCTTACAGACAGAATGGAAATAAACTCGCTAGGATGTTGGTACCTTATCTTTGAGAAGTGATATGGCGGCTATAGGCCTCTGAAATGTGATGCAATGAGGCTCGAAGGCCTATTTATTATTGAGAAACAATGGAAAACCCTAAACATCCAAAAAAATAACCCTAGGAGATGAAACACCAAACTATGGGCCCCACTGGGGTAAATTAGTACATCAATTTCTCGAGGTCATAACTTTGGAAAATTATCTCCATTTGATGCACACGATACCTCATTAGAAATATCTATCATAGGAATACAAATACCTACAATGAATTTCGAGTTGAATAGGCCTCAAAAAAACTCCGAAAGTTTAGGACTCGAAACATTTCCAAAAATAGTAAATTGTGCTACAATTAAGGAAACAACTGAAAGAAACAATGGTGGGGGTCCAAGTGGAATAGGCGGGTGGCCACAAATATCAACCAGGATCATACATGCTTTGAAATGATGTTATTGAATCTATCTTTATTTAAAACATGATACAAGAGCAAGTCAAGGATATTATACAAATGGTTTGTGACAAGTCTTGTATATTTCTCCACATGTAACTTAGCACACATGTCAATTTATTGTAGGAATATAACAATGAATTTTGAAGTAAAATACACTCCATATAGACCTTTATATCATCATGGCTAAATAATATTGGTAAATAAAGTCCAAAATTAAACATTAGTTGGTAACTTCCAAACCATGTTTATTCAGTGTGTTCAACTTGTTATGCCCCGATCAAAATAATTCAAAAGACATTTTTTAGCATTTAGACTTAGATACAATGGAATGAGTGACATTTCCAAAATTTTGACAGTAATTCCTTGACATAACTGGGGAAAACATTCAACACATTCAAAGAAAGGAAGAGGATGAGTCCCACTTAATCCCATTCAAAATGTAATAAGAGAAATTTCCAGAAGACAGTTCCCATAATTTCCCATACTAATGCTAGTAATTTCATTTTCCTTAATTTCTCAATCTAACTATACCCATTATAATTTTAAATGTATGAATTTAAGTAAATATTATTTTGGATAGGATGAATCCCATAATAATTTATACCTTTCTACTATTTATACAAAAAAAATTCACAATTAAAATTCCAACAATCATAAACTTAAATGGATTAGAAAATTCCATAAGTATATTTCCTCAATTTAACTAATTCACACCTCTATGCATGCTACAAGTTGTTAACTCAATGAACACGACATGCTCACTAAGGCAATAAATACTATTGGTCCTTAATTTTGGCAAAAAATAGCCATGTTTATAAACCTAGTTTTTGCCCAAATAAATTCATGGCCCCCTACTTTGACCATATTTTATTTCTATTTTGACTAATAAAACCATCCCAAAGGTATTTTTAGCATTCCCTTTAAATTTTTTATTTTTAGAAAATTGTATCCATTGTTAATTTGTTTTAACATATTTTACAAGAAACTAGGTTTCTTGGTAATTTATCCTTCATTAAAGTATATGCAAGAGAACAAACAAAAAATGAGAACATGGGATTTGTTCCTTGTCTTCCCTAGATGGTTCATTTCCTATTGGTTCAGTAAAAAATCCCTCATACATGCATATGCATGTTAGTGCATGATCAACTCAATTGGTCAACATAAAAATACACATTTTTGGAAAGGAAATTTGCCTACATTTGTGTGCTTGTGATTTTCCCATGGTTTTGGCCACTATGGAGGTCAAAATTTATCTAGAAAAATGATTAAACTAGTAGTTTGAATTATCCAAATTTTAGAATAATATCATAAAAAATATATAGGTGGAATTATATACAAGTTCATTATATGGAAAAGAAAAAAAGGTAGCAAGGAGTAGTAAAAAATTGGAACCATCACAAGATTTGGAACTACAAGAAACAAATAAAACAAAATATTATCATGCATTGGCTAGCATTATTGTTGAACCTCAAAACCGTTCTTAATTTGACATCCTTTTCCATAATTTCTTCTTCCTTTTTCACAAAATCATGACTTCAATCAGTGATAATTGACATATTCCACATCAGAGAAGGCATTTAGATGATATCTACTTTACATTATAATGTTTCTTATTATTTAAATGAATTTATGTAATTAGCTACATAATTCGTGCAATTCTGTAGCTAAACTTTGTATATGCAACCACCATTATTGTTTGACAGTTTTTGAGAAGAAAATGAGGAATCAGGTCATATGGGTATCTCTGGACGGATCCACACATGGATCGTATCCCACTTTCCTGTTTGAATTCAAGAAGGAATCGTGCCTTTGCTTGCGATCAAAGATCAGTCAAGGAACAAGATCAACGGACGAAAGACTCTCGATTTGCTCACTCTTAGCAAATAGAGAGATAACCATGAAGAATTTACTTATAACTAGACTTCGAATTTTAGTTTTATTTGTTATTTGTAGGCGGAATTACCGCAAAACAATTAATCCAAAAACTTGTATAAATACTGGTCTATGGAAACTGGGAAATAGTCTAGTTTTGGTGGTAATTTGGTGTTACACTTTCGAACTCTGTTTTTTCCAATAAATAAGACCAATTCCAGATCTCTAATGAATGCATAGTCTAAGTAGATTTTAGACTCATTCTGTTTTAGAGCCCCCCTGCACTAAAAGGTGGTTTTTTTATAATTGTTTTGTAGTTGAATTTATTTCAATTCATTAGTTTAATTTCCTATTGATTCGTAGTTTTATTCTTGTCAATTCATAATTAAATTCAAATTATTTCATGATTAGATTCTTATCAATTCATAGTTTAATTTTCTCATTGTTTTATAGATTAGTTTCATGAATGTTTTCTGAATTAGTTATTTTCATTTACAGTTGATTGTGTAATCTTATGCTTGCTTAAGTCATCTCATGAATGTGACTCTGTCAATTTCCAATTGGATCGATTTGTGCATTTGGTCATACAACGACCTTAGGTTTTTAAAATTAGAGATGCTTTGTGAAATATATATTCCGTTATTTCTCACTTTCTTTTGATTTCAATTAGCATTGTCATTTAAGTTCTTAGAAATAGAATTTATGCTTTTAGTCCAAGGAATAGAATTAGATTAAATTTATCTTTCAAACATTCTTAGATTTAAAACTAGGACAGACTTATATAAGAATTGTGTTTTAAAATAGATCAAATACTTAGTTTTCATAGAATTAAATATTTCAATGGATAAGATAGAAAATGGTTTCATCCTTGTCATTTGAATGCAATTAGATTTAGAATAGTGTTATGCTTTAAAATAATCAGATACATTTCATAGATGTTTTTCCGGCCTAGATAAGTCTAACATTTTAACCATTCAAAGTTTGATTTATTTTTATGCAATTTAGATTAGTTAATCAACATTTCCTTTTCTTCCTTCTTTTAGATTTCATATTTCATTCATTTCATTAAAATAAATTTGTTATTCAATTCCTTCTCTTAGAATAAAAACAACATTTCCTTTTCTACCTTCTTTAAAAATAAGTTTTCATCATTAAAATTCACTTAGATTTGGTTGTTCATTAGCATTTAAAGATTTCATTTAGAAGCATAGATTTCATTCTTAGATCAATTTCAGTTCTTAAAACTTTAGGCATAAGATAAAAAACCCCCAAACAATATAAAACATACACAACAAAGTAAGAAATAAGGTTATCTAATCATATATATTGCACCACACTTCATCAAATTACTAACCTCAGTCGATAATTTATGATATAAATTTAAGACATTGAATTGACTAAACATTTTGGTGCTTTTCCCAGGGAAGTGTAATTAGGAAGCCATATTTCTTACATTAAAAAAAATGATATGCATAGAGAGAGAGACTCTATGGGTAGATTCATAGCTAGAGGTAGAAGTTTGATTCCAACAACACCACACACCCCACCAAGACCATGTAGTGCCACACCACCATCTCAAACTCGTATTCCATTTTTCACCTCAAGACATAGACTCCCTAAAGTCTTAAGGTCAGAAATCCAACCAGGAGATTCTCCGACTTCATCTACTAAGGAAATATTAGAAGAGGAAGATCCTATATCTCCAACAGAAGGAGTAACCTTTTTCACCTCTACAGGAGAACATATTCTAGCTCAAGAATTATAAATCCCTAGTGAGGAAAAAGAAGAAACTTTTTTCAAAATCCCACTGATAGAAGAACCAGAGGAAGAACAAATAAATCTACAGTTAGAACCTTACATTAGCTCTGAGGAATCTACAATGGCAGAAGAAGAAGGAGGAGGAGAAGTTTTGAATGGAAATGCCTTAAGAGGAGGAAGGAGAGGTGGAGGACAAGGTGGAGGAAGAGATGGAGGAAGAGGTAGAGGTAGAGGAGATCCTAACTCTGTTGGATTTCCTATAGTTGATGAGAATAAAAATTTTACAATGAAAAATATTTCATCTTCTGTCCTTCCTAATTTCCATGGATTAAGGAGTGAATATCTTGAAAAAAATTTATTTGAATTTGAGGTTTTATGTAGATCCTATGAATACTTACAAGACTCTAAAAAATTGAAGCTATTTCCTACAACACTCCAGGGTGCAGCTTTAAAATGGTTCATGGGTTAGATAACACAATCTATTAGGACATGGGATGAGATGAAAAGTGAAAATTTTCAAAGATATATAGATTATTGCACAACTATTAATAGGAAGGATGAAGTATTTAAAATGATGCAAAGAGAGGATGAAAAATTGGAAGATTTAATTGAGAGATTCAATTACAATATAAAAAGAGCTAAAATGGAACACTTAGATCAAGATACTTTAAAATATCTCTTGTTAAAAGCCATCAGATATGAATTGGTAGATATTATTAACATGATGGGAAAGGGAGATATCTCTCAACTGCAATTACCTGAAATTGCTGAATTATGCATTCATCTCTCAAGAGGAAAATAAAAAACTAGGAAAAATACAAGATATACTATTCTCTCTAGAGTAAATAAATCTGCATCTGGAACAATAAGTAGGGAAGAAATTAAAAATAGGATTGATGAATTTAAAATAGATATCTTAGAGAGTCTCATTGACTAAATAGACACCTTGAAATTAAAAAACAAGAAGAAAGTTGAAACTTATGCCTTAACTATTTTTTGTCCTAAATGCAGGAAGAAACATGCTTTAAGAGAATGTCCTCTTGATGCAAAAGTCATAAATACCTGTGTTATTTGTGCATAAAATCATGAAAAAAAAGATGTCCATCTATACCAGGTGTTAGCACTGAAAAGTTTAATGGTGTAATCGCCATTGTCTCATTGTTTTCGATTTATTTTTAATGTCCTAGTCCATGTACAAGTTTGAGTCATTTCCAACAAAGGTGAAAAAGAGTCCCAACATCAAGGTATTTTCAAGTAAATAGGTGTCATTAGTGTTTTAGAGTCATAAAATAAGTTAAAATCACTATTTTGACTTATGATAGTGCCAAAGGTTAGTATTTTATTAGGTAATAAAGTTGCAGTCATCCTGTCTGAAATAATAGCTACCTTTGTTGTGATTTTATTGTCAAAATAGTAATGCAATAAAAAGGGTAGCTATTTCTCAGAATTGAAAGTTATATATTTCAAACAGTGAAAGCACAACTATTTCACTGAGATTTTGGTTATCTCAATTCAGAGGTAAAGACAGTTTTTCATCGAAGTATATAGGAGCAACAAAGAATGTTTAAAAGGCAAGGATCATTCATATTTGAATATCATTTAAAGACCCCTATGCTATGAATATGATTATTATTTTAATTAAGATTAATTATTATTTGATCCAAGGGGATTATTATTAATGAATGGTTAACTTACCTAGATTGCTAACCTGTAGCTATTTCACCTAAGAAAAACATAAAGAATGGTACGAGGAATTTGACATTTAATGATAAGGTGGACTGTGAATCTTAGTGGGATGACTTGGCATTGGTTTTTGAATTATTTAAAAACATGTCATTACTCGTCATAATTACACGTGGAAAATTAGAGAAGAGAGCTCGATGATCACTCAACCTAAGTCCTTTGTGCATGCTATAGGTAAACAAAGACTATTCCTCCAACAAGCAGTCTCACTTTTCAAAGCAGGTAAATCAAGGCTTCGTGGACAATATTGCAACCAGAGTTCAACAGTTGTATTTTTGAACAGTTTAGCTGTCGGAAAAATGGGGAAAGGAGGAAATTTTAATAGGTCAGAGCCAGCTAATACAATATTTGTGGATGTCAGGGCTAAATCATAGTTCAAATCTGTAGGTTTTTATAAATTCCTCCAATTGTTTTTTGGGGAGAATGTGGCTCTAGCAAAATCTTTCGCTAAGTATTTCGATGGTGAAAAGGTAAAATTTGGTAGCAAAGCATTCAACATTTCCGAGGCTATCATAGCCTGTGCAACCTATAATTTTGCAACAGGTGAATGTTGGTTTAAAATAAAAGTGTTGCCTGAAGAAGTAAGTTCTTACCTTTAGCTTGAATATGCTGATATTGAATGGAATTCAACTGCTCACATTTCTTGTTGTAAAGCCGAGTGGCAGCATGTTATTAACTCAGTCTAGAAATAATTCACATGCGAAGGGAGGTTTTCTTTTGTTCATCGTTATCAATTGAGATTCATTTCCCATATCTCAAGAGAGAAACATCTGAACCTACCCTATTTTCTATATAAATCTCTGCTTAAAATTCCCCTCAAGCTACAAAAAATTACAAACCACTCCTTGCATAATTTGTATCATAGAGGGCTGATTAAAATTTTGTTTGTCTATCATCTCAGAAAGAAAAAAATTACTTGGGATAGGTTTTTAAGGGAGGAAGGGTTTGGCAGAATTAATTCCAGAAGGGCAAGGGGACCAAAGAAGAAAGACATCCATGAGAAAACCAGTTCTACCCCTATTCCACATAGTTCACCATCTAACTCTGTACATTCATCAGTATTCTGTCAAATTAACCATACCTCTATCTTAGCCAAAAGGTTAACAAGAAGCTCAAGTAGAAAGGCTGTGAATCCTACTCCTACACCAGCAGTTGCAAATCCTACTCCTACACCAGTAGTATCACCAGTTGATGAATTTTATGTCAGTAGATCACCTCGGGAAACCCAAACCCTAAGGCATTTCATGGATGAATAAAAGAAGAAAATGCAACATAAAAATGCAAGGTCTCCTAAGAAGCCTATGTCAAAGAACAAAGATCAAATTGCCTCCTCTTCACGAATCCAACCTAATAAGAAACTCTTCTTGGCAGAAGAACCAGTGGAAGTCAACCCTGGTCTTCTTGCACCTAAGCCTATTTTCTCACCAGTGGAAGTCATCCCTGGTATGAAAAGTTCAAGCCAGGTTCCTAAGTCATCTCATCAAGTGCAACCAAGTAGTAGCACATCTCTCATAGAGTCCACCCTCTCACAAGTTTTTCTTTCTCTCAAGAAAGGAAAACAAAAAATGACAGAGCCTACCATAGAAGAAGAGCCTACTTTGGCTAAATTAGTTTCCTCCATTTTTTCTTCAATCAAGAAGAGGAAGAAAAATGAGATACACTCCCATTCCTCATTTGAAGACAGTGGTGACCCTGAGTACACAGAGTTAGAATATGAGGAGGCAAAGTATAGTAAATTTATACATGGAGGAAATAGGTCCAAATTCATCCCTAATCCCTATGTCAAAAGACCTCATACTAGACCAAAAAAAAAATTCGGGCTGAAAAACAAGTTGATTTCCAATCCTAAACTAAGGGATGAAATTATAAACATTGAAGAGAGCCCGGAAGACAAAATTAAAAGGAAGAAAAAAACTCAGTCAAAGAGCCAAGCACAGAAAAAGAGGTCTGATAACAGGGTAACTAAAGCAGAGGCCATTAGAATCTTTGCTTCTATCCTGGACCTTTGATGAATGAAGAACAAGGCTGACTTGGAGAAAATTTTTGGATGAAGTGGAAGGGTTTTTCAGTAGCAATGGATGCTACCAGGTGCCTTATATCCAGCCTTATTTGAAATACCATGGTTCTATTTTTCACATTTAAAAGGAGACAACCACATGTCACTCCCACTATTTTTACACTTTTTTATGAAGATTGGTTGCACTAAAACAGGAGAGTGGTCTTCGAATAGGTTGCCACCTCACACAACCATTTCAGAGTGACAAACTCCATGATTCTTTCATGATGTTCATCTTGTTTTAATATAGCACTTTGTAATTAAGATTAAGGGATAAGCCTCACCTCTTGCATGAGGATGTAATGAATTTTGAAATAGATTTACCTTTTTCTGTGGAAGATGACAATATCATATTTTGTATATATATGCCAAAATTATATGAATTCAAGGTTGATGGTTTTAGAATTTGACTTTTATGATCTATAATATTTTTTGTGAATGAGATGGAATGATACTACTGAGGACTTATTACCAATTTATTGTGTGTATTGTCTACTTTACTTGTGTTTCCATATCTAATGTCTTTCCATTTCAGTTTGAAAACCAATATGTTGTTATGTATACTTATGATTCTCTTAAACATGCTATGTGTTTTATCATTTTTTGTTAGTCTCACAAAATGAGCATTCCTGGTAAAATATATATTGTAACAATGGAAGAGCATCGTTCATGATAGTTATTCTTCATGATATTTCAATAAGAATCTTTTCAGACTAGAAATAGCTTTCTCTCAATGGAATATTATCAAACTACTACTTTTGTGAATTTCTACTAAATGCAGTAGATTTTTGATTCACAGAACTACTGTTTCCTCATATCTCACAATTTTCTCTCCTCGTAGGCTATAAAATTTCACTCTGCTACCACATCAGATTCCAATACCCTCATTAGTAGAACTATGGATTTAACTCTAATGTCTTTTCAGTGAATCAGAGTTTATATCATGTCTATGAACCCCATAAAAAAAATCATTAAAATTGCATTAGAGTTTAGGATGTGTCTGGTCAGGCGCTTGCTCCCGTCCAAGTGTTGATTCCAGTGCCAACATCTTTTGGTTTGTCTGCTGAGAGACGAAGGCCTTGTAACGAAGTATTATCCCGAGTATATTGTTATGAATTGCTGATAATAAGTTCTTGATGGTGAACAATAATTGGTGACCCGAAGAATACTGCAAAGTTGTTCACCTGGAGACTCCACAAAGAGGAAGAGGGGTTTCAATACCTCCTTCTACAAGGAGGAATTAGATATTTCCAACTGTAACTCTAGTTGTTGACCCAAAGAAAATCATCAAAGATGCTAAAGGAAAACATAGATGAGTTGAAGCCACATCTCAGTCAGTGAATAAGGTACACAAAAATTACGTTCCAAAGCAAAAGGTACCTTCATCTACTTTATAATCTAAAGAGGTTTTAGTTTCAAAACAATTTGCTGAAAAATATCAAGTTGAAGCTACTCCTCTAGAAGATAAAGTGGTTGTTTTTAACCTAGGCTCAAATGAAATTTTTTCATACTCATCACCTGGTAAATCTGAAATAAGTATTGTTCTAGTCAAAGAGGAAGAAACTGAATTTCTAAGTATTGATAAGAAAATAGAAGAGTTTGTGCTGACTGAAGGGGAATTAGAAAAAGTATTGGCTATTAAACCTTTTCTTGATAGGAATGTTTTAATTGAAGAAGACTTCAAGTCTATTTTCAATTTCCTTCAAACTCATCCTAATTACCAGTATCTTATCACCCCTCAACAAGATTATTTTCCTTTTTCTCCAAATCCAGTTGTTGGGTCATCTTCCTCTCATCCACTTGAAGAGTCTGTACCTAAAGGTATTACTTTTAACTTATCTAATTTCGTTGTTCAGAAAAATAAATCTGAATTAACTCCATCCCCTCAAGAGACAAATTTAGATTCTGATTCTTCTACTGAAGGAGAAGTTAAGATATCTTTTTTTTATCTTTTTGAAAACCCACTATTTTCAGTTCCAAAACTTGAAAAATCAGCTCAAGATACCCAATTTTCTACCGTGCTAAATCAGAATCAGAATTCACCCATTGTAATTCATATTTCTTAAAGAGCTACATCATTTGTACATAAGAAAAATATGGCCTACCCTGCCCTTACAAGGATGCATCATATAGTGGCTGCAAGATATGCACCACTTGTTCTCCCTCAACCCTTGCATCCACTTCCCCAAGGAGATTACCTGAAATATCTTCCAAAATACACTGGGGAGGGAGGAGGAGTTTCTGTTGAGGAACATTTAGTGGCTTTATATAGTTATGTTGACAATCAGAATATTGAACATGAAGATGTATGGTCAAGACTCTTTGTTCAGAGTTTGGATGGTGAAGCTTGAAAATGGTTTAGAAGTTTGGCTCCAAATTCAATAACAGGAATTGATGAATTAGAAGAGATATTTGTGAAGCATTGGGGTGATAGGAAAGACTATGTTTATTATATTACAAAATTTGGAACTCTGAATAAGAAAGCAGATGAGTCATTAGTTGATTTTACTAAGAGGTATAATAAGATTTATTAGAAAATTCCTGAAGAAATTAAACCCACTGAAATCACAACAATGATAAATTTTGCAAATGCTTTAGATTCTGAGTTTACCTTATGGTTGAGGGCTGAAAAAGAACAAACACTGACAAGTATGCAGGAGGCTGCAATTGGAGTGCAGTGTAATCTCATGGCTTCTAATAAATTAAAAATGGAGGAAGAAAAGGCAGCAAAAGACAAAAAGAAAATGAAAGAGGAAAAACCTTCTTCATTAAAGTCTCTTTCAACAGAATAAAAGATTGATCAAATGTCCAATTTGATCAAGGAACTTTCCTCTAAGATGTCAAAATTAGAGGTAGGAAATAAACCAGCTTCTAGAGCCAATCAAAATGAAGCTAATAGAAATCAGGCTCCCTTCAGGAGGCCTTTTTAGCCTCAACAAATCCTACAACACCCAAGGAGGAATGCTGATGATAAAAATGTTCAGCCTCCTTTGAATAATTTTATTGAAGAAGAAAAACAGGGAAATGAGGAATAAAATGAATAAATAAACCTTGTGGGAGAAACTTCACAGTCAACATGTTTGACATTGTAGGAATATCAAGATAGATCACGGATTTGTTTGTTTTCTGATGATATAAATGCTCAAATTTATGCAGTGAATGATAAAAAATAACAAGAAGTTCAAAACAGAAATTACCCTTTGAGGTCCAAAGGTCCTGTTCAGCAGCTTCAACAAAAATTAGAATCAAATAAACAAGCTACTAAAAACAAGGCCAAGGTAAATGAGGTTCCTCCACCTTAAAATTCTGCCCCAATTGTTAAAATTACTGCAGAAAATAAGGAAATAGTTCCAATTTATTTCAGTTTCAAATTTGAATTGAATAAAATCAAAATTCTCGTCGCACTCCTGGAATCATTGAAAAATCCAGCATATAAAGAGTCTTTCAAAAGTATGCTACAACCTCCTCTCGCTCCTGATTAGTCAACCTTGAGGATGAGAATCCCACTATTTATCTAGGTTTTCATGTCCAAGATCAAAATGATGATAACTCACCACCTTTCTACCTGTCACTTAACATACATGAAAAATTGATGCATAATTGTTTGTTAGATTCTGGAGCTTCCCACAATCTCATGCCAAAGAAAGTGATGGATGAATTGGGATTAGAGATCACCAAGAAATACCATGACCTCTACACCTTTGACTCCAAAAAAGTCAAGTTTCTTGGAGTGATTAAAGACTTGGTTGTTTCCCTTACTCAGCTGCCTATGAAGAACTTAGTGATGGACATTGTGGTTGTTGATATTCCTTCTAGATTTAGGATGTTACTTTCCAGGTCTTGGTCTAAGAAATTGGGAGGTACCTTTCAGATGGACATGTCATATGCTACCAACCCAGTATTTGGAGGGGAATTCAAAAGGATGTATAGGGAAACCCAAATGGCCTACATCATTAGCGATAAAAAAAATCCATCTAACCATCTCATATATGCTGAATAAAAGGAATCATGGTCATCAATTTTTCACTTTGCTGCTGATGATAATGATTTCCGGCCTCAAATAAGTGAAAAACATCACTTTCAAGGTGCAAATCAGCAACATTTAGAAGGAAAAATATGGAAATTGTACTTTGACGGAGCCTCTTCAACAGAAGGAATGGGAGCCAATGTAGTCCTCATTTCTCCTACTCAGTAGAAGGTGACCATATCATAAAAAATACAATTTTCTACCACTAACAACATATCTGAGTATGAAGCACTTGTGCTGGGTATGAAGGCAACGAAAGATTTGGGAGCAGAAAAACTAATTTCCTTTGGTGATTCAGAGTTGGCGATTAAGTAGGTGAGAAACGATTACCAAGTGAAAAATTCCAAATTGAAGAATTATAGGAATGAAGTCTGGGATTTGATTGAACATTACTTTTCAGCATTTAGTATAATTTTTGTCACTAGAGAAGAAAATCAAAATTTTGATTTACTAGCTATTGCTGCTAGTAATTTCAAAGTTCCTATAGATGTCAAGGCGGTCTATGATGTTCAAATAAAAAAAAGACCTTCTATTCCTGATAACATCAAGCACTGGAAAGTATTTGAGGATGACAACAAAATTCAGAAATTTTTAGTGTGTGTTGATGAGTTTGTAGACATAAAAATTGATGATATGTAGAAGATTGTTGAAACCAAAATAGCAGCCCTTTTAAGAAAAATATGGTTGGGAAAAACATTATAGATCTCAAAAATAAATATATTCCTAAGGGTTTAGTTCCTTTAGAAAGGTTGTTTGATAATAATGATGTTTTTCTCAATCTTGAAAGCAAAGTTGATGGAGAGAGTACAATAGAATGTAACATTGGCACAGAAGAACAACCAAAGGTAGTCAAGGTGTCCAAATTCCTTTCCCTTGAAACCATAAATAAATATATCAAACTGTTGAAAGAATTTACTGATATTTTTGCATGGTCTTATAGTGAGAGAAAACTTATGATAGGATCATAACGGAACATAATATCCCTTTGAAAACACATGCAAATCTCGTAGCACAAAAAATTAGACACATCAATCCCATGCTGCTCCCAATCATATAGTACCGATTTGGAAAAAGAATGGAGAGATAATAATTTGTGTCAATTTTTGCAACCTGAACTGATGTTCCTTGAAAGATAACTATGCACTGCCCAAGATGGATTATATCTTTTAGAAGGTTGTAGGATCCAAAAGATTGTCAATGATTGATGACTTTTCAGGCTATAATCAGATTTCAATTGACAGAAAAGACAAAGAAAAGACAAAATTTACCACACCTTGGGGTACATTCATGTACAAAAAAATGCAATTTGGTTTGATGAATGTAGGCACAACCTTTTAGTGGGCAATGGATATTGCCTTTGCAGAAGAAAAGGATAGATTTGTCGTCATCTATTTGGATGAAATCACAGTCTATTCAAAATCAGATGAAGACCACTTGAAACATATGAAACACGTTTTTGACAAATACAGAAAGTTTGGTTTGTCCTTAAACCCAGAAAATTCATCTTTTTATGTCCAAGAAGGTAAGTTATTGGGACATATTGTAATAGAAAGTGGCAATTGTATTGATCCGAGAAGAGTCGAAGATATTCAGAAGATTGGTTTACCAAGAAATAAAAAGGAATTGCAGTCATTTTTAGGGAAAATAAATTTTTTGAGGTGTTTTGTTCCTAACTTTTCAGATTTGATCAAACATATAAATGTATTGCTGAAAAAAGATGCAGAATTTAAGTGGCGAGATGAAGAAAATAATTCATTTCCAGCAATTAAGTCCGCCTTGACTGAAGCTCTAGTTTTGATTAGTCTTGATTTTGAAAAGGATTTTTTGATTTTTTCATATGCTTTAGAAGAAACAATTGCAGTTGTCTTATTACAGAAGAACAAGGAGGGTTTTGAGGAGCCTGTTTCATTTTTCATTCATGATTTAAGGGATGCTGAATTAAAGTACAAATTGACTGAAAAACAAGCATATGCACTAGTTAAGGCTTTGAAGCATTTTCGAGCTTATATGCTGCATTCAAAAATAATTGCTTTTTTGCTTGATATCACTATTAAAGATGTGTTGTTGTAGCTAGAAAAATATGGCAGAAGGGGACGATGGCTGACCAAAATTCTAGAATTTGGTGTCGAAATCAAACCAACTAAATTGATAAAAGGTCAAGGATTGGCTCACTTGATGGTTGAATCTAACTGTAAAGATTTAAATCTGAATGTAGAGGTAGCTGAAGGAGAAGATGGAGAAGGTATTGCTAATTATCCTGAAATATTTAATTCAGATCGGTACAAGGATATAGTTTAATTTTTTTAAAATTTCAATTGTCAACCTAAAATGGAGAAGTCTAAAAGGAGATATTTTAAATTGAGATTTGTGAGGTATTTTCTTTTGGAAGACCATATTTACTGGAAAGATCCTGTTGGAGTCTTGTTAATATTTGTAGATGAAGCAGGATCCCAAGAGATTATGACAAAGATACATGCAGGAGTGCGTGGAGGGAATTTGTATTGGATATCCATTGCAAACAAAATATTAAGAGCTGGATATTATTGGCCAACTCTTTTCTTTGATGTTTTTTCCAAAGTCAGGAGTTGTGTCGAATGTTAGAAATTTGCTGGAAAACAGAAATTTCTACCATTACCTCTCATTCCTATTTCAACAGATGTTCCTTTCCAATAGTTGGTGTTGGGGCCCTTGTTTTTGTTTAAGTTTTGAATTTTGAACTTGGACTCTTTTTGAGTTGCGGAGGGAATACACATAGCTAACGCGACCGCACCGCGCGACCAGGAGTTGCGGAGCTACCAAGGCGGTGCGGAAGCACTTGATAACTAAAGATGGAACAGAGAGAAGTACAGATGAAAGAGATACAGCAGCAAGCAGGAAGTAGAACATGCAGACATCAGAAGAGAAGTCGGGAAAAGCAAGAGCAAAGACGCAGAGAAGCTGCCAGTCGCGACGAGCGGGTGAATAAAAGGCAATCACCCGGCTGAAGAAGAGAGATTGGTTGATCGGTTGCTGTTGCGGGATGATTGAACGCGGAAGCAGCCGCGGAGGAATCAGACTTGTTCTCTCCATTGGTCTCTACTCTCTATGTTTTGTATTCTCCGTTCTTAGATCCATCTGTATCTGATTTATGAGTTATCAGAGAAGGAAGCTATGTAATCATGTACTTGGCTGAAGAATAATATAAAGAAGGATTGCTGTCTCTATGTTTTGGGTTATGGGTTATGATGTGTTTACACTGCTTTAAAATTTTTAAGTTGCTACTGTCTGTATACTTGATTGGTGATCTTGCATGAATATTCTGGTATATGTAATGGATTCTCTTTCTTTCTGTGGTTGCGGGTTTATTCCTCGTCTGTGATTTCTTCCCCTTTCCCATGTGGTCGTGGCACGCCTCGGGTGAGACGCTCTGTTCTTCCAGAGCAGGGTGAAAATGCCGGCGTGTTACTAGACTACACCGGACCCTTGTTGGCCACAACCCTGTGAACCTGGGTCTTGCCCGCGAGACCTTATTTTTCGCCAACAAATGGTTTCGTTGCCGGGACCTGCATGTTCTGAGGGGATCTAGATCATGGTCTCGAGGATCTTTGAAGGAGCAATACGGCGATGGTGGGATGATCATCTTGACCATTTTATTACTCAGCAGGCGGAGCTGATCAAGAAAAAGGAGGCGGAGGTCAGGGAGCTTGTTCTTTTCTCTGACTCGGCTAGCGATACGTACGAAATTTTCTGGGGAAGGTTTCCCACGGATCTTTACAACTGGTTGCGGAGGTTACGAACGAAGGCGGCCCAAGAAGGCTTGCGGAAGATAAACCGCAGGTGGGCGCACGAAGACTTGGTAGCGCTACACCGGGTAGATACTGAACTAACCCGCGCAGTGGAGTTTTGGGTAAAGACCACGTTGGAAGGATACGTTGTGGAGTTTGCCGCTGAGTGCTACCAATCTTTCTCGAAGGCCGAGGCTGTGTTTCACTCAGGGCTGAGGGGAAAACTGTTGAAGGAAATTCCGTTGTGGATCAAAGCCCTAATGGTGGACAAAGGGTTGATTGAATTCCACAAAACGAGTATGGAAGCGTAAGCCACCCGTACTGGGGGAAGGATTGAGGGGACCGATGCTGTGTAGACTGTAGGAGTAGGGAACGGGGGATGGACGGTGAGGCCGCATGCAAGTTGCGGGAGTTACGTGCACATCGGCGGGCACAGATCGCCGATAGGTGGCGAAGAAGGGTAATGAGAGATTTGAAGAGAAGGGAGATCGGGAAGAAAAACCAGAAGGAGGCGCCTCAGAGGACAAGAACCATGGGATTGGATACCCAGACAGGAGACGGGACAGCAGCAGACGTACAGTGGGTGGATGGGAGCCCGAGGATGCGAGAAAGAGCAGTAACGATTAACAAGGATAAGGAAAAGATGCAGCCCGAAGAAAGTTCCGATGATGAATGGTACGACGTAATGCGGCAGATGTTTCAGGATCAGACGGCACCCACCCCTGCAGGCAGCCCTACGTCACACCGTCCGCATGGCCAGGATCCCGACCTTCCCCTGGTACTTTATCAACCTTTCAGAAATATTTTTTTTCAGTTACAAGCATTAAGTCAGTTATCTAGTAGTTCAGCGGCGCCGGTAACGCCCAGTAGCAGCAGCGTTACGAGTAGTAGTTTTTTTCCTAGCGGGACCGTTACGCAACCAGGACCCGGAGGTTTTATCTTGGTTAATTCGCCGCCAGTATACATGGCTGGATCTTTCACCCGGTACCCAGATTTCTCTGGCCGGGGAAACGACGATGTAGAACAACACTGGTATCTGTGCGAAGCCATCTGGAGGGCTCGACAGACACCGGATGCAGGGAAGTTGATAGAGTTTCAAACCACGCTCAGAGAGAGAGCTCTGCGGTGGTTCATCAAGTGGTCTGAGGCGCACCCTAATCCTGTAATTGCGGACGTAAAGCGGGATTTTGTCTGCGAATTCAAGCTCCCCCAGACGGACCAGCAGGGTCTGTCCGAGCTATGGGAAATTAAGCAGAAGGAAGGCGAAACCGCATGGGAGTTGATGCGGCGATTCAAGGACGCGATCGGGAAACTGAGCTACCCGATCGATCCAAACCACCAGAGGGACTGGTTCATCAAGGCTCTACTTCCCTTGACGCGAACCCCTCTCACTCAGCAGAAGATTGATAATCTGCAGGATGCTTTGGAGCAGGCCATGAAGATTGAAGCCATGGCGGGATACCCCCAAGAATACAGGGGGGGCTGGCTCCGCAAGACCCTTCGCTGATAGGGTTGCAACACCAGATCGCCAGCTTGACGGAAAAGCTCAAGGAAATTCAGCCAGCAAGACCGGCGCGACCGAATGTTTGGTGTACTCATTGCCTGGTCGAGGGGCACGTCGCAACCGAATGTCCTCGGTTGCGCGGCGCGGGAGTTGGACCCTCAGTTGCGGCTATCCAGGGGGGCCCACCACCAGGGGGTGGCACGGCAATGAACCCGCAGGGAGTATACCAGACGCAACAGGCCTTTGCGGGGTTTCCACCGCAACCGGGGTCCTCCACCCCAGAATACTGTGAAATTTGCCGAACGATGGGGCATCCTCCTCGGATGTGCCCGATATTACAGAAGTACTCCACGGTGCCGAATAATGTATACTGCGAATTCTGTGTGTCCACGACGCACAACACGGAGCAGTGCAGGGCGCTAGACGCACTTGCGGATCGACTGGATCGGCCCTCGTCCCGGGTCAACGAGGCTGCGAGGGGAAGAGGTGGCGGCATGCGGGGAGGCCGAACAGGAGGACGCGGGCCGGTAAAATGCTACAACTGTGACCAGGAGGGTCATGTGGCTCGAGAATGTCCCCTTTCGCGACGACCCTGGTGCTCCCAGTGCCGGGTCAACGCCCACGCCACTGAAGACTGCCTAGAACTCATCAAAAAGTGGGAAGAGCGGGCGCGGCAGAGGGCCACGAATCTGATAGGCTCAGAACCGCGAGGGGTCGCAACCCCTGACATGCAGAATGTTGCGATAATAACGAGAGGCGGAAAGAAGACTGGTGAGGATGCCCACGAGTTGGAGCCAGTACGAGTGGTGCGGCCGGCATCCCCAAAGAAGTTGATTCGGCCCGAGGTGCAGAAGAAGTACTTTCAGGAGGCGGTTGAGGCATTCGCCCAGCTGCGAAAAGACGGAGGGCTGGAGGAGCCCCAGCTGCCGGAAACCGGGGATCAGAACGCTGCAGATGCTGTAGTTGCGGACTGGCTCCGGCTGTTTCTCAGGATTGTTGATGACACCGTGCTGCGGCAGCAGCTCAGACAGGTGTTGGACGGAGCGCTCCAGGGGCGCGCAGAACCCAGAAACTTGGTAGACACTACGCCTCAATACGTGCAGCGTGTCAAGCGAAACAAGCAACGAACGGGCAAAGAATTTCGACTTAACACACAGATCGTAGGATTCCAAATCAGCGACACGATGTTGGACCTGGGGTCCGACGTCAACATATTGCCACGAAAGACATGGGAGGCTCTTGGAAAGCCCCGGCTCGCCTATTCCCCGATCCAACTTAGGATGGCGAACCAATACTGTATTTTTCCAATCGGCCGACTCGAGGGTGTCGAGGTCGATGTTGCGGGGGTAAAGACATATGCCGACTTTGAAGTTATTGATATCATGGGCGATAAGGACCCCTATCCTGCTTTACTTGGCATTGATTGGGCTTTTGAGAATTATGCGATCATCGATCTCAAGAAGGAGCTGATGATTTTTGAGGATGGGGAGGTACGGGTGACTCACCCTCTCGACCCGTATCAGGGACCGCAATACACAGAACCGGTGGATAGTCGGGAGGACGCTCAGATAATGGACCACCTCTATCAGATGACCGCCGGGAGGCGGGACGATTATATCAACCCGACCGCAACAGGATCTATCAGTTGGCGGAGTGTGCAGAGCTCGGAACTCGGATCCGAGCTTGCGTGGGAAGATTGGCAGCAGGGGGGATACGAGACCACCACGCGGCGATGTGCCGCCATCGCGCAGGTCCGGTGGGTGGGGACCGAGATCCGCGGGTACCCCACGTTGTCAAACATGCAAGCAGTAAATACTTTTATCCTCAAGGTGGAAGACCGGGTCCCAGAAGAATGCCGGATACCCCTATTGGATGTGGCTCTGAAGTCAACATCAGGACGATGGTGGACCAATCACCGCAACACTCTGCTGCGATGGGAGCTGGTGGCGGATGCACTACGGGCACGCTTCAAAGAGGATGAAGGGCCCTGCATTACACTTAAACACCATGGAGACTCAGACCCGCGACAGCACTTGCGGGCGTGCGAGGAACAGTGGCGCAGCGCCAGGTACCCTGAAGAGTTGTGGGTCTACAGATTTATACACTCCCTGGGTACAATCCCCCAGGCCTGGTACCTAGCGGAAGAGCGGAAACGGGGAACCCGCTCTTGGCAAGCAGTTGCGGAGAAGTTCGTCCAGAGTTTCTCATTCGAAGGGGAGACGGCACAGGAATCTCAGGCCCTACAAGCCATCAAGGAGGTTCTGTTTTTCCGCCATCCCGAGGCCAATGAGGGACCGATGGCGTCACGTTCAGGGGTGAAGAGCGAGTTGGTTTGCCAACGGGTTGACGGCGAACCAGGGGACGACAGTTTGGAGGACCTGAGGCATCTCCATTTTGACGAGAAGGAGGGCGAGCGGAGTGTCCGCGACGAGCCAACGACAGAAGGAGTCTATTTGCAGCCCCTAAAGACAAAGAAGCTGAACATAGGAACGGAGGAGAAACCGAAACTGGCAACGGTGGGAGATTACTGGGACGCGGAGACGACCAGAGAAATTTTCAGCCTCCTTCGGGAGTATGAAGATCTATTCCCGTCTTCAGTTGCGGACCTGAAGGGGATCAAAGGGGATTTGGGTGAGATGCGCATCACCCTGAAACCAGGAGCCAGGCCGGTCAAGCACCGACCCTACCGGTTAAATCCACGCATCAAAGAGAAGGTAAAGATGGAGATCGATAAAATGCTGGCTGCAGGTCTCATCTTTCCTGTAGAGGAAGCTGAGTGGGTAAGTCCCATTGTCATCCAGAACAAGAAGGATAAAGTGGAAATTCGGGTCTGCGTAGATTACCGGAGTTTGAATAATGCTTGTATTCACGATCCGTTTCCCACTCCCTTCAGCGACGAAGTACTAGATCATGTCGCGGGAAACGAAGCTTACTCTTTCACGGATGGGTTTTCGGGCTACCATCAGGTGCACATCGCTGAAGAGGACAAGGCAAAGACGACATTCACAACCGAGTGGGGATCATTCGCATACCATGTCATGCCGTTTGGACTGAAGAACGCGCCAGCCGTGTTTTCCCGGATTGTTATTGCTGCTTTCCGGGAGTATATTCACAAATTCCTGGAAGTCTATATGGATGATTGGACCGTTTACAGCCTACTAAAGAAACACGCCTCCCTGTTGCGTGTTATGTTCGATCGGTGTCGCCAGCTGCAGATTTCCTTGAATTTGAAGAAATGTATTTTTGCAGTACCATTCGGCACACTCTTGGGTCACGTGGTGTGTAAGCAAGGGGTCTGCGTTGATCCTGCCAAGGTCGCGGTTATTGTCCACATGGAGGCCCCCGAGAACGTGAAGCAATTGCGGGCATTGCTCGGGCACACTGGTTACTACAGGCGTTTTATCCGCAACTACGCCAAAATCACTGCCCCTTTGGAGAAACTGTTGCGGAAGTTGGAAGCTTTTGAATGGACAGCAGAGTGCAGGAAGGCACTGGACGCGTTAAAGGAGAAATTGGCGACGGCACCCATTCTCGTTCATCCAAACTGGGATAAGCAGTTCCATGTGCACATTGATGCGTCCGGGATTGCACTTGGCGCCGTATTAGCGCAACCCGGGGAAACGACAGTTGACCACCCGGTATACTTCGCCAGCCGACGCCTATCTAATGCGGAGAAGAATTATACCATGACCGAGCGGGAGGCGCTGGCAATGGTGTACTCTCTCCAGAAGTTCCGCCACTACCTTATGGGCGGTAAGTTTACATTTTTCACGGACCATTCGGCCTTAAAATATCTGGTCAATAAGCCTGTATTGGAAGGAAGGATCTGCTGATGGCTTCTCCTCTTTCAGGAGTTTACGTTCGATGTAATTGTTAAACCGGGCCGGCTAAATGTCGGGCCTGATCATTTATCCAGATTGGAGTCGGGGGAAAACGATGGTCCGTTAGATGATCAGCTTCCGGATGCTGATCTGTTTCGCGTTGAAGCGGTCCCAGACTACCTGGCTGACATTGCCACGGATCTGACCACAGGACAGTGCCCCGAAGATTACACGTTGCTTCAGAAACGCCACTTGGTTGTCCGGGCGGCCGATTATCAACTGATCGCAGGGCAGCTGTACAAGCTGGGCCTGGATGAGGTGTTGCGCAGGTGTGTTCTTGACCATGAACGGGAAGCGGTGATGTGGGAATGTCACAGTGGAGTTGCGGGCGGACACGTGGGGGCTAAACCCACCGCAAGGAAGGTACTTCAAGCTGGTCTATGGTGGCCAACGGTGCATGCAGATTGTAAGGCCTATGTGAAACGTTGCGATATTTGTCAGAGGACGGGACGGCCTTCGCACAGAGATGAGCTTCCGCTACACCCCGTGCATGTGTTGCGGCCATTTGAGAAGTGGGATGTCGATTTTGTAGGGCCCATTGCACCAGTTGCTCGCCATTCCAAAGCTCGGTACATCATTACGGCGACTGATTATCTCACGCGATGGGCTGAAGCAGCAACGGTACGCGACTGCTCCGCTGAGACCGCTGCTCGGTTCATCTTTGAAAACATCATCAGCCGCTTTGGCTGCCCACGCAGCCTGACCAGTGATCAAGGCGCGCATTTCATTAATGCCACGGTCAAATCGCTCCTGGAGACATTTATGATACAGCATCATAAGAGTAGTCCATACCACCCGCAGGCTAACGGCACGGTGGAAGCCTTCAATAAGATTCTGGAGAATGGCTTGACGAAAATCTGCAACGCTCAGCGGGATGATTGGGATGAGCGGATACCAGCGACATTATGGGCTTACCGGACCACGGTAAAACGTTTGACAAACCAGACGCCATTCCAGCTGGTGTACGGCCGGGAAGCTGTGATTCCCGCCGAGTTCACCGTCCCCGGCCTTTTGATCGCAACGTCCCTTCACTTCTCAGAGGATGCGTCACTGCAGGAACGACTCCACGAGCTACAGGAGCTGGACGAAGCTCGGTTTCTTGCGGAATTCCATCAGAGGGTTCAGAAGGCCAGACAGAAAGCGTGGCACGACCGCCACATCAAGACTAAAACTTTCCAAGTTGGCGGCAAAGTTCTCTTGTACGACAGCCGGTTCCAGAAGTTTCCAGGCAAGCTCCAGATGCATTGGCTGGGACCGTACTTTGTTATCGAGATCCGCGACTCAGGAGTCGTTCGATTGGCACAAATGGACGGCTCAGTTCTTCCAGGATGGGTGAATGGCGCACGCCTGAAGCCCTACCAGGAGTAGGTACCTTCTCCCTTTCCATCAATAACTCTCGCAACCGAGAGCACCCGTAGAGTAGCGCAGTTGAATAACTCTCCCGCAACCGGGATGAGCATAGTTAGTCGTTTCCATTTCTTTGCAGTCAGTCAAATAAACCGTCAGTTGCGGCATCCATACCGCAACCGACCATGGTCGGAGCGGGCCAGTCCCGCGTGTCGCAACGCCAGTCCAGCGTGGCGGCGCGCCAACCCAGTAGGACGCCGCTCCCAGTCCAGCGTGTCCTGCACGAAGGATCTGTCCTCGTGCCAGCGTCAGTCCAGGTCATAACCGTCAGTCCTTTTGTCAGTCCGTAGGATAGCTCAGATTTTTGGTCATAAATTCCCTTAATGGACAGTAATCATACCGTAATCATTCCCCATCAGCCGCAGTTCTCTCCGCCGTCGGGTCCGCCCATCTTCCAATGCCGCCGTCAGCAACTGTCAGATTACACACAGGCCTGCGATTGATCACACGATTATCGCAGGCAAGCATGATAGCAAGAATTAAATTCCGTTATGGAGTCTCATCAACCCCGCGCGTGCCAGCGGATGGCCCAATTTGCATGAAGGCTATCGGCGCCGGGATGACGGACCAATTCAGTTTGGAAATTTCAGTGACTCCCGAGCACTTGCAGCCTCAGAGCACTCAGAACTTAGCAGGGAGCTCCAGACGAATCCTCCAGGTCTATCAGAGACGCGCCAAGATGCCGAGAGCTGTTCTCTCCGTCCCGGAACCGGTGCTGGATCACAGAATTCACCGGCTCGAATTATCGCTGGTCGGCAAGTACGACAATGCGCCCTGCATGGACGCTAACTTGTCCGACCCGGCTGAGTTTCCCCATCTGCATTGGCAGACGTTCATGGAACACCGCTACACACCGGGGAGCAGCTCTAACAGTCGGATGAAGGACGAATTCCGGGGTCTTTAGCAGTCGACGTTGATGAATTTACGCAGTCTCCCTGTCTTCGGCACCACCGGACCAGTTCTGCAATGCACCCGGTTCCTCCTCAGTCGGGTGCAGAACGGGTCCCTGTGGTTGAACGAGGAGATTCCAATCCATGCAGCTGATATTAGTTGGCTTACGGGGCTATGTCAATTTGGGGCAGATGTTTCCTCTGCGGGGCAGACGGCCTCCAAGCGCGCCCGGAAATCGGCCGAGGCGGACCTATACACCAAATATGGTACTCGCCGAGGTGGCAAGGGTGCCAAGATAGATTTGATCAATGTACCAGAAATCCGGTTTGCTTGCTATCTGATAGCGAGCAAGACCATGCGCCATTACACCAAGGGCGAGTGCACCTTGGACACAATTTCGATTGCGGAGCACTGCGTCAAAGGGGCTCGATTGAATTGGAGCGCGTTCGTGTTGAAGGAACTCTTCGCGGCCTGCGAAGACAATTACAGACGGACCACCAGTTTTATCTACGGATACTTGCTCCTAGCCTTCGCCATGTGGAAATGGCATGTTCCTCCGATACGGACACCAGCGGAACTCACCGGGAGCCAATCGTTCGCGATGCGATACTCCCCCTGGCAGGTGTCCACGGCCCCCAGCAGCAAGCAGGTGAACGCGGAGGCGTTCCGCGAATGGTATGGGAGGATGGTCGATGTGGTGGCCTCTCAGCAGCGGGTACCCCGGAACCTGCTGGATGAATACAACGAACAAGTGTGGTTTGGCGTCAGCCATAATCACACTTTCATCCGGCCGGCTTGTGTCCCGCACCACACATTTCACATGGCGCCCTTGCGGTTCCAGTTGACCGACAGTATCTTCCACAGAGAGGTTTTAACATGGCCGGGGGTCGTTCGTCACGTTCAGGATGGAGTCATCCGATATAACTTTGATGGGATGCGGGCGGCCCAGCAGCCTGCCGCGACCAGTGCCGGGGAATCTTCCACAGTCGCGGTAGCGATAACCACAGAGGCAGCCGGGAGCGCAGCGACCCTGCCCGAGGCACTGGTCCCCATTGTGGAGCATATGAACGACCAAGTCCGGAGACTCAATGTGGCCACCCAAGTTGTTTCTAGTAGCGCCCCTATATTTCCTTCCTTTAATGAATTTCTTCTTAACCGATCACTTGGTCTCTCCACCACTGCTTCCCTCACTTCCCCAATTCCCACTTCCCTGTTCACTTCTGCCACCCCCATCATCACGAAAATGGGTGAACCGGGCCCCGAACCCGATTCCTCTGGGCCACCCCCATCCAAGCGGGCCCGTACTGCAGATCCCGTGGTGGACCTTATGGAGGATGATCCACCAGTCACGCCGCCCACAGCTACCTTGATCCCGGAGGAACCGCTGATTGACCCAGCAGATTTCCTCAACCTTCGTTTCCCTCCCTCCTCGGTCACTCCATCCACTGCCCCCTCCACCAGCAGACCACACGCCACTTCCTCCAATCCGTCCACTTCCTCAGCCACTGTGTCCGATTCCTTGATCCGGGACCTCTTCGGCGGTGACCACGGGGCGGAGGTCACCTCCAGTACTGCCGCGGTGGTACCCCCTGTTGACCCCGTGGCCACGTCCCAGGAGCCCATTGCCACTATATTTGTTCAGCCAGACAGAGTTGGGGTTGATTCAATCAGCCCTTCCACAGCGCCAACCACGCAGCAGGACCGGCCAGAGCCTGATATGGCCACTTCGGTACAACAACAGATGTCGGTCCACCTTCCAGAGACTGCAGGCCGAGCAGCGGCCGTAGGACCGTCGTTACAGGAACAGACGCCTCAGCAGGGTGCCCCGCGCACAACGACTGCAGCACAACTGAGTCCAGCACAGTTATTTTTGCTCATTCAGCGGCCGGCCGGCCAGGCCGAGCAGATTCATGCAGAGCTACAGCGGCGATGCACCGAGCAGGGGAACCAGATCACGGCGCTTACTGAACAGCGCAATCAGCTACTGCAGGAGAAGACCTACCTCCAGGAACAGGCCAACATTGTTAATCAGGCGCTTTCTAGCGTATGGCCGGAGGCACGGGCTCACCATGCCCCACTCCCTGCTCGCATCGAACAGGACAACATAGCCTTACAAGCTCGCCAGCTCGGGGACGTCTTCACCACCATTTGCAGAGAGAACCAGGAATTACAAGCGGCGTTGGCCGCACGGCCTACCCTCCCAGATCCACCCGTTGATTATTCAGGACCGGTCACTGCCAAGCAGGCACAGGCAGTCAATCTACAAGAGACTCTCCATTCCACGACAGCAGCGGCTTCGGCCCTTTTACGCACCTTGCAGGAGTGCTCCCTCGCACTGACAGTCAAAACGCAGCCCATTGCTGCTCAACTGCAACAACTCGCCACCCAAATTCGGGCGACCACGGACCAGGCCAGATTGGACCAGCTCTACGCTCAGACGGACGAGCTGGAACTTCAAATGCAGACGACCGAGGCCGCATCAGCGGCAACTAAGCACACCATCCGGGAGATGCGGCCGCCCCTTCGCAGCCATGCCGAGGCAATGCATCAGCTGGACGCCACTGCCGAGTCCCAACTCACCACACTGTTCGGGGATGCACCGACGCCCATTGACGAAGCTACAGCCAACCGCATTGTTCAAGATGCTGACCTGCTTATGCAGGAATGGCAGCAAGCAGTAGTAACTTTCACGGAGCTTCGAGATGCAGCACTCCGCCGGGTCCCGGAGTTGGGGCCCTTGTTTGAATCAACAGGTGGCGGAGTACAACAGAAAAGGGCAGAAGAAGAAAGAGCAGCAGAGCAGGGCACAGAGGCCGGCGAAGGTATGGAGGTAGAGACTGTCATTTGCGATTGACTCGCGGACGAGTCAAAGGATTGTGGTCGGGGCCTGTTGGGGCCCTTGTTTTTGTTTAAGTTTTGAATTTTGAACTTGGACTCTTTTTGAGTTACGGAGGGAATACACATAGCTAACGCGACCGCACCGCGCGACCAGGAGTTGCGGAGCTACCAAGGCGGTGCGGAAGCACTTGATAACTCGAGATGGAACAGAGAGAAGTACAGATGAAAGAGATACAGCAGCAAACAGGAAGTAGAACATGCAGACATCAGAAGAGAAGTCGGGAAAAGCCAGAGCAAAGACACAGAGAAGCCGCCAGTCGCGACGAGCGGGTGAATAAAAGGCAATCACCCGGCTGAAGAAGAGAGATTGGTTGATCGGTTGCTGTTGCGGGATGATTGAACGCGGAAGCAGCCGCGGAGGAATCAGACTTGTTCTCTCCATTGGTCTCTACTCTCTATGTTTTGTATTCTCTGTCCTTAGATCCATCTGTATCTGATTTATGAGTTATCAGAGAAAGAAGCTATGTAATCATGTACTTGGCTGAAGAATAATATAAAGAAGGATTGCTGTCTCTATGTTTTGGGTTATGGGTTATGATGTGTTTACACTGCTTTAAAATTTTAAGTTGCGACTGTCTGTATACTTGATTGGTGATCTTGCATGAATATTCTGGTATATGTAATGGATTCTCTTTCTTTCTATGGTTGCGGGTTTATTCCTCGTCTGTGATTTCTTTCCCTTTCCCATGTGGTCGCGGCACGCCTCGGGTGAGACGCTCTGTTCTTCCTGAGCAGGGTGAAAATGCCGGCGTGTTACTAGACTACACCGGACCCTTGTTGGCCACAACCCTGTGAACCTGGGTCTTGCCCGCGAGACCTTATTTTTCGCCAACAGTTGGGGCTAGACTTCATCGGTGAAATTCATCCACCTTCATCAGGACATCATAGATGGATTCTCACAACTACAAACTATTTCACTAAATGGATTGAAGTTGTACCAACTAGGAATGATACTGATACGGTAATTATCAAATTTATGTGGGAAAATATTATGTCAAGATTTGGTTGTCCACAGGAATTATTAACTGATAATGCAATGGCCTTTAAGTCCACCACGATGTACAACTTTTGTCACCAATATGGGATTGAATTGACTCATTCCATGCCTTATTACCCTCAAGGTAATGGATTGGATGGGTCATCCAATAAAATTTTGGTGAGAATAATTAAGAAAATGCTACCTGAAAATAAGAGAAATTGGGACACTCAGCTGATTCATGCTTTGTAGGCAGATAAAGTAAGTGGTAAAAAATCAAGTGGAATGTCTCCATTTCAACTTGTTTATGGTATTGATGTTGTAATTCCTTTGCAATTATCTCTTCCTGTGATGAAGTTACTGCAAGATGAAGTTGATAATGAAAATCAGTACAAAGGAGAATGCTATAGTTGCTAGAGGCACACCAAATGTGAGA
Source organism: Pinus albicaulis (assembly GCA_034641835.2). NCBI lineage: Eukaryota > Viridiplantae > Streptophyta > Pinopsida > Pinales > Pinaceae > Pinus > Pinus albicaulis. Next base: position 482,989,355 of record CM076577.1, read on the forward strand.
ATCGTTGCTGGAAAAAGTACAGAAGTATCAGGTTAAATTCAAATATGTTTTTGATAAAAGATCAAATCAACAGTTGTTTCAGGAGAATGATTTGGTGCTGCGTTTGGATGTTAGGAGAGAAGACCATGGAAAGCATGGTAAGTTTGAAAATTTTTGGTTTGGGCCATTTAGAATAGATGAAGTTTTGGAGAAAAATACTTTCATGCTCAAACATCTGGATGATGATCAACTTGCTGGAGTCCCAGTCAATGGTCATTTTCTTAAGAAGTTCTTTATTTAGTAATTCAGTTGAGTCACTCCATTTTAAATAACCGATGTGATGTGTCAATAAACTCCATGCCCAATGGTACTTATATTTGTATATATGGTAAGTCTTGAGTCCAAAATGTCAATGGTCAATCCTAGTCTTTATTTTCAAGAAGTTTTTTAAGTTTCAAGAGTTTTTGAGGCAATGAGTCTACAGTATTTTGAATCTCAACAGGGAGGAATTAATCCCCAATAGGAGCCACTGTTAGCACTGAAAATGTTAATGGTGTAATCGCCATTTTCTCATTGTTTTCAATTTTTTTTTAATGTCCTAGTCCATGTCCAAGTTTGAGTCATTTCCCACAAAGGTGAAAAAGAGTCCCAAAATCAAGGTATTTTCAAGTACATAGGTGCCATTAGTGTTTTAGAGTCATAAAATAAGTTAAAATCACTATTTTGACTTATGATAATGCCAGAGGTCAATCATTGATTAGGTAATAAAGTTGAGTCATCCTGTCTAGAATAATAGCTACCTTTGTTGTGATTTAATTTTCAAAACAATAATGCAATAAAAAGGGCAGCTATTTCTCAGAATTGAAAGTTATATATTTCACACAGTGAAAGCACAACTATTTCACTGAGATTTTGGTTATCTCAATTCAGAGGTAAAGACAGTTGTTCATCAAATATATAGGAGCAATAGAGAATGTTTAAAAGGCAAGGATTATTCACATTTGAATATCATTTGAAGACCCCTATGCTATGAATATGATTATTCTTTTAACTAAGATTAATTTTAATTTGATCCAAGGGGATTATTATTAATGAATGGTTAACTTACCTAGGTTGCTAACTGTTAGGTCCCTATATTACTAGTATAGTCCCTTATTGTTGTTTGTGTAACCCCCTTATTTTTATTATTGTACCCTTGTAACCCCCATATTGTTATTATTGTGCCATTAAATTATTATGGTTAGGTCGGCTAGGATTACATTATGGCCCCACTAGGATTACATTGTGGCCCTATGGACTGCTATATATAGAAAGGAGGTTTTGTAATTTGTATCATCCAAGAATTGTTCATTCACGTAATGTATTGGAGGTTTCCTCCTCAAAGTGGCTTATTTCTAGGGCGTTGATATCTCTTTTCTTCTATTTTTGGAGCTAGTTTCACAACATTTGGTATCAGAGCTTTGGATTCTAGGGTTTTGCTGCCCCAAACAGGTCATCGTGGAATTTTTGCTATAAATTTTTTTCTACGAAGGTGCAAAAGCTGAAATTTTGAAAGTGTGAAGCCGAAATCCTAAGGAACATCGTCACAAAATTTCAGAGCTTGGTTCTCAATATTGTAGGCGATATGATCTGTGGAAGTTAGGGCTTTTTGCAGGCTCCTGAATTTAACCTAAACATGTCATCGCAGCATTTGAGCTATAACGTTTGTTCTATAAAGTTTCAGAAGCTGAAATTTTTAGAGAGTGAAGCCGAAATCCTGAGGAACATCATCGCCAAATTTCTGAGCTTGGTTCACAATATTTTCAGAGATATGATCTGTGGAAGTAAGGTCTTTTTCAAGCTCCCGAATTTCATCTCAAAGAGGTTATCATGGGAAAACATTCATAACTCTCTCTTTGAGCATTGGATTGGAATGCTGTAAAAAGTGGTCGCAAGTACACAAATTGTATTTTATTGTCTATAAATTTTAGAGCCAAAGGAAGAAACAATGACACGTGGCAAGTCGTATAATTCGCTATACTGAACCAATCCATAATTGGGTCACTTTGGGAGATTGGACATAACTTTTCCTTGTAGAATCCAAATCAGGTCAGACCTATGGCATTCAAAAGAAGATTCAGAGAGTTACTTCAGGGCCAAATTTCAGATATTGAAGATTCGAAATCACAGAGATAATTCAGTTTCAATATCGAGCTCCTCAAAATCAAGAAAAAGGTGTGTATTTTTTTCAAATTGCATAAGTATTGTTTGAAAAATCAATTCTAGTTGATTCCAAAGGCCTATTGAGCATAGCTATCAGTATTGGGTTCTAAAATTCCTCCTAAAAGGAATTCAACACCCATTAAGCCTTCAGAAGGATCTACTATGACTCATGAAGACGAAGAAATGCAACATGAGATATCAAAAGTCCATGAGCAAGTGCACCAAATTTTGCTATCACAAAGAGCAACAAAAAATGAAATGGAAGTTGTGAAGAAAGGCATGGAAACTAATATGGATGGTTTGAAGAAAGGCACGGAAGCTAAGATGAATGGTTTGAAAGCTAAGATGGATGGCATGGAAGTTGGCATGGAAGATAAGATGGATGACATGGAAGATAAGATCGATGAAAAAATGGAAAACATGAAGAATGATCTAAAAGCAGACATGGAAGGTTTGACAAATTTGATACAACAAATGTTTCCTAATGGTGAAAATATAGTAGAAGAAAACTCATGATGAGAACAAAATAAATGCTAATCATGATTTCATAAACTCTAATGTTGGTGGGAAGAACCACCATATTCCAAAGATGGATATGAGGAATTTTGATGGCAAGGATCCCGTAACATGGATACTACAGATGGAGCAATATTTTGATCTCAATAATGTGAAAAACACACAAAAGGTACACATTGCAACTTTATATCTAGAACAAAATAAATTTGTATGGTATCGATGGCTTTGCTCCCGTAAAAAAATTGTCACTTGGTCAATTTTTAGGGAGGAAATGATAACACATTATGAGGATACAAAGAGCAACACCTTCTTTCACCAGATGATAAATCTCAAACAAAATGGTTTAGTGGGGGAACACATTGAGGACTTCCAAAAATTGAATATAAGGGTAACTGATATTCCAGAGGAACACAGGATTGATCTCTTCATAGGTACTTTAAAGGATAACATCCAACATGAAGTTCGCGTTTTGGAACTTGATTCATTGGAGAAGGCATTCAGGTTGGCAAGAAAAATTGAATGTAAAATTATGGCGACAAGGAAGCCTACCACTCACTTCTATAAAGAGGGAAGTGTTGCTACTCCTACATTTCCACAACCTACAAGGTTGACACCACAAAAATTGGAAGAAAAAAGAGCAAAAGGGCTTTGCTACAGTTGTGATAGAAAATACACTAAATGTCATAAGTGTGCTGAGAAGAAATTATTTTACATAGATTGTGAAGAGGAAGAAGAAAATGAACAAGAATCTTCAAAAGAAGAGGATATACACCAGGAACCAGCCCTAGAAGAGGAAGAAATGAGTTCGACCATATCGTGTAATGCATTGGCAAGAATTACCACTCCTCAAACTCTCAAGATAGAAGGACATATCAAGAAGAAAAAGGTAATAGTGTTGATTGATTCAGGTAGTACCCATAATTTTATTCATTGTAAGGTAGCCAAGGAATTGAATTGTTTCCTATACCTAGCACCAGAATGTCAAGTAATGGTTGCAAATGGAGGAACTATAAATTGCTCTGGAAAATGCCATAATATCAAGCTATCCATGGGGGAATATGTATTGAGTAGTCCAATGCTTTCCATCCCAATGGGAGGTGCTGATGTCGTACTAGGAGTACAATGGTTACAATCTTTGGGGACAATAGCTTTTAATTTTCAAGAACTTTTCTTGAATTTTTTTTCAGAAGGAAAGAAATTGAATTACGGGGTATAATAGGGAAGCCAGGAAAGATAATAAGCTCTAATGTCATGACAAAGCTTCTGAAGAAAGAACAACGAGGTGTAATTTCACAATTATGCTCACTAGAAGTTCCAACATCAAAATCATCTATTTCTCCATGTCTTCAAAGAGTCTTGGAAAATCATTCCAATGTGTTTGATACTCCCAAAGGACTCCCACCTATTCGTGATCATGATCATGCTATTCATTTGATTCCAGGAAGTGTTCCTCCAAACATCCGACCTTACAAATATCCTTATGTCCAAAAGAGTGAAATTGAATGTATGATTGCAGAAATGTTAGAGGCTAATATAATTCAACCTAGTCAAATTTCTTTCTCTGCTCCTGTAGTATTGGTACACAAGAAGGATGGATCATGGTGCATGTGTCCCGATTATAGGGAGCTCAATAAGCTCACCATTAAAGATAAATTTCCCATTCCTATGATTGATGAATTATTGGATGAATTACATGGAGCAATTTATTTTACCAAGTTGGATCTTCGTTGAGGATATCATCAAATTAGAATGAAGACTGAAGATATTCCAAAAACAACATTTCGAACTCATGAGGGTCATTATGAATTTTTGGTCATGCCTTTTGGCCTTACCAATGCACCTTCTACATTTCAAGGGTTGATGAATTCCATTTTCAAACCCTTCCTTAGAAAATTTGTGCTATTATTCTTTGATGATATAATAATCTACAGCAGGTCTTGGAAGGATCATGTTCAATATGTTGACAGGGTGCTCAAACTATTGCAGGAGAAACAATTATATGCAAAAGCATCTAAATTTTTCTTTGGAGTACAAGAGGTGGAATATCTGGGTCATATTGTATCTAACGAGGGTGTTAAGGTAGACCCTAACAAAATTAAATCCATTAAGGATTGGAAAGTCCCCACAACCATAAAGCATTTGTGATGATTTCTTGGGTTAACAGGGTATTATCGCAAGTTTTTTAAGAATTATGGGAGAATAGTAGCACCTTTAACAAAATTATTGAAGAAAGATGCATTTTCATGGACTCCTGAAGCAACTAAGGCCTTTGAACATCTTAAAGAGGAAATGTGCCTAGCATCGGTCTTAGCTACGCCAGACTTCAAAAAAACCTTTATTGTGGAATGTGATGCCTCAAGAAATGGAATTGGTGTTGTTTTAATTCAAGAAGGAAGACCCATTGCTTTTGAAAGTCGTCCAATCAAGGAAAGTATTTACAGAAACCTATTTATGAGAAGGAAATTTTAGCAATACTGCATGCACTAAAGAAATGGAGAAATTACCTAATGGGAAGACACTTCAAGGTAAAAACTGATCATGATAGTCTTAAACACTTTTTGGAACAAAGACTATCTTTAGAAGAGTAGAAAAAATGGGTCACAAAGATGTTGGGTTATGACTTTGAAATAATCTACAAAAAAGGGAAGCTAAATGTTGTTGCAGATGCACTCTCAAGAAAGAATGAAGAGGTGGAAGCATTGCTTTGTGCCATTTTTATTATCAAACTAGATTGGATAACCGAAGCAAGAGATGAATGGAATAATGACGAACAAGTGTGGACACTCATTCAAAATTTAACCTAGCAAGATCCTAGTACATCTGATACATTTAGTTGGAAAAATGATTCCTTATGGTACAAAGATCACTTATATCTTTGTAAGAATTCCCAACTAAAACAAATATTCTTTTGGAATTGCACACTTCTCCTTTAGGAGGACACTTAGGATTTTTAAAAACTTACCACAGGGTGAAGAAATAATTTTTTTGGGATGGCCTTAAATTTTATATTCAAAAGTTTGTGGCAGAATGTTTGGTTTTCCAGCATAATAAAGTTGAGACAATTAAGACCCTGAGTATTCTACAGCCTTTATCCATTCCAAGTCAATGTTGGGAAGAGATTTCAATGGATTTTATCACAAGTTTACTTAAGTTCGAAGGAAAGAGTGTCATCATGGTGGTAGTTGATAGACTTGCCAAGTATGCACACTTTTGTGCAGTATCTCATCCATTTAAAGCAAGTACAATTTATACTACATTTATGGACACAATTCAAAAGCTACATGGAAACCCAAGGGTTATTGTGAGCGACAGAGATCCCATTTTTACTGGAAATTTTTGGACGGAGTTATTTTCTTGTTTGGGTACTCAATTAGCTCATATCTCATCTTATCATCCTCAATCTGATGGTCAAACTGAGATAGTAAATAAATTTTTAGAAGGATATCTTCGTTGTTTTGTATCTGATAAACAAACACAATGGGTCAAGTGGTTACCTCTCACTGAATGGTGGTATAACACTTCCTTCCATACTGCAGCAAAAATGACCCCATTTATGGCACTTTATGGATATCATCCACCATCCATCACATCATCTTTAAGAGAAAAATCGAAGGTTCAAGCAGTGGAAGATCACATCGAGCATCAGCAAGAAGTTCTCCAACTCTTAAAGGATAACCTGAATTTGGCACAAAATCGAATGAAACAACAGGCAGATCAACATCGCAGCGAGAGAAGTTTTGATGTAGGAGATTGGTATTTTTACGGCTACAACCATACAAACAAATGTCCCTCAAGCAAGCAAAGAAGGATAATAAATTATCACCAAAGTACTATGGTCCTTACAAGGTGTTGCAAAAGATTGGTACTATGGCATACAAATTGGAGCTTCCTGCTTCTTCGCGAGTGCATCCAGTTTTCCATGTTTCATGCTTAAAGAAGGTTATAGGTAAAAATCTTCCAGTTCAAACAATATTGCCAGAACTTGATGAGGAAGGAAAAATCATATTGGAACCTGAAGTGGTCATGGAAACAAGAACTCGACAGCTACGGAATCGATCAATTTCAGAGTATCTCATCAAGTGGAAGAACTTACCCACCGAAGATTCTACATGGGAGGATGAGAATTTTATACAGAAGCACCCAGAGCTACTCAAGTGTTGAGGACAACACTTTTTTGAAGGAGAGGGGCATGTTAGGTTCCTATATTACTAGTATAGTCCCTTATTGTTGTTAGTGTAACCCCCTTATTGTTATTATTGTACCCCTGTAACCCCCATATTGTTATTATTGTGCCCTTAAATTATTATTGTTAGGTCAGCTAGGATTACATTGTGGCCCTATGGAATCCTATATATAGAAAGGAGGTTTTGTAATTTGTATCATCCAAGAATTTTTCATTCATGTAATGTATTGGAGGTTGCCCCCTCGAAGTGGCTTATTTATAAGGCGTTGATATCTATTTTCTTCTATTTTTGGAGCTGGTTTCACAACACTAACATGTAGTTATTTCACCTAAGAAAAGCAGAAAGCATGGTATGAGGAATTTGGCATTTAATGATAAGGTGGAGTGTGAATCTTAGTGGGATGACTTGGCGTTGGTCTTTGAATTATTTCAAAACATGTCATTACTCCTTGTCATAATGATAGGCATGCAAATAGAGAAGAGAGCTCGGTGATCACTCAACCTAAGTCCTCTGTGCATGCTACATGTAAACAAAGACCAATACTCCAGCAAGAAGTCCCAGTTTTCAAAGCAGGTAAATCAAGGCTTCGTGGACATTATTACAACCAGAGTTCAACAGTTGTATTTGTAAGTAGTTTAGCTATCGGAAAAATGGGGAAAGGAGGAAAATTTAATAGGTTAGAGCCATCTAATACAAGATTTGTGGATGCGAGGGCTAAATCAAAGTTCAAATCTGCAGGTTGGTATAAATTCCTCCAAAATTTTTCTAGGGAGAATGTGGCTCTAGCTCAAGCTTTTGCTGAGTCTTTCGATTGTGAAAAGGTCAAGTTAGGAAACAAAACATTCAACATTTCTGAGGCTATCATATCTCGTGCAACCTAGACTTCTGCAACCAGTGAACGTTGGTTTAAAAATAAAGAGCTTCCTGAAGAAGTAAGTTCTTAACTTAAGCCTGAATATGCTGATATGAAATGGAATTCAACTAGTCACATTTCTTGTTTTAAAGCCAAGTGGTAGCATGTTATTACCTCAATCCAGAAATAGATCACATGTGAAGGGAGGTTTTCTTTTGTTCATCATTATCAGTTGATATTCCTTGCCCATATCTCAGGAGAGAAACCTCTGAACCTACCTTATTTTCTGTATAAATCTCTACTTAAAATGTCCCTCAAGCTATAGAAAAGTCCAAACTACTCCTTGCATAACTTGTATCACATAGGGCTAATTAAAATTTTAGTTTTCTATCATCTCAAAAAGGAGAAAATTACTTGGGATAGGTTTTTAAGGGAGGAAAGGTTCAGAAACATTAATTCCAGAAGAAGGGTAGGGAGTCCAAAGAAGAAATACATCCATGAGCAAACCAGTGATGCCCTTGTTTCACATAGTTCACCATCTAACTCTGTACATTCATTAGTCTTATGTCAAATTAACCCTACCTCTATCTTAGCCAAAAGGTTAACCAAATGCTCAAGTAGAAAGGCTGCAAATCCTACTTCTACACTAGTAGTTACAAATCCTACTCCTACACCAACAGTATCACCAATTGATGAAGTTTATGTCAGTAGCTCACTTAGGGAACCCTAAACCCTAAGGTTTTTCATGGATGAATACAAGAATAAACTGCAACAGAAAAATTAAAGGTCTCCTAAGAAGCCTATGTCAAAGAATAAAGAACAAATTTCCTCCTCTTCATGAAGCCAACCTAAGAATAAACTCTTCATGGCATAAGAACCAGTGGAAGTCAACCCTGGTCTTCTTGCACTTAAGCCTATTTTCTCACTAGTGGATGTCAACCCTGGTATGAAAAGTTCAATCTAGGTTCCTGCGTCATCTCATCAAGTGCAACCAAGTAGTGGCACATCTCTCATAAAGTCCACCCTCTCACATGTTTTACTTTCTCTCAATAAAAGCAAACAGAAAATGACAGAGCCTACCATAGAAGAAGAGCCTACTTTGGCTAAGTTAGGATCCTCCATTTTTTATTCGATCAAGAAGAGGAAGAAAAAAGAGATACACTTATATTCCTCATTTGAAGATAGTAGTGACCCTGAGTACAAAGAGTCAAAATATGAGGAGGCAGAGTCTATTAAATTTATACATGGAGGAAAGAGGTCCAAATTCATCCCTAATCCCTATGTCAAAAGACCTCATACTAGACCAAAAACAAACTCAGGCTGAACAACAAGTTGATTGCCAATCCTAAACTAAGGGATGAAATTATCAACATTGAAGAGAGCCCAAAAGACAAAATTAAAAGGAAGAAGAAAACTCAGTTAAAGAGCCAAGAACATAAAAAGATGTCTGATAAAAGGGTGACTAAAGAAGAGGCCATTAGAATATTTTCTTCTATCCTGGACCTTTGATGAATGAATAACAGGGTTGACTTGGAGAAACTTTTTGGATGATTTGGAAGGGTTTTTTAGTTGCAATGGATGCTGCCAGGTGTCTTATATCCAGCCTTCTATGAAATACCATGGTTCTATTTTGCATATTTAAAAGGAGACAACCACGTCACTCCCACTCTTTTTACACTTTTTGCTGAATATTGGTTGCACTAAAACAGGAGAGTGGTCTTCGAATAGGCTGCCACCTCACACAACCATTTTAGAGTGACAGCCTCCATGATGCTTTCATGATGTTTATCTTGTTTTATATAGCACTTTTTAATTAAGATTAAGGGATAAGCCTCACCTCTTGCACGAGGATGTAATGACTTTTGAAATAGATTTACCTTTTTTTGTGGAAGATGACAATATCATATTTTGTATATATATGCCAAACTTATATGAAGTCAAGGTCGATGGTCTTAGAATTTGACTCATATGATCTGTAAACTTTTTTGTGAATGAAAGGGAATGATAATATTGAGGAATTATTACCAATTTGGTGTGTGTATTGTCTACTTTACTTGTGTTTCCATATCTACTCTCTTTCAGTTTCAGTTTGCAAACCAATATGCGGTTATGTATACTTATTAGTCTCTTAAACATGTTATGTATTTTATTAGTTTTTTTTTTAGTCTCACATAGTGAGAATTCTTGGTAAAATATATATTGTAATAGTGGAAGAGAATCATTCATGATAGTTACTCTTCATGATATTTCAATGAGAATCTTGTCAGACTAGAAATAACTTTCTCTCAATGGAATACTGTCAAAGTGCTACTTTTGTGAATTTATACTAAATGCAATATATTTTTGTTTCACAATCCTACTGTTTCCTCATATCTCACAATTTTACTCTCCTCATAGGCTACAAACTTTCACTCTGCTACCACATCAAATTCCCATACCCTCATTAGTAGAACTATGGATTTAACTCAAATCTCTTTTTCAGTGAATCAGAGTTTATACCATCTACCAACCCCATAAAAAAATCATTAAAATTGCCTTAGAGTTTAGGATGTGTTTGGTTAGGCACTTGCTCCAATCCAACTATTGATTCCAGCGTGTTGGAAATATTTTCATTGATGGCAAAGGAAGTGGCAAAGAAGGAGCATCTGAAACAGTAACTAGGAAAAGAGAAAAGCAAAGTAGCAGAGAAGAACAAAGGAAGAGTGCATTTACAGAGAGAAATATCAGTCAAGGAGCAGAGACAAGTAGTGAATTGAAGCAGAGTTGTCCAGAGACAGAGGAATAGAAAATTTGGAAAATTGAGAAGAATAAGTGAAGTTCTTGTAAATAGTTACATTTGTATATCATGATGAGGGATTGCTTCTAAAATCTATGAGAATTATATGTATATTCTTGATTGAATTCAGTAGGAAGGATATTTGAGTCCCTGTGTTATTGACAGTGGGATTATGCACGTGTAAACTATTTGAATTGTGAAAGCATTACTCATGGTCTGAAAATATCATAAGCTCTGTGGAAGGAGTAGATTCATGAATCTGTATAAGATATCGGGTTGCTAAGGCCACGATACAGTGAACAATGGGGAATGTATAACCTGATGAAGCAGCGTGTTATAGTATGCGGAGGAGTCATATTGAAACATTGATGAACCAAAGGATTGACGGAACCTTGAGCGAAGGAGCGGAACCACGAAGGATGAACAGTAAACACAGTTTCTGGTTTTTATCACACCACCTTTGCACGGTGAGCGGTATTTGAGGAGGGGGGAATGATTCGATAGAATGGGCGACACGTGTCCCTGTACGACTCCACAAAACCACTTGTCACTGCGCGCCATCGCGCATTATTGTTCGACCCAGGATGCCCAGCGATATTGTTGAGCACCGTCGATATGGAGGGAAGCCATCAGATGGTGGTCGTATGAGGAAGATGCATGAAGGTTAACCAAAGTACGGTGGCCGTCGCGCATTATTGTTCGACCCAGGATGCCCAACGATATTGTTGAGCACCGTCGATCTGGAGGGAAGCCATCGGGCATTGGTCATATGAGGAAGATGTGTGAAGGTTAACCAAAGTATGGCGGCCATCGCACGTTATTGTTCACGCGTCTTCGCGGAGCGATATCCATTCGATCAAATGAGGCGGTGCGACGTGATAAAAACCGTCAATTGGAGATGACTGTTAACGTTGGGGCCCATACCCACGGACACAACTAGCACACCGGATATCGAGATGAATGGCAGAGATTGAGTGCGGGGGCACAACTAGCACACCGGATATTGAGACAAGTGCCTCCGTAGTTGACCGAGTTGACTGCGGGGACAACAAGTGTGGGGGAACCAGCCAAAAATTTTCATTCATATCTTTAGAGCCCCCGCAGTGACGCAAGATGCTGAATTGGTCACAGCTGTCGTCCACGTCGAATGGAGACGATCGATTGAGGCCCATACGCATGTATTGAGGTTTGCGGGTTTAACCAAGGTTGTTTAGATTAAATATAAATTAGATGAAAAGCAATTGGGCCATCATTTTGTATGTTATTCCAAAATTGGTGGAACGAATAAACCTTGGGTCGACATATGAAGGTCATTACTAAAGGAAGTTGATTATGAGAAGTTGTTTGGGGTTTGGGTAGACCCCGCTGGATTATCTAATTGATCCCGTCCAGGAATACCATCAGCGGTTTGGTGGTTTTGACTCATGGTTTTAATAAAGGAAAAAACTATATAAGGAGAGGAGGATTATAGTACAAGGTGTGCATGTGGAAGGGTTGTTAATAAATAAATCTGTTTAAGAGATATCTAGATATATGATGCACCTATGGATATGATCTAGAAATGATGAATCTCTATGATGATCGGCAAAAAGAAATGATGAAGACCTGATGGAAATCTTGATGAAGAAATTGAAGAAATCTGGTGGATCTGAGGGTTGAAGCCTTCTGTATGAAATGGAAGTATTTTGCCAGTAGAAGCTGGTGTTAAAATCAGGGGGTTGGAGCTCCCTTCCAGTAGTGGCTGGAGAACGAGAGAAGGTTGTAGCCTTTCTACAGGTGGGTGCCTGCGTGCTGGTATGAGTCTGCGCCAGTACAAAATTGTAAGAAGTTTTCTTTAAAATAAATATTGAAGACAGAGATGACAACAGCTGTGGTTTTCTCCCGAATTGGGTTTCCACCTTAAATATTGGTGTTCATGTGTGTTTCTTATGTGTGATGGTTATTCTGTTATTACTGCACATGCTTACTGCTTACTAAACATCTGATGAATGAATGTTGCAATGATCTAAGTAAAGAATTAAATGTATAGTAAGATCTCTGGACATATGCAAGTTTTCTTAAAGATATCCACATTTATATGCGAGTTGGGTTCAGTAAATTAACATATGGGTTTAAGAGAAACAAAAAGTGAAAATTTTTCAGTCAGCTCTAAATACTGATTCACCCCCCCTCTCAGTATTTTTCCCAACAATTGGTATCAGAGCAGGTCCTTCTGCAGAAGCTTGATCGCTTGAAGGAGATCCATCGCAATGGGAAGTCATGAAGGAGTATTTTCTATAAGGCCACCTCTATTCAATGGATGTAATCTATTATTCTGGAAGATACGAACAAAAGCATATTTGCAAAGTCTTGGTGTAGAAGTATGGGCAATCGTGGAATAAGGTTATCAGTATCCGGCAATTATTCCTACTAATGCAGAAAAAAGAAAGAAATATGAAATCAATGCCAAAGCAGTCAATGTTTTATTAGGAAGCATGTCTGAATCAAAATTTGTTAAAGTGATGCAGCTAAATTTAGCAAAAGAAGTATGGGACAAAATCATTTCAAGCTATGAAGGAGATATAAAGGTAAAAAGTGAAAAACTCCAAACTCTCAGAATTGAATATGAAAATTTAAGGATGCATAGTGATGAGAGTATTGCCAGTTTCCTTTTACGTCTAGATGATATTGTAAATCGTATGAGAAACTTGGGTGAAATCATAACTGATACTACTCTGGTAGAAAAAGTCTTAAGATCTTTGACTTCAAAATTTGAGTCAAAAGTATCAGCTATTGAAGAAAGGCAAGATCTGCAAACTCTTACAATTGTTTAATTACATGGTATCCTGACTGCTTTTGAAATGAGAAAAGGAGGTCCCTCTCAAATCAAAGAAGTTTCCTTTAAGGCATGTGCAAAAGGAAAAGAAAAGGAAGTTGTCAAGGAATCGAGTTATATATCAGAAGAAGAAGAAGCAAATTTTGTGAGAAGACTCCAACCAGGTACTGGAAGATTCAGAGGTAAGCTTCCCTTAAAGTGTTTTTCTTGTGGAAGATTTGGTCATTATGCTGCTAAATGTCCTTATGAAGAAAATCATGATAAAGGGAAAAAATTTGAAAAGGGAAAGAGTTATTATACAAATGAAGATAATGTTGAAATTTCAAATGAGGATAAAGAAGATTCTGACCAAGATCTGCAAGTGCTCATGGTAAGGAAGCAAAAGAAGAGGGTTACTCAAGGAAAGAAGATATCTCAGAAATCATGTACGACAGAAAATGAAGATGATGCAAAAGGTATTAATCCTTGTTCTTGTGATTCACTTCCTTATGCAAGAAATGGTGACGATAGTGAAAATGATAGTGAAAGTAACAGTATGGGTATAGAAGCAAATCTCAAGATCAATGTTGAAGATCAATTTAAAAAGAAGGAATCTATCTACAAAGATGTGATCTCTAGAATGAATGAACAGATAAACAAATATCAAAGGTTTTACGATGAAGTAACCATTCACAGTGAAGGACTTGAAGAAAAAATCATCTCTCTCAAAGCAGATCTCAAAACATCAAATAAGAAGAATGAAGAACTTCTACAATCATTTGAAGAAGAAGGACTTGAAGTAGAAATCATCTCTCTCAAAGCAGATCTGGAAAAATCAAATAAGAAGAATGAAGAAATTTTACAAACTTTTGAAGAACAAGAAAATGGGTTGAAAGAAGAAATTTTAAAATTGAATGATCAAGTAGAAGAAGGAAGAAGGGTCGAAGAAAGTATGAAAAAGAAATTCCAAATATTGGAGGTTGAGGTTAACATTCTAAAAGGTAAATTAGAAGAAAAAGATAAACTCTTGAGGTTTCAAGATAGTACTAAGATTCTAGACAATATTATTAGTAGTCAAAGGTCTTCTTCTGTTAAATTTGGTCTTGGTTTTTATGAAACTGTTAAAGGAGAATCTAGTTCACAAGAAAGTGCTAAATATTCAAAGGATATCAATGCAAAACCTAAAGTGTTGAAAGAAACAAAAGGTCAACCGACAATCATGAACTCTCAAAAGAAATAATTCCCTCCTTTGATCAATAATGTTGAATGCTTTAAATGTCATACTTGTGGGCATGTTGCAACTAATTGCAGAAGCAGATTGACAAACAGATTCTACACAGAAAGGTACTGAGGTTTCTTTAAGGGATATTGTTTTTCGTGCAGCAAGTTTGGTCATAAAGCAGCTGATTGCAATAGAAGAAAGAATAGAAAAACACATTATGATCCCTATGCTTATTTTTTTGGTCACTCAAGATGTTATGCTTCTAACAAGTATGGACATGTAGAAAAAGAATTCAGAATGAATAGATCTGAGAAATTGGATAATTTCCAGCACACAATAAGAAATTTCAAGCAAAGCTGGAAAAAGAAGGAGGACCGGTCAAAAACGTAAGGGATAATAATCCTACTGCAGTCTTCCGCTTCTAAAGCTTACTTCTCATAATGACTGTAGGAGTGATGTGAGATACATTATAGGAATTAGTAATGTATCATCACAGGGGGAGCAATATATGGTGATTCCCATGGTTGGTTTGGTAATTCTGGTTATGTTTAGTTCTAACAGTGCATTTGATGTAAAGAAGACAGGTATAAGTGGTATAAGTTTAGGGGGAGATGGAGTTGTGAAATTTTTCTGTATATCACTTTATATACGTGGGTTTCATGAACTAAAGCTGTGTATACGCGCGAGTTCTATTGGAGATAGAAGCATATGTTTTTCTGATAAGAAAAAGACAGCTAAAGATCAGGAACATAGGTTCAGGGGGAGCATCAGTCTAACTACTAATGATTGCATTATTGGCATTGTATTTTATTATTCCTTAGTTCTTGTAATACTCATGCTCAAATGATGATGACATGATACATGGTTTCTTAGGATGAGATTATGGATGAACCCTGATTGCTTTTTGCTGAAGAGTATCTTTTTTTTTCACTCATGGATGATATGGAAGTCATATGATTCAGAGATAAGGATAGATCATGCAAAGTTTGTTGCTGATGAATTTTGTCACGGTTGAGACCTTTTATACATAATTCCTGCACATGTTACATCATGATTATGAAATAAATATAAATCATGAAGATCTTGGTGATAACAGATCACATGGATGATTGCTTGACACATATTGTCTATTGAAGAAGATTGTTCTGGTATGATAATTCCTCTTGGGAAGAATATGTTGATGCTGCAAAGAGCCTGAAGGCTTGGTTACTAATGTGCTTATGCTACAACTGTTGGATGACACTTGAAATCACAGCTACATTGTCCTATCTATCTTCTCTCATATATTCCAGGGAAGCATTCGAATATCTCAGACAGAAGCTGGGAGTAGTCTCTGCCATGAAAAATATCAGATCCACTTAAATACAAAAGATTAAATTGGATATGCAGAGTTCTTACAGGAAAACTGCATATGGGATTTTGCTGACAAATTTTTTCTGAGTCAACATTCTTCAGCACAACTGCGGTGTTGATGGGTATCTCTGGATGCACAGGTTAAGGGGGAGCATTGGTCATGTGGAAAGGATGCATTGTTGGAATTCTAATTATGTTTGAAGATGAAGCATGATCTCAGGGGGAGCATGGTATTGTCAGTTCAAAGGATCTTGATCAACTCTTTGCCCTTAATGTCAAAGGGGGAGGAAAAGAAAAAAGGGGCTTCTATAAGACAATCAGAGGAAGAGTATTGCCATCAATGCCAAAGGAGGAGATTTTTGGAAATATTGTCATTGATGGCAAAGGAAGTGGCAAATAAGGAGCATCTGAAACAGTAACTAGGAAAAGAGAAAAGCAAAGTAGCAGAGAAGAACAAAGGAAGAGTGCATTTACAGAGAGCAGTATCAGAAAAGGATCAAAGACACGCAGTGAATTGAAGCAGAGTTGTCCAGAGACAGAGGAATATAAAATATGGAAAATTGAGAAGTATTGTCGACAGAAGTTGTCACTCCTAGAGACAGCCTAGAGTTGCCATAGACCAGTGCCTAGGACATCTTATCATAGCAAGGAGCACATAATGTAACTTGGGTGTCAATCCAAAAGGCTCTCCTGCTATCTCTTGTAAAGCAAGGAAATGGATTTAAATGGGACCAGAACTTACATAAACTGCCACAAGGAAAGTAATGCTGCAGAGACAAGATGAAAAGCTCTAACACAAAAGCATTAGACAGTTAAGAGACAATTTAATGTAGAGAGGGCTGATTCAAGTAATATGCCACAGAAATCAAATATCAGAAGGTGTATGCAGTGAAAGAAATATAAGAAGGTATTAGTTAACTTTGGTCTGATACCCAGATACACAACAGAACCATATATGGGCTTATCATTCTAAGAATCCATACATGACAATGGCTTTTTAAAAGCACCCTCCCAAAGCAACTAATATAGCAGAAAGATGGATGAAATGAATCGCGAAACAGTATATCATGCCTGAGCCATATTTAAAGCGCTTGACTGATCCAAGTATGGGTATCAACTAGGATAAATCCTTACCTAAAATCAGTGAGCCACTCACATTCTAGTACATGATACAAGAAGATGAATAAAATGAAATGTTGTATTAAACACATAAAAGGAAGTTACATACTGTGGGATACCAAAGACCAGAATCCTATAATACAGATAGAACTCCTCACTGAGACCCTACGGGCTCTGAGCCTTCATACAAGAGCTTATACAAAATGTATACAAAAATGCCTTTCACTGCACAATTCTCTAATAAAAATCTGGAACCATTACAATGTCTTTCTTCCTCCTTTTTATAGAGGAAGGAGAAGAGAAACTAATAAAAGAAGTAGGTGAAAACAATTAAATTTTTTTTTTTTAAACAAAATGGTGGAAACATTCACGCCCATATTGCTGAATGACTAGGTAATATTATCTATACTTGACAATATGCTTGCAGAAATAAATGCACTGGGTAGGAAATCTCTTTAAGAATTGTTGGGGCCCTTGTTTTTGAAATCTTGGTTAGAACATTTTGAATTTTGACCTTTTGAGTTGCGGCATGAAGACACATGGAAATCGCGACCGCATTACAACTACCAGGAGTCGCGGAGCTATCAAGGTGGCACGGAAGCATGAGATAGCTGAAGAAAGAACACGCACAAGTACAAATGAAGAAAACACACAGTAGAAGACAGAAGGCGGAACACACATATAACAGGAGAGAAGCTGGAAGCAGCTGAAGAAAAGACACAGAGGAACTGATAGTCGCGATAGCGGGTGAATAAATAACAGTCACCCGGCTGAAAGAAAGAGGATGCTGCAGAGGTTGTGAGGCTCGCGACAGGAGAAGAAGCACAGAGCGACTGCGGGAAATCATGCATGACACTTCTATGGTTCCTAATCTTCTCTATTCTACCTTTCTGTTCCGTAAAACATCTGTATTAGAGTTTTAAGCTATCACTGAATATGCTATGTAATCATGGGCTTGGCCAAGAGATTAATATAATGGAAGGTTGTTGTCTCAATAAGAGGTTTACATGCATGTAATGTGTTTATGCTGGTTTAAAATTTTTTTATTTGCTAATGTCTGAATGCTTCTTAAGTGCTCTTGCGTACATAACTCTGTCTATATAATCGATGCATTGTCCATCATGACTTGTGAATCTGTTCCTTGCCATTGATCTCATCCCCTTCTGCATGTGGTTTCGACAAGCCTCGGGTGAGTCTCACTGCTCTCCGGAGTAGGGTGAAAATGCCGGCGTGATCCTAGACTACATCGGACCCCTTTGTTGGCCACAACTCCTGAACCTGGGTCTTGTCCACGAGACCTGACTTCTCGCCAACAAATGGTTCCGTTGCTGGAGTATCCTGACCAGCTAGCGTACATGCTGACTGCAAGGCCTACGTGAAGCGCTGCGATGTTTTCCAGCGGATGGGAAGGCCCTCTCACCGGGACGAGCTTCTCCTACACCCAGTGCATGTGTTGCGGTCGTTCGAAAAGTGGGTTGTCGATTTTTTAGGTCCCATCGCCCCGGTCGCCAGACACTCCAAGGCCTGGTACATCATTACCGCTACAGATTACCTCACCCGATGGGCTGAGGCAGCGGCGGTACGCGACTGCTCGGCGGAGACAACTGCCCAGTTCATTTTTGAACACATCATCAGCCGGTTTGGTTGCCCACGAAGCTTAACCAGCGATCAGGGTACGCATTTCATTAATGCCACGGTCAAGTCACTACTGGACACATTTATGATTCAACATCATAAAAGCAGCCCATACCACCCGCAGGCCAATGGTACTGTGGAAGAATTTAACAAAATTCTTGAAAAAGGCTTGACTAAGATTTGCAATGCTTAGCGCGACGATTGGGATGAGCATCTCCCAGCGGCATTGTGGGCTTATCGGACCACGGTGAAATGCTTGAACAATCAAACGCCATTCCAGTTGGTGTATGGCCGGGAAGCTGTGATTCCTGCTGAGTTCACTGTACCCAGTATTTTAATCTCTACGTCTCTTCAGTTCTCAGAAGAGGAGTCACTTCGGGAACGCCTCCAAGAGATACAGAAGCTGGATGAGGCCCGATTCTTGGCGGAATTCCACCAGAAGGTTTAGGAGGCTAGGCAGAAAGCGTGGCACGACCGCCACCTCAAGAACAAAGCCTTCCAAGTTGGCGGCAAAGTTCTCTTATATGATAGCCGGTTCCAGAAGTTTCCAGGCAAGCTCCAGATGCACTGGTTGGGACCCTGCTTTGTCATCGAGATCCATGACTCAGGAGCCGTTCGGTTGGCACAGCTGGACGGTATAGTTCTCCCTGGGTGGGTGAATGGCGCACACCTGAAACCATACCAGGAGTAAATACCTTTCACTTCTCATCAATAACTCTCGCACCCGAGAGCACCTGTAGCGTAGCTTAGTCGAATAACTCTCCCACAACCGGGATGAGCATAGGGAGTCTTTTCTGTTCATAGGTAGTCTGTCAATAACCGATCAGTTGCGGGGGCAGCACCACAACCGAATGTGGTCGGGGCGACGCTTGTCTAGCGTGTCATCCTTGTAGGATCCATCCACGTGCCAGTATCAGTCCAGGTCATTTCCGTCAGTCCTTTTTGTCATTTCGTAGGATCGCTCAGATTTGCATCATAAATTACCATAAGTAGGCAATAACCATACCATAATCATTTGCCATCATCCGCAGTTCCCTCAACCGTCACGTCCGCCCATTCAAGCCAGTGCCAAATCAATACAGCGACTAGCTGCAAAGGCCGAGACCCAACTTACCACGATGTTCGGGGCCGTCCCGACGAATATAGAGGAGGCTGCTGCCACCAGGATCACTGAGGAAGCAGACTTGCTAATGCAGGGATGGCAGCAAGCTGTGTCGGACTTCACCGCGCTCAAAGAGATAGCGCTCCGCAGGGTCCCGGAGTTGGGGCCCTTGTTTGAACAGCCGCTTGGAGGAGCACAACAGGAAAGGGAACGAGACGACAACACACAGGCCGAACAGGGCACGGGATCCAGAGGGGCAATGGAGGTGGAAATTGTCATTTGTGATTGACTCGGGGACGAGTCAAGGAACTGTGGTTGGGGCCTGTTGGGGCCCTTGTTTTTGAAATCTTGGTTAAAACATTTTGAATTTTGACCTTTTGAGTTGCGGCATGAAGACACATGGCAATCGCGACCGCGTCACAACTACCAGGAGTGGCGGAGCTATCAAGGTGGCGTGGAAGCATGAGATAGATGAAGAAAGAACACGCACAAGTACAAATGAAGAAAACACACAGCAGAAGATAGAAAGCGGAACACACAGATAACAGGATAGAAGCTGGAAACAGCTGAAGAAAAGACACAGAGGAACTGATAGTCGCGATAACGGGTGAATAAATAACAGTCACCCGGCTGAAAGAAAGAGGATGCTGCAGAGGTTGTGAGGCTCGCGATAGGAGAAGAAGCACAGAGTGACTGTGGGAAATCATGCATGACACTTCTATGGTTCCTAATCTTCTCTATTCTACCTTTCTATTCTGTAAAACATCTGTATTAGAGTTGTAAGCTATCACTAAAGATGCTATGTAATCATGGGCTTGGCCAAGAGATTAATATAATGGAAGGTTGCTGTCTCAATAAGAGGTTTACATGCATGTAATGTGTTTATGCTGGTTTAAAATTTTTTTATTTGCTAATGTCTGAATGCTTCTTAAGTGCTCTTGCGTACATAACTCTGTCTATATAATCGATGAATTTTCCATCATGAGTTGTGACTCTGTTACTTGCCATTGATCTCATCCCCTTCTGCATGTGGTTGTGGCACGCCTCGGGTGAGACTCACTGCTCTCCAGAGTAGGGTGAAAATGTCGGCGTGATCCTAGACTACATCAGACCCCTTTGTTGGCCACAACTCCTGAACCTGGGTCTTGTCCGCGAGACCTGACTTCTCGCCAACAAGAACACGGTATAAATATGAATTCACATGAACACTCTGTCCTTTCCTGAAGAAAATCTGGCTGAAATAAAACCTTGAAGGAATTTCTTCTTGGGCTTTGTACTCCCTGTCTTCCAACTTTGAATTGGAATTTAAATTCTTCAGTGCCAGACACTGTATTCCTTGATTTTTCATTGATATTTCTTCGACGCTCCATTAATTTCTCCATCTGCTCGACCTGTGTTTTGAATGGCTCCGGAGGGTCTGATAGATTTTGAACTCTGCTGCTTTAATGAGAGTCATGTCACGGCAACTACCCAGGGATTTCCTTCATAAATTCCTCCTCTGCAAGCTGACCCTTGGATGCATCTTTGACTTCAGTGATGGAGGCAGAGATTAATGACGATTCCTCATCACCACAACCTGCAAAACCCACAAATATGTTAAATAAAACCAGGCGCAAGGGTGGATGTGATCATGACCATGGAATGATGATGTAGACTGGGAGAAATGATGAGAAGATGCAGGGTGGCGAAGAATGCAGATCAATAGTGGGGGAACGAAGGGTGGAAATGAGATATACAGTGGAACGACGATAAATAAACTAGGCGGAGACACGTGACTTAAACACTGAAATATGACACATAAACGGAGTATATGAATGGTGGAGGAGAATGAAAATGCCACGTGGGCGTACGAAAGGCTAAGCGGAAGGGGCGACGTGGAGGCGGACTTGGTCAATCAGCGGGTTGTGTCAATAATTCTGGGCCATACGATCCAAAAATGAAATCAACGGTTGAAACTTAATTAGAGGGCGATGGAATGGCGGGCCTGTAGTGTTGTATACTTAAATTAAGACTCGTGCAGCTTCAGAAAACAATCGTCGTTGGATGAAGGCTGGTAGATCCGATGGTTAACATAAATTTCGTTGCACGTCCTGGATTGAACATTAATGCGCGAAATAGGGTGGTATTGAAACAGTGACCTGGGACGCGTGGCGCATAACGTGTGGAATCGTTGCGTTTTGAGGAAAACCGCCAGCCCTTCGAGAGCGGTGCGGGGAAAACAGGCCGATTTTTGCAATAAGTGCAAGCGCGGGGCGGGGGTCCACAAAGGCAATGAGCTGTAGTTCATTGATCTATGATCTGATCAGACGGCTCATAATGCACCCCCTGGCTGTATTCAATAGAGCCTTCAAGGTTTACGATTTGGTTTCCGGCTCACGATCATGTGGAGGAAAAGACAAGGGGGCTAGTGTCGAAAGGGCTGGAATTTAAATATTTCGAAAGTGAGTTTTTTTTTTGGCCTTCTACTGTGAAATTTGTAGGTAGAGGAAGGTAGCGATAGGCATTGAAAATGGTTTACAGGGCAAAGGGAAAGGATCCGGATTGTTTAAACAGAATGCCCATGAAAATTAGGTAGAGTTTTGATTGTGATCAACATTGGTTGCACCTGGGGATGACACGTTCATCCCTGGACGTGTCGAGAACTCCGCAGACCTTCCCAATCACTTTTATAAGCACACTTTGCTCTTTAACCCTTTGAATTTTTCTTCAGGACTTATCGTGGCACTCGTGCTATTTCAACAAAAGCAAAAAGAAAATTAATATACATTATAGTACACCAGGCTGCCTTTTGCCTGAATCAGAATTGGAAGTAGGGCTTGAGAAATTGGCTATTTACTGGGGCATCCAGCAAGTCACCCTGTAAATTCTCCAATATAAACGTGTTATTGCCTCCCTGTTCCACAATTTTAAATGGGCCGAACCACAGTGGGTCGAATTTACCATGTTTTCCCTTTTCGGCTCTTCGTACATCCCATCTGAGCACTAGATCTCCAATCTCCAGCTTCCTGTCTTTTGGATGCTAATCAAATATATGTTTCATTTTCTCTTGATATTCTATTAATCTCTGATTCACTTGGTCCCATGTTTCCTCTAATTCCATCAATTGATTGATTCTTCTGATCATATCATCAAGTTCCTCCTGACTTTCATGCACAAAACGTGCCACTGGAAAGGCCAGCTGCACAGGAAACACTGCTGCTCTTCCACATACCAACTCATATGGAGATTTCCCAGTTGCTCTCTTACTGGTGATTCTATTTTCCCATAGAGAAAATCTCAATTGGGAATCCCAATTTTTCTGATTCTCATTTATAGTTTTTTTCAAGGCCCTCACTAAAGTTTTGTTGGAGGATTATGCCAAGCCATTTCCCTGTGGGTAGTAAGCTATGGAGTGATTCAATGTAATATTATACTTTTGGAAGAAATTTACAAATTTTGCAGACTTGAAGGCCTGCACATTATCAGTCACTATTCTAGCAGGGCAGCCAAACCTGAATATAATGTTTTCTTCCATGAACCTTATGATGACAGTGTCAGTAGCATTCCTTGCAGGTATGGCTTCCACCCATTTTGTAAAATAATCTGTGGCTTTTAATATCCATTTATGTTGTCCACTTGAGGGTGGGTGAATTTCACCTATAAAATCTATTCCCCATTGTTGAAATGGTTCATCTACATGATCTGGAATCAAGGGCAGAGCTGCTAATTGTTGCCTTTCAGCAAATTTTTGACACTTATCACATGCTCTAACCCAAGCAAAAACATCTCCAAATAATTTAGGCCAGTAGAAACCAGCCTTTAAGATTTTATGAGCTGTGGCCCTCCAGCTGTAGTGTCCTCCACAGATTCCTTCATGAAATTCCATCATTATACTTTCTACTTCATCCTCTGTGAGGCACAATAATAGGATGCCTGAAGGATCCCTCCAATATAATTGGCCATTAGCAACTATGTACTTTTGTGGCTTGAGCCTCAAAGCCCTGTATTTTGATTTATCACAGCTGGGTGGACAACTGAGTGTTAGGAGGTATTTTACTATCTCCTTATACCATGGACTGGTGAGGTATTTTATATGTGCTTTTGAGCGGCTACCTCCAGTCCTTGCTGTGCTTTTTCGTTTTCGGACTCCTCACTTGAAAGCATAGAGAGGTTTATGCCCAGAGCTTGATAGTTAGATTCTGATAAGGTCCTTGCTAGCCCTTGTCCTTTTATCAACTTAGTAGGACGAATATCCAGATCATACTCTTGTATTTTTGTAGTCCACCTCCCTCTTTTCCCTTCACCGTCCCCCTGAATAAGAATGTCTTTAACAGATGCAGTAGGGACAAATGCAGTAATGTGGGACTGCAAGATATACATGCAAAATTCTTTGAGAAATTTTACGAGGGCATATGCCTACTTCTCTAATATGTTATATTTCAATTCTGCATCGTGAAGCACCTGACTGAAAAAGGCAACAGGCTGCTCATATCCTTCTTCATTTTTTTGTAATAACACTCCAGCTACTGTATGTGGTGATGCAAAGGAAAAGATCATAAATGGCTTTGCATAATCCGGTCCAGCTAGCACAAGAGCTTCAGCAAATGAATGTTTTATCCTGGTGAATGCCTCTCTGGATTCCTGAGACCATTTTACTTCATTGTTCTTTTTTAGCATATCTGTTATATGCCTAACTATCTCAGCGTAGTTAGGAATAAATCTTCTCAGGAAATTCATCCGGCCTAAAAATACCTGTACTTCTTTTTTATTCCTGGGAAGAGGAATACCATTTATGACTTCTACTCTTTTGGGATCTATCCTTACCTCATCTTTAGTCACAATATGTCCCAAAAGTTTGCCTTCCTCTAATGCAAATAAAGACTTTTGTGGATTAAGGGAAAGGCCATACCTTCTGCATTTTTAAAAAGTTCTTCATAAATGCTCAATGTGTTCAGCATCATTTTTGAAAACACTGTAATATCATCAAGGTACACCACTAAAAATTTATCCTACTCCCCAACAAAAGCAATGTCCATAGCCCTCTGGAAAGTGGCCCCTGCGTTAATCAGTCCAAAAGGCATCCTGGCGTACATAAATGTTCCCCATGGTGTGATGAAAGAAGTCTTCTTCTGATCCTCTAGGAGCACAGCTACCTGATTATAACCAGAAAAACCATCCATCATTGACATCCTAGAAGCTCCAACCACTTTTTGCAGGATGTGATCCATCTTTGGCAGTGGAGAATTATCCTTTAAGGATGCTCTGTTTAAATTTCTGAAATCCACACATAGCCTTATTTCTCCATTTTTCTTTCGGACAGGGACCAAATTAGCAACCCATTCTGAGTACCTTAATGGCACAATTATTTTTTCCTTTAATAACTTCTTAATTTCCTTCTCAATGGAGGGAAGTAACAGAGGTTTTATCTGTCTGAGCTTCTGCTTATAAGGTTTTGAATCTTCCCTCAGAGGAATTTTATGCTGCATTATATTGATATCAAATGCTTTCAAGTCCTGATAGGACCATGCAAATACATCTTTATAAGATTGAAATAATTTCACGTATTTTTCCTTATATTCCTCTCGGACCTTCTTGGATAATTTTACAATTTTAGGATCAGCCTCAGTACCCAGATTCAGGTCTTCCACTTGATCTTCTTCTACCATTTTACTAGGCTGCAACGAGACATCATTTTTGTCAAACAACCTTTCTAAGGGGACTAGCCATCTAGGGATAACATTTCCTTTCAGCTGCAACACTTTACTTCCTGCCATTTTCTCCTCCCATTTATTTTCTGAAACATTCTCAGTCCCCTCTTCATCACAGTCATCAATTTCCATATTGGAGAATTCCCCCATTGTTTCCAGGAATCTCTTCATTTTTTCCTCATCTTCAAATACTTGCCAATGCTTGATATTGTCTGGGATTGATGGTCTATAATGTACCTCGACTTCATACCTCAAGAGAGGGTTCTGAGGAGGATGAAATGTACTAGCAGTTACAACAAGAGAATCCACCATTCTATTATGCTCCTGGGGCATGAACTGGATATTGAATGCCAAGAAGAAGTTCTCCACCATGTCCCATACTTCATTTCTAAAGCTCTCAGTCGTGGATGTTTATTTTGACATTTATTTCTGACCTGTATGACCACCAACTCAGAGTCTCCCAGGACCTTTAAACACTGTATGCCCATGCTCCTGGCTGTTTGTAATCCCAATAGCAGTGCTTCATATTCAGCTACATTATTAGTAGCTTCGTATTCCAATTTAAAATACAGTGGGACCCATTTTCCTGTAGGAGAGATTAATAATACTCCAACCCCATTACCTTCTCTTGAATTTGCCCCATCAAAATTTAGAGTCCATACTCCTGATTCATGGTCTTCTAAAGGTTGCTCAATCTTGATTTGACAGAAGGAAGGTTCATGAGCGAAATTTTGATCTTCTTCTAACATCAAACATGAGAAATCTCCTTCTTTACTGTAGAATGGTGAATTCTCTGAGCTGTCAGCCTTAGTCACCATCTTGATGAATCTAGTTTCTCTATATAACCTCCTCTCCTAGCCACCAAAAACAGGGATAGTGGCACAGGTTAAATCCAATTTTAGTGACCCACCAATTTTTGTTCCCTAGGACCTTGACAACAGCATGCCAAAGTGAGCTGGGATGTCAGCCACCACAATGTCCATTACTACACTTTTTGCTGGAATTTGGGCCAGATTGACCACTAAATCCTTAATTATCCCCAAGCATTTAACTCTTTTGGAATCAAATGAATAGAGGTCTTTGTATGGGCGTGTGATTTGTATTCCTAGTTGTTCCATGACTGACAGAGGCATAAGATTATGGGAAGCTCTAGAATCTAACATACAATTGTGTAACAACAGGTCATGAATCACTAGAGACACATAGAAGGGAGGAGTAGAAGGATCTATCTCCTCGACATGTGGGCCAAAAAATACCATGGGTCTTTTTTCTTGAATATTAAGACTGTCTGGAACTGTTGGTGCTTCAGTAGGGAACAATAAAGAAGTGACTTCAGATTGATATGCAGGTTGTTTCAACAGTTCAGTCAAAGGGACTGGGATTTTGACTTTCTCAAGTTATTTTTGCAAATTGAAAGCAGGAGGGGGCTTTTCTATTGCAACTTCTTTTGACTCTTTATTTTCAGCTAAAGGTTTAGCTTCTTTTGATACAGACTCAGCATTAGGAGGAGTGACTACTTTTGAAGAAGAAGGAATTTGATCATCAGACTGCAAAGGTTTGTTCAGAGGAATCTTACCTTTGTCTGTGGCTTTCTACATCGTTGACTCCTTTTGAGTAGATGATTCCTTCTGGGGAGGCTCTTCTTCTTGTCCGTGAGTATGAGTTCTCTTCCTGGAAGATCTGAAATCGTATTTTCTGTTGAAATGTGCTTGCATGAAATCATTAAACTGTTTGCAATAATGATCAATTTCTGCATCTTCTGTGTCTCTGATCTCTTCTTCTTCTTCATGTAATGGACATTCTACTTCATCATTGTTTGAAAAAGCAAGGTTTGCATCTTGCAGTTCATAAGCAGCATCTTCAGTGGAGTCATCTACTGGGCCTTCCAGGTATAATGGGTGTGGTACCTGATCTTGTTGCTCTTTTGCTTCTCTTGGAAATATTTGCAGGGGTGGCTTTCTATACTGAGGATTGTAACCCCTGTTTGGAGCATTCTGGAAGTTTTTGGAGGCTGAATTCTTGGTTTCCAATTCAAGCTTGACCAGTTTATTATAAATATTCTTAATCATTTTGCTCATCTCTTCAATTTTGTCTGAATCCTTATCCTAATTAGAAGTAGATACTTCCTCCTTACCCCTTCTTCTGGTGTCTTGTTCAGCTTTCCCTATTAATTTTCCAGTGGAAGCAAAGTTTGCTTCCAATTGAAGTGCATTTGACTGAGCATCATCTAGAGTGGCAGGCTTTCTTTCCCTGAGAGAGAAACCAAAATCTGAGTCAAAGGCTGCTATGAAAACAACTTTGGCAACATTCTGATGAGGCTTCATATCTGCAGGGAGGTTTAGATATAACTTATTAAATATTTTGATAAATTCTGACACCCCTTCATTATGTTTCTTCTTGAGTGTATTGAACTCAGTAAGACACTGCCCATGATCTTTCTTTTCTCCCCATTTCCTGAGAAAGGCATTTTCCATATCGTCCCAGGTGGTTACGGAATGGTTTCCTAATTTTTTGAACCATTTTCTGGCTTCACCGTCCAGAGATTGCACAAATAGTCTTAAGACTACATCCAAATGTTCTACATTAAAGTTTTCTGCAAAAGAGCAGAAGGTCTCAAGGTGTTTTTGAGCATCAATTTCATTTTCCCCAGTGAATCTGGTTAGGATCTTCAAATAATCCTGTGGCATATCATTAAGCACTTGGGGTAAGGCCAGGGGAGCATATTTTTTTAACAAAAAAGCTGGAACATTAGCCATTGGAGGAGGTGGGGGTTGCGCAACAATCTGGTGTACAAATGGAGGAAGAGGCAGAGGTGGAAGTGGAGTATGAACGACAATAGGAATATATTGTACAGCAGTCTAAGGTGTGGATGGGAACAGTTCGCGGTTAACAGCAGCTACTTCTGTGACTTCTTTAACCTCTTTGACCTCAGGAGTGGGGTGAATATGAGCTTTAACTCTAGCACTTCCCCTGGGTGGGATATCTGAATAATATTCTGTGTCTCCCACAGTGGAGTCGAGATTTTCTACTAGAACTTCTTGAGAAGAAGAAGATGGATAATATTCTACGGAAAACTCAGGGATTTCAGCATGAACTAATTTATTTTCTTTCCAACTTCTTTTATGTATAATCTTCTCAGGGTCAGACACTGAAGGTGTCTTTGACTGTGACGTATCTGACCTCAGGTGTGGCTTATGGGGAGCCAGGACTACAAATAGATTTATCAAATAAACCACAGTGGAGTTGCCAAGGTGAGAGATATGCAACTCTTTAACTCTCTGTGCTCACCTGATTAGAGAGTGAATATGATTTGTCGAGGCCTAGGGATAATGATTTTCTTAAATTCGATCCTCGGCAACGGTGGTAGAAAGATGTTGTCGACAAAAGTTTTCACTCCTAGAGACAGCCTAGAGTTGCCATAGACCAGTGCCTAGGACATCTTATCATAACAAGGAGCACATAATGTAACTTGGGTGTCAATCCAAAAGGCTCTCCTGCTATCTCTTGTAAAGTAAGGAAATGGATTTAAATGGGACCAGAACTTACAGAAACTTCCACGGGGAAAGTAATGATGCAGAGACAAGATGCAAAGCTCTAGCACAAAAGCATCAGACAGTTAAGAGACAATTTACTGTAGAGAGGGCCGATTCAAGTAATATGCCACAGAAATCAAATATCAGAAGGTGTATGCAGCGAAAGAAATATAAGAAGATATTAGTTAACTTTGGTCTGATACCCAGATACACAACAGAACCATATATGGGCTTATCATTCTAAGAATCCATACATGAAAATGGAATTTTAAAAGCACCCTCCCAAAGCAACTAATATAGCAGAAAGATGGATGAAATAAATCACGAAATAGTATATCATGCCTGAGCCATATTTAAAGCGCTTGATTGATCCAAGTATGGGTATCAACTAGGATAAATCCTTACCTAAAATCAGTGAGCCACTCGCATTCCAGTACATGATACAAGAAGATGGATAAAATGAAATGTTGTATTAAACACATAAAAGGAAGTTACATACTGTGGGATACCAAAGACCAGAATCCTCTAATACAGATAGAACTCCTCCTCACTGAGACCCTATGGGATCTGAGCCTTCATACAAGAGCTTATACAAAATGTATACAAAATTTCCTTTCACTGCACAATTCTCTAATAAAAATCTAGAACCATTACAATGCCTTTCTTCCTCCTTTTTATAGAGGAAGGAGAAGAGAAACTAATAAAAGAAGTAGGTGAAAACAATTAATTGTTTTATTAAAACAAAATGGCGGAAAAATTCGCTCCCATATTTCTGAATGACTAGGTAATATTATCTGTATTTGACAATCTACTTGCAGAAATAAATGCACTGGGTAGGAAATCTCTTTAAGAACATGGTATAAAGATGAATTCACATGAACACTCTGTCCTTTCTTGAAGAAAATCTAGCTGAAATAAAACCTTGAAGGCATTGCTTCTTGTGCTTTGTACTCCCTGTCTTCCAACTTTGAATTGGAATTTAAATTCTTCAGTGCCGGACACTGCATTCCTTGATTTTTCATTGATATTTCTTCGACGCTCCATTAATTTCTCCATCTGCTCAATCTGTGTTTTGAACGGGTCCGGAGGGTCTGATAGATTTCGAACTCTGCTGCTTTAGTGAGAGTCATTTCATGGCAACTACCCAGGGCTTTCCTTCATAAATACCTCCTCTGCAAGCCGACCCTGGGATGCATCTTTGACTTCAGTGATGGAGGCAGAGATTAATGGCGATTCCTCGTCACTGCAACCTGCAAAACCCACAAATATGTTAAATAAAACCAAGCGCAAGGGTGGTGGATGCGATTGTGACCATGGAATGATGATGTAGAGTGGGATAAATGATGAGAAGATGCAGGGTGGCGAAGAATGTAGATCAATAGTGGGGGAATGAAGGGTGGAAATGAGATATACAGTGGAATGATGATAAATAAACTAGGCGGAGACACGTGACTTAAACACTGAAATATGACACATAAACGGAGTATATGAATGGTGGAGGAGAATGCAAATGCCACGTGGGCATACGAAAGGCTAAGCGGAAGGGGCGACGTGGAGGCGGACTTGGTCAATCAGCGGGGTGTGTCAATAATTCTGGGCCATACGATCCAAAAATGAAATCAACGGTTGAAACTTAATCAGAGGGAAATGGAATGGTGGGCCCGGAGTGTCGTATACTTAAATTAAAACTCGTGAAGCTTCAGAAAAAAATCGCCATTGGATGAAGGCTGGTAGATCCGAAAGTTAACATAAATTTCGTTGTGCATCCTGGATCGAACGTTAATGCGCGAAATAGGGCGGTATTGAAACAGTGACCTGGGACGCGTGGCGCATAACGTGTGGAATTGCTGTGTTTTGAGGAAAACCGCCAGCCCTTCGAAAGCGGTGCGGGGAAAATAGGCCGGTTTTTGCAATAAGTGCAAGCGCGGGGCGGGGGTCCACAAAGGCAATGAGCTGTAGTTCATTGATCTATGATCTGATCAGACGACTCATAATGCACCAACTGACTCTATTCAGTAGTTCCTTCAAGGTTTAACATTTGGTTTCCGGCTCATGATCATGTGGAGGAAAAGACAAGGGGGCTAGTGCCGAAAGGGCTGGAATTTAAATATTTCGAAAGTGAGTTTTTTTTTTTGCCTTCTACTATGAAATTTGTAGGCAGAGGAAGGTAGCGATAGGCATTGAAAAGGGTTTACAGGGCAAAGGGAAAGGATCCAGATTCTTTAAACATATTTCCCATGAAAATTAGGTAGAGGTTTGATTGTGATCAACAAGAAGAATAAGTGAAGTTCTTGTAAATAGTTACATTTGTATATCATGATGAGGGATTGCTTCTAAAATCTCTGAGAATTATATGTATATTCTTGATTGAATTCAGTAGGAAGGATATTTGAGTCCCTGTGTTACTGACAGTGGGATTATGCACGTGTAGACTGTTTGAATTGTGAAAGCATTACTCATGGTCTGAAATTATCATAAGCTCTGTGGAAGGAGTAGATTCGTGAATCTGTATAAGATATTGGGTTGCTAAGGCCACGATACAGTGAAAAATGGGGAATGTATAACCTGATGAAGTAGTGCGTTATAGTATGTGGAGGAGTCATATTGAAACATTGATGAACCAAAGGATTGAAGAAACCTTGAGCGAAGGAGCAGAACCACGAAGGACGAACAGTAACATGGTTTTTGGTTTTTATCGCACCACCTTTGCATGGTGAGCGGTATTTGAGGAGGGGGGAGAGATTCCATACAACGGGTGACACGCATCCCTGTACGACTCCACAAAATCGCTTGTCATTGCATGCCATCACGCGTTATTGTTTGACCTAGGATGCCGAGAAATATTGTTGAGCACCGTCGATCTGGAGGGAAGCCATCGGACGGTGGTCGTATGAGGAAGATGCGCAAAGGTTAACCAAAGTACGGCGGCCATCGAGTGTTATTGTTCGACCAAGGATGCCCAACGATATTTTTGAGCACCGTCGATCTTGAAGGAAGCCATCGGACGGTGGTCGTATGAGGAAGATGTGCGAAGGTTAACCAAAGTACGGCAGCCATTGTGCGTCTTCGCCGAGCGATATCCGTCTGATCAAATGAGGCGGCGCGATGCGATAACAACTGTCGATTGGAGACGCCCGTTAACGTTGGGGCCCATACCCACGGACACAACTAGCGCACTAGATATCGAGATGAATGGTAGAGATTGAATGTGGGGGCACAAATAGCGCACCAGATATTGAGACAAGTGCCTCCACAGTTGACAGGGTTGACTGCGGGGACAACAAGTGTGGGGGCACCAGCCAAACATTTTCATCCGTACCTTGAGAGCCCCCGCAATGACGCAAGATGCTGAGTTGGTCACAGCTGTTGTCCACATCGAATAGAGACGACCGATTGAGGCCCATACGCATGTATTGAGGTTTGCGGGTTTAACCAAGGTTGTTTAAATTAAATATAAATTATGATGAAAAGCGTTTGGGCCATCATTTTGTATGTTATTCCAAATTTGGTGGAACGAATAAACCTGGGGGTCGACATATGAAGGTCATTACTAAAGGAATTTGATTATGAGAAGTTGTTTGGGGTTTGGGTAGACCCTGCTGGATTATCTAATTGATCCCGTCCAGGAATACCATTAGCGGTTTGGTGGTTTTGACTCATGGTTTAAACAAAGGCAAAAACTATATAAGGAGAGGAGGATTATAGTACAAGGTGTGCATGTGGAAGGGTTGTTAATAAATAAATCTGTTTAAGAGATATCTGGATATATGATGCACCTATGGATATGATCTAGAAATGATGAATCTCTATGATTATTGGCAAAAAAAAATGAAGAAGACCTGATGGAAATATTGATGAAGAAATTGAAGAAATCTGGTGGATCTGAGGGTTGAATCCTTCTGTATGAAAGTGGAAGTATTCTGCCAGTAGAAGCTGGTGTTAAAATCAGGGGGTTGGAGCTCCCTTCCAGTAGTGGCTGGAGAACGAGAGAAGGTTGTAGCCTTTCTGCAGGTGGGTGCCTGCGTGCTGGTATGAGTCTGCGCTAGTACAAAATTTTAAGAAGTTTTCTTTATAATAAATATTGAAGACAAAGACGACAACAGTGGTGCTTTTCTCCCGAATTGGGTTTCCACCTTAAATACTGGTGTTCATGTGTGTTGTTTATGTGTGATGGTTTATTCTGTTATTACTGCACATGCTTACTGCTTACTAAACATCTGATGAATGAATGTTGAAATGATCTAAGTAAAGAATTAAATGTATAATAAGATATTTGGACATATGCAAGTTTTCTTAAAGATATCCACATTTATATGTGAGTTGGGTTCAGCAAAAGTAACGTATGGGTTTAAGAGAAACAAAAAGTGAAAAGTTTTTAGTCAGCTCTAAATACTGATTCACCCTCCCTCTGAGTAATTTTCCCAACACAGCTCCAACACCAGGTTTTAAGGTCGTTTTTCAAGAAGAAGTATCTCCATCTCCAATAGATCCTCTCTTTTTTGTCTCTAGAAGGCCATGGCAGGGGCCACAAACTCAACGTTTTAATAATCAAATGTATAGTCAACCCCCACCAAAAAATTGGAATTCATCATGGAAGTTGTTATCACTTAGAAAAAATGAAGTATCATTTGACAAATTCCTAGAGGTTCAAGTGTCAAAGGTAGGGTCATAGAATTCTTTTTTCATTACTTGGTCAAGGAAAATTTTTAATTTTTCTTATTTAGCCTATCCTAAGGTCTAAACCCACCCTGATTCAAATCCTTTCATGTCACATCAATCGTGATTTTCAGACATTTTTCATTTCCCAAGTTTATAGCATCGAAAGATTCATTTTAGCCAAGAAACCACACTTTCGTAGAGAAATACATAGAAAAAATGAACTTTTCACATGAAATTGCTAATACTTTCGTAGAAAAAATGCCCAGAAATACACTAGGTACGCTACGAAAGTAAGGATTCCTGTCTGTCTTGTCAAAACAACAGCTAGGTGTCTGTAAATTATTGAAAGGGATAGGGTATCTGCCATTCCAGTCAGTTAGTGTTAGGATCAAGGTACAATGATCATAGGTGAAGTCATCATCACCATTTTAAGCATGTATTATTCATCATTATGTTATGAGTTGTCATCGAACTTCAAAATATTTCCAAATTGAGTCATTTTTCATTCTCCATTCCCTCTTTGCGTGTTATTGAGCTCTGGAGAATGATTTCATTGAGCCCAAGATGTGGCTGGTACTTTCAAAGGTTTGTAGATATAACTGATCAAGCAATGCTGAGAAGAAATTAAAACACCATGGTTGCAAAGAGGAAGACAAATAAAGGTGGACACTGTCTTAGATATGAGCCATCAGACATGAACCTGATAAATGAAGACCCAACAACTGTAGAAGTTTTCAGAAGAACATGGTGTTTACAATTTTTCCAAAGATTGAAAGGATGCCATGTATAGGTATCTAAATAATTTTCCCTTTACTTCAATGGAACAACTACAAAAGTGGGAATGTTGAATCTCACTATAACACTAGAGACCATTGCAGCAGCAACAGGGATTCCAAGAGGACAAGAAAAATGGTTTAAAGATTTTAAATTCAACATGGAGGAGTGTAAATAATTTATCAAGCTACAAAATAGCAAGGTTGACCTTACAAATTCCATTCCAAGGAGTTGCATGAAGGATAATTTCTCAAAGTTACTTCTTATCATTCAGAAATATTTTACTTGTGAAGGGAGATATCATAAAGTCTATTCTTACCACTTCAAGCTTCTTCTACACTTTGCTTGTAAGATATCTCTTGATATGCCTTTTTATTTACACATAAGCTTGGAAAAAATGGCAGATAAATTTCAAGCTAAATATGAAGCAAGTGAAACCTCACTTTTTCATCATGGTTTAATAAAATTGTTGGTTTTAGATGAGCTACAAAGACTAGGCAGAGACTAGTCTTCTTTTCTATTTGTTAGTGGTTTTGAAATGGATACCATTACCCCTAAAAGAACTCCTAAACCTAGAGGTATACCATAACCTTCAGTGGCAGAACAAAGTGAATCAGTAGGGGCAGATCAAAGTGAACCAGTAATGATGGAAACAGAGCAGTTGCAGAGATTTGATACACCCACTATTTCACCTTCAAAACAAAATTCAAGAACGAGAAAACTTGCAAAACAAGAGCCAACTATGAGTAAAAAAGGCAGAAAAATGATTACAAGGAGCCAAACAGTGCCTAAAGAAAATTTAGAAGACATACTACATGCCATTGATATTGAAGAGACTCCTATAGTCTAGGCTGAAGATATAGATGAGGGTGGATAGAAACTCAAGAAAGCTAAATCAGCAAATAATTTAGAAT
The DNA here is from genome assembly GCA_034641835.2 of Pinus albicaulis. NCBI lineage: Eukaryota > Viridiplantae > Streptophyta > Pinopsida > Pinales > Pinaceae > Pinus > Pinus albicaulis. Next base: position 483,024,657 of record CM076577.1, read on the forward strand.
TTGAAGGTGAGGATGTAAGTTTTATATTTTAGGCTAGGAAGCCCATGACAAGACATGATAGAAAACTTTTGGAAAGAATTAAATAAGTTCATTAAGCCATTGAAACTATCCAGCCACCACAAAGCATTATTGACCTTTCATCGCCTGTAGAAGAAGATCCAGTCAGCAAGAAAAAGAAAGGAAAGGAGAAAGTCATTGAAAAAATAGAGTTTGAACTCTTTGAAGAACATTTGATGTTAGCTAATCATGAAAAAGGAGGCAAAGAAACATAATGTTTAGAAGGTTCAGTTTGAGAAGATGAAAGTGGTTTGGGAAGAGCAGGTTGACAGTGTATCAAAGACCCTAAATAACACACATCAATTAATCAAATGGACTATGCCATTAAGGAGAGAAGTGAAGCATGTTAGAAGAGTGAAACTACACTTGAAATCTAGTAAGAGAAATTTGAAGAACCAAGTTAAAGGCCTCCAAGAACAACTAGAATTGATCCACGAGGAGCTGGAGAAGAAGGGTCTAAAAATGACTGTAGTTGAGGAGCCCATAGCTCAACTCATCATCACCGAAGAAGAAAAACCTCAAGACTCTTAGTTTGAGCTAGTTTATATTTTGAAAGTTCAATGGCATGTTGAAAACAAAATTTATACAACTGGAAGGTACATTTTTGAAACAAGGAAAAAATCTGGAATTTACACAGTTTTCCATAGTTTCGTAGCGTTTCCTAGGCGTGAAGCCAGGGAAACACTACAAAACCACTTGTAGTTGTCTTTTTGCTTCTAAAACCACTTTGGTAGTTTTCAAGGAGATGAAATGATAGTGAGTATGTGTTAGGTCATGATGAACACAATGCAAGAGCAAAGAATAAGAAATTTTGATTGCAAAGGCCATTTTTTGTATGCTACGAAAGCACGCTACGAAACTGCCATGCTTTCGTAGCGAGCTATTTTGAAGGTTTCTGAGTAGGTTTATGAGCAGTTTTGGACAAATGGAAACTTTAAAAAGGTCAAGGGACTTTTCCAGAAATCATCCATGACTTGAATACCATGAAATTAAGACAACTCATCAGCTAAATCATTCGTTGAAGATAAGGTCATGTTTTTCTAAAAAATAGGGTTTGTTTCCATATTTTGAGGAGGTAATTAAGATGTTAAGTAGTGATGAGTTCTATCAAATCCTATTCGAACATGTGAAGCATTAGTTGTCAGATGTGTAACTATTTTAAGAGATAATGTAGTTGATGTAATAAGTAGCATTTTGAGTCCTATTAGGAAAAGGACTGTTTTATAGTGTAGCTGTCATTTTCTCATTAAAGCACATGTTTTCCTGTTATGAAAGGTGTCATCAGAAAATTTCGATGAATCTAGCCCAGAGGTAGATCATCTCTCATGTAACAAAGTCTATTATAGGGCAGATATTTGAAATTGTAAAGGGTTGGAGATTTTTTGAAATAGTGCAACTTTATGTAATTTTACTGATATCAGTAATACAAAGGACTTTATCTTGACAGACCTGAGATTCTCATGGAGTTTTTAGTGCTTTTATGATCTATATTTTTATGTGTACCACTTGCAGTGGATTTCATCCTTATTACTCAGAATTCATGTGTATGCTCTGAATTCCTATATTGATGAAATGGTTTTGTTGTTTTATGTTCCACGTGTGATTTACCTTTACTAAAAACTCTTACCAGCCTCAGCTTCCATGTCAAGTGACCTAACCACTGTACCTACTGATTTGTTGACTCCATAAATGCAATGGTTGCAGACTTGTACTCTTTCAACCTACACACATCATAATCAATTTATTTTTCAAATAGATTTAGCCATCTAGTTTCATGTTTATCAGATATCATTAACCCCTTTGAGAGAGCTCTCTCAGATTGAAGAGTCTAAGCTTCAGTCACAAGCTGGTTTGAAATAATTACATAGAGTTGCTTGCTCAACAACCAATCAAGTGAAATTTTGTGATAACATCAACAACCTTGGTCTCAGTATCACCAGTATGCACAATCCTATCCAAACTATCATCCCCAACATTTTCCACAACAAAATCAACCACCCCAACTCTAAAATCATAACCCACAACTATCATTAGCATTTCCACAAAGAACAAATAAACTACCTGCCCAGCCATTACGAAACCCAAATAATAAAAATTATCAAACTGCCTATAACATAGACGGACACAACTTTCTAGCTTATATTATTACTCCACTAGATCTTAACAGTGTCCAAATTAGATCTGGTAGAATATTAGAAAGGAGGAAGCCTTCAGTTGTTATTCAAGAAAACGATGATCTTGATGAAGAAATTTCTCTACCGTAAAATAAAAATTCTGGAGAAGGGACATCCCTTTAGCAAAATCAAAATTTTGAAAATGAAAAACAAAAATATTCAATAAACTCAACTCCTATCATATAGTAACCTTCAATATCTATTTCTAACCCTCCTTTTCCTGAAAGATTACAAATCAATAGAGGGATAGAAAAACGAATTTTGTTTCCTAGCTATGATTTTCTAGATGAATTGAAAAATGTTTGTATCAAAATTCTTTTGTTATAGGCCATTAAAGAGATTCCTATTCTAGCTAAAACAATAAGAGAGTTGAGCATGAAAAAATCAGGAAGAAAAATAAAATAAATAAAAAGGATCCAGTTAGTAGGAAAAATTTCTGACATTATGATGGGAAAATATCCATACAAAAAAATTTGGACCCAGGAAGTCTAGTTGTAAAAACACAAATCAATGGTATTGAGATTCAAAATACATTAATTGACTTTGGAGCAGCCATCAACATCATGAGAAAGCAAACCATGGAAACACTTAGGCTTCAAGACCTTCAATATACACCAACATTACTGCAATTAGCAGACAGATCAGTAATCAAGCCAGATGGTGTATTAGAAGACATATATGTGTCCTTAGATGCTTGGTAATATCCAGTTGACTTCATGATATTAAATCCCAAGAACAACCTAGCGGGGCATCCATTAATTTTAGGGAGACCTTGGTTAGCTACAACTGATGCTTTCATTAGTTGTAGATCAGGTGATATGTTTATTTCTGATGGTAACTCGACAAAGAAATTAACTCTATATCCTCCATCCAAAACAATCACAGAAATAGAAAATTAAGAATGGATGGATGATGAAAATGATGTACAACCTCTCTTTACTATTTCTCATATTAGTGAAGAAAGTGAAATTTTAAACTCAATAGAAAACTTTGAAACATCTTCACAATGTGAATATGAGCATAGTTTTCAAGAACAATGCAATTTTGAATACTTGTCATCTAGACATATGTATTTATATTCTATGGAAGAATTTGGTAACTCTATAGTTGAAATCTTTCCAGGAAAATCTTTAAGCATAAACAGAAACTTGGAGAAATTCCAACAAGAAGAGTTAATCAAAACATTGCAAAAACATTCTTCTACTTATGCATGGGAGTACACTGACATGAAGGGAATTAATCCTAAGACTTGTATACATCATATCTACATTGAGGAAAACTCTAGGCCTACCAGAAAACCTCAAATACGGATGAATCTGAATCTTAGGGAAATTGTGAAAGAAGAATTGCAAAATTTGTTGAATGTAAACTTCATTTATCCTATTTTAGATAGTTAGTGGGTTTCTCCCTTGGTGATTGTACCTAAAAATAATGGTAAATGGAGGGTATGCATTGATTATCAAGAATTGAATAAGGCGACTCTAAAATATCATTTCCCATTTTCTTTCATAGATCAATTATTGGATACATTAGCAGGTAAGAATTATTTCTCGTTCTTAGATGGTTTTAGTGGTTACAAAAAATTAAAGTAGCACCTAAAGACCAAGACAAGACCAAATTCACCTGTCCATGTGGAACCTATGCTTACCGAGTACTTCCTTTTGGATTGTGCAATGCACCTGCAACATTCCAATAGGTAGTATTAGGAATTTTTTCTGATCCAATAAATGATTGTGTGGAAGTATATATGGACGATTTTACAATTTATAGAAATTATTTTTAAGAGGCTCTTGAAAACTTGGAAAATGTTCTTAAAAGATGCAAAGAAGTAAATCTTTCTAGGGAAAATTTTAAGGATGGACATTTATCTTAAAGTTTAAAAACTTAGTGAATCTTAGTAGTCCCTAATATGTGAATTATAAAACTTTTGATGTTATTTTTGTAAAAATATTTAGTTTTGTAATAATTTTATATTAGTATATATAAATTTTTGGCGATTTTTAGGGTAAATATTTTTATACTATAAAATTTGGGCGAATAATTTTAAAAAAAATGGGAATTGGCGAATCTTTTTTTTGGAAAAAGCATGGAAAATTAGCCCATCTGCGAATATTAGCCCCTAAAATTTTCCATGAATCTTTCATTAGGTCATGAAAAATGATTTATGATGTTTATTGAAGGAACTTTTTTAGGACATCAAATTTCAGGGGATGGAATTAAAGTAGACTCATCCAAAGTTGAAGTCATCTCCAAATTATCAATTCCAAGTTTTCAAAAGGATGTTAGAAGTTTTTTAGGTTTTACAGGGTACTATAAAATATTTATAGAAAAATTCACTAAAATTGCATCTCCACTCTTCAAATTTCTTACCAAAGATTGTGAATTTAGTTGGAATCCTGATTGCCAACTGGGATTTGAAACTTTAAAAACAAAAATATTTGAAGCACCCATCCTAAGAGGACCAAATTGGAAAATACCTTTTCAAATTTCAATAGATGCTTCAGATACATCTTTGGGAGCTGGATTAGGACAAAATTATTTGATCACCTATGCCATCTATTATACAAGAAAAAATTTGACTCCTTCTGAGTTAAATTATAATGTAACTGAAAAAGAGTTTCTAGTTGTTGTCATGCTATTAACAAATTTAGACACTACTTCACTGGCTATGAAACCTTTGTTCACACAAACCATTCTGCAATTAGATATTTAATGAATAAATCTATCACTAATAACATAATCACAATATGGTTATTACTCCTGCAAGAAATTAACATCACCATTCTAGACCGACCTGGAAAAAAACACAGTTGTTGATTTCTTGTCTATAATTCAAAACAAAAATATTGATACTCCGGTAGAGGATAATTTTCATGGTGAATATCTCTTTGCAATATCTACTGAATCTCCATGCTTTGCAGATATTTCTAACTACTTAGCTACATGAAATTTACCAACATACTTGTTTCCTAGAGAAAAAGAAAAATAATTCAAACAAGTGCATTATACTCATGGGTTAATGATGGATTGTATAAAACAGGTCCAAATCTCATCATTAGAATATATGTTCGAGAAGATGAACTGCCTGAAATTCTGAAAGCATGTCACGATGAACCATGTGGAGGACACTTTTCTGATAAGAGGACTTCCTATAAAATCCTTCATTTAGGATATTATTGGCCATCCATCTTTAAAGCTTCCAAGGAATATGTCAAAAGGTGTGACAATTGTCAGAGAATGGGGAAAATTGTTCCTACAGATGAAATTCCATTACAACCTCAGGTAATCATCAAACCCTTTGAGAATTGGGCTATGGACTTTGTTGGACTAATCAATCTGTTATCACACTCAAAATCTTCAAAATTTGTTTTGATAAGGTCACCATAGGTTTCATGTTATATCATGTTGGGTCATGCATTTGATGAAAAATTTATAAAATCATGTTTATCCTATGTCAAAAAACCATTATGAGTCATGTCATGTCAACCAAATCCATTTTATATCATTTATTTTTCATACCCATGCCTTAAAATAAAGAAATGAGCCACTTGTCTAGTTTTTCATAGTTTCGCAGTGAATACAGTGGAAGAATAGCAGATTTTGCTACGAAAATGCCTAAACATTTCGTAGCAATAATTTTCCAAAAGAAAATAAATGAATTCTCATTTTCTATTGGTTTTAGGGAAAGGTGAGATCACCTATTAGGTTATGAAAATTATCCAACATGTGAAATCATAAGTGCTTGTCATAATTACACTGTTATCCCTCCATTTGTCATCTTCTCTCTCATATTAGAATTTCATATTTAAAAAAAAATCACCCAAGCTCCTCTTTGTCATTAACCCTTCAGCCTTTTCATGTATTGGTCATGTGCCACCCTTGAAAATTTTAGCTTTGTGGCAATCAGCTTGTTGTCCAATTTTCTTTTTACAGGTGTCACATTTTTAAGAAGGTAGTTTGGTTATAAAGAGAGATGGCCATGAATAAGAAAGTGTACAAAGGAGGCTCTGTGGTTAAATATGACCTCATGGACCTTAATCTATTCATGGAGGAACCTAGTTTTTCTGAAGCATTCACCAATTCAGGTTGCTTGAATTTTTGTTGGAGCTAACAAGGAATTTGTCGTGTTTTTGGACTGTGTGAGAAGTCAATTTCAAGAGAATATTATGGATGAACAGAGCAGAATTATGAAATAATAAGAGATTTTATTTTCAAGTACAGAAAAAAGGAAAAATAACCTCTTTCACTTTTCTCACAGGTGCTACCAATTTGGAGATTCGAAGATGTCTCTGGGACCTATTTTCATAATCCAGAATTTTCCTGTTTTATACATGTTTTTCTAATGCAGATTCTGGATATTTGGAGATGTTTTTAAAAGAACCAAGAGAGGTTTTTATTCAAAAAATACTGGCCTAAAAAAACCTCCTTCTGTTTTGCAACAACTATCAAGGATAAGGATATAGGAGCTCATCTCTGAACCCTATTGTTTCAGAAAATAACAGTCATTTTATTGGTAAATTAACTTGCTAAAGGTGAAAATTATGCTTTTTGAAGAGGGTAAGAGGCAATTTGGTCTTATCATATTTCATTATATCACTTTTTTAGACCTACAGGTGAAATTTGGAAGAAAAAGGGAGAATTTTGAATTTTCTCCATAATCAGGTAATTTCATAGCATGCTCGAGGCTTGAAGGCTTAAAAATGCTACAAAATTTCTAAATATGCTATTGTGCGTATAAGAACAATTTTTTGAAGATCCAAGGAGGTAGGTTGATGGTATTTACTCATTTTTACCTCACAAACATTTTTCGACTAGCAGAGGTGGCAGAAGGAAATGACAAAGGACAAAAACAACCTCGCTACTAAACTACGCTATGAAAATTCCGAAGATGCTCTTTTGCCTTTAAAATCAATTTTATGAATAATTAAGAAGGAAGATTCACTATATTTAGATATTTTGTCATAAAATTTTTTTTTTACCAACAAAGGTGGTAGAAAGACGGGTGAAAAGACAGAAATAAATTCGCTACGAAACTGCCTAAACTGCTATGTTTTGTAGCGAAAGGTTTTTAAAAGATTTTTGGAGGTTCAAACAGCACATGGAAGATCAGTCAACCACCTAAAGACATCCAAAATTTCAATGGGCCATCCAAGCATAGAATCAATACTCAACATAAGTGTCACTAATTGAACTTAGCATGAAGACCAAGATTAAAGTGGGGTTTTATCTTTTCTAAAAAGTAGGACTATTTTTCCTAAATTTAGGGGACACATTAAATGTCTTAGTGATGGTGAATGTTTCTCGAGCATATGATCCTTATCATGTAACTGTATCACTGTTTCAAAAACTAAATGTAATAAATATGAAGAAGAGTCCTATTAGGAATGTGAGTCTTTAAAGGTTAGTTGTATTTTTCTGTTCCAAGAAAGTAGTTTTTCAGTTATGTTAGGTGTGAAAGTTATAGTTTGAGGATATAGCCAGCTGGGTAGATCATATGAAATGTAAAAGAGTCTATTTATAGACAAAACATAGAATATAAAAGGGTTGGAGAATGTTTTTGAGAGAGCTACTGGTGTAAATTTTCTTCATATTAGTAATAGACAGGCAGTGACTATTTCCTGCTTCACCTGAGATTCTTGATGTGTTTCAATGGGTTTATGTATCTCTTTTATATCTTGCTTTTAGTATTATTGATTCTAAATTACTCAGAATTCATATCATATATGCTCTAACTTCATTTTGGCATCGAGTTACTGATTATTCCTGTTGGAGTCCCGTGTTTTGATAGTTTGGAAAATCAAAAGACAAGGAAACATCAGAACCAATCTTTAGAGTTACAGGATCTAGTCCTCCTGCTCTTAGAGAGGGATCTCTCGAATTATTTATTTTTTGCAAAGATTTATCTTGTGTTCTTTGAGTATTGGTTTTAGACTAGTTATTAAGTGCAAGTGTTTGTTTGTTTGTTTGGTTGAATTGATACAACAAAACATAAAAGGTCTAGGAAAGATAGATAGAAAGGGGAAATGTTAGTTTCATTGGGAAATGGATTCAAAAAGAGGTCATGAAAAACTTATCAATGGATATGGGATATAAAAGGGAAAATATAACTTGGCCGCAGGATCCTTTGGTTTTGGAATGAGATGGACATCAATGATTTGGAAAAGAGAAGTTTAATTCTCAACAAAGGGAATTTGAAATCATAACTTGAAAAATAAAGAGTTATTTGATAGATAGGGCTAACCATGAATTCTACAAACCACACTTTAAGAAAATAATGACTTCCAAACAACTTTTAAAATGAAATCTAAGATTCGGGGAACAACCTATTTCCTCAAAGATTTTATTTCAAATGACTCAGAAAGCATAAAAGATTCACTGATAATTATGGTCATAGAAGAGGGAACACCTAAATACATCTATGATAAAAAATATAAAGACCTTTAAGACAACTGTTCAAGCAAGGACAAAGGGCATGACTAGAACATACCTCCTTGGCTCACTGTCAGCAAAGATACTTCAAAGGGAGACTTCAATAATAGCCTTTAAGTGGTAGCAGACAAGCAGGGAGAACCATAAATCATGTTGAAACCAACTATTCTAACTATTAGAGAAATAAACAAGCACGAGGACTAAAGAGAGAGATTAAAGACTCTAAAATACCTCAGCAGAAGAAAACATAAAACAATGAAGGATAAACAGGTCTAAGGTGCTTCCAAGAGTCATTTCTTAGCCTAAAACTTTCATCCTACTGTAGTAAGAATTCATGGAACAAAATGAAAACAGGGGAAAACATTAAACAGTTCATAATACTTCAACAACAACCAAGCTCATGGATCCAATGATAGAGCCTTCTCAAAAATAAGCACGCAACAACATCATCAGGGCTTCCAAGACTTCAATTTCTTTTTCAACTTCTACAGACTATGTATTATTTCAGAGAGTTTCAGTATTAAAACTAGTGATCAACCAACGTTTACAATGGATTCCTCAACAAGTTTTTATAGAGGGATGAGGAGGTCGAAAGAGAGAAAATATATTCTGAGTTCAATTAATACAGTTAATGCTTCTCGGCCTTTGAGGGGCTCAAGGGAGAAGTTTATAGATATTTTCCTGTATTAATTGGTTTACATTAAGTATTTAAGCTTGCTGGAAGCTTTTGTTGACTTTAAGGCTTTGTGTCATTTCTGTAATAACTTAGTTGATATTTTTGTAATTAATCCTTTGGGATGAATTAATTGTTCGACTGTATTGGGAAAATATCTTCTGTTTTGGTCATTACTCGGTTTTCTGTTAAATTCTTTGAGGCCACAGGTGGCAATCTGGTAGCTGAGAGGAATCAATTAGCCTCTGATGTGGTAGTGGAGGCATCCTTTGTCTGAGAAATATTTTGATTTTCTTTAACTATGTTTAATTCAATGGATTGGGCTTTTGATTTTTTAATCTTAGCCATAATCCACCCAGTATGTGTAATTAATCTTTTAATTCTTCATCTCTGGTTCGATTAGGTCTTTGACATTGATACTCTTTGTTTCAATTATGCTTCACTGTGTCTTATTGATGTGTAGGCACGCAGAGGCTTTATAATAATATCAGTGCTCATGATGCACTGATAAACCTTGGTGGGAACCTTTGCCGAGATATTTCTTTTATAATAAAAGGCCTGGATAGTCGTCACTCTCGGCCTTCCATTTTATATAAAAATATTTGAAAAAACCCTTGAAGTCCCGCACAAACCAAGAAATAATTATGAAATCCTGCGTTTATTGGGTAAAAATGCTTAGGAGGCTGTGGTTAGGAGCATGGTGGAGAGATTAAGTTATATCTGTTGATCTAGAAAAGATCAATGGTGGGGAGCCATAATGATAATGTAAAGTGAAAGAGTCACTTTACCATAAGGCGGGCGAAAAATGCGAAGACAAATAGGTTAAAAATCCTTTGCGGTGGAAAAAAACATTGGAAATGGAAATTGGGGTTTCCAAGTGGTCGTGGGTCGTTAGATCAGTTCAGCCCTAGGAGATCAACGGTCAGGATGATCTATAAAGGCCCTTAGTGAATGGGCGGTGGGTGATAGTATATGGCCAGATTAGATCTGAGTCGTTGATCTGCAGAGATCGATGGTGGGGAGTGAATGCGAAGAAAATGCAGTGAAAAAAGAGGAAAAGTGGTTTCAGAGGAGAAAACCATAGGTTTCACGTAGTGAAACAGCGGGTATGCGGTATTTCTTTATTGAACGCGATATGCATTCCCGCCCGACACTTGGCATTTCAAAACAACTTATTTCGCGTAATTTTTGGTGATTAACGGGCGTGCTGAAAGTTACGCGAAATTACGCATTAGCCATCAGATATGGGCCCTCAGATAAAATGGTGGAGAGTGAGCGCGAAATCGACCAGATGTGCAGGGGATAAGAGGCAGGGTGGTTTTAATCTGGGTTGTTGGATCAAAGATTAGACGGCTGAGATCAGATCTAGAGGGAGGTAGGACCCACAGGGGTCGGGCCTATCGGGGTTAATATGAGCCATTGGATGTGCAAGATCAACGGTTAGGATCATATCCAAGATAAATGGAAAAAATAAATGAGGCAGAGATTGGGTGAATAAGGACCGTTGATTTGCAGAGATCAACGGCTAGGATTTGGCCTACAAAATTATGAAGTGGGCGCATGAGTTTAACCAAAGTCGAGAGATGCAATCTGGACCGTCCGATCTAGACATGTGGATGGCCCAGATGTAATCGGAGGCATGTGATCGGCGGGAAGAGAACTTGAATGGCGCCGATGTGATTAGTTGTGGGCCATCGATCTGCAGATCAGATTGATGGTGGAGGATGAATCGGAGGAGTTCAAGGTGGAGGAAAAGGCTTATGATCGGAGCAAATAAAGGTTGTTGGATTGGAGATGTGGCGGATAGATCCAATGGCGGAGGATCCATTAGGGGCATTCGATCGGAAGGGGAAATAGAATGCGCCCGATAAATCCTGCGATGCGATATTGTGCCGATCGTTGATCGGCTTTAGATCAACGGTCAAGAATGGGTTTTAAAAAATGAAAGGCGGGACCCCTGTATAATATAAAAAGGTGGAAAATTAATGAAAAACAAAGGTTTTTGGTTTCAGGATAGGATATATATATAAGGCTGGCGCCTATCTCCGGGGCCTTTGGATGTATGGAGAGCAAAGGACCAGGGCTTATATGTACAAGGGCCAATCACATCGGAACTTTGGTGCGGGTCTTTCAATCTACCGATTTGAACAGATCTTTGATGTGAGATTCTGTTTACCATTGATTGGCTCATAAGTTCAACGGTTCTCCTTATATAATAACATGAACCGGCGGGTTTAGACCAAAAATTAGGAAAAAGTGGGTTTTTGTTTTAACAAAGGGAAAATATGAACGGGGAAGGTTTATATAAACATTAAAGCACTCGATTTTGGGCCCTAGGGTTATATGAATTGGTAAAAAGGCTTGGGGCTTATAAACAAAGGGCTAATCGCATTGGAGGCTTTAACGAAAGAAATAAACTTGCGCGGGCCGATTTCTTCGATGCAATAAGCGCCGAAAGGGCTTAGCGCTTGGTTCTAGGGCATGGGAACATGTGGGGAAGTGGTTAGGACTTAGCCCAAAGGGGCTTAAACCTATAGTGAAAAAACTTATTTTTTATGAAATTTTTCAAAGTTTTTGATGGATTTGGGGGTTTCGGCAAGGTTCAAAAGTGAGTTTTCAACCCTGCAAGGAGGATTTTATGAAGGGGAAATTGGAAAAAAAATGAAAAACAAAGGAATTCCATGGGGAATAAAGGGAACAAAATGAAGGTTAGTTTTGAGTGTAAGGAGGGGAAAAATGGAGTTTTGCAGCAATCTTTTCTTCATGGGAAAAAGTAGAATTCCAGAGTTTTAAAATGGAAACAATAGTGAAGATTAAACAAAGGGCATGATGTCTTCATGAGTCTTCAGGAGATAACCATTTTTTTGCAATAGAACTTGTTTCTTGAAGGCTCCAAAATGATTTAGCCACCTTTTGATACAAATTTTTTTTTATAGGTGGCTAACAGTGGCTCCACTTGGGGATGGTGCCCTCTTGAAGGCATCAAGAACTTTAGACTTGCATTATTTGGAGGCTGAGCAGTGCCTCATCCATTGGGATGCAACTTTATTTTCTTGGATGTTTCCTCTTTTGCTCTGAAAAATGTTAGCAACCATGAAAAAAAAATGGATCTTCATCAACACAAGCTTTCTACTTACCCAATCCTACTGATCTAACATTTTTTCTTCTTTAGAGTGCACTTGGATTGGCAGACTCTCTTACAATATTTTATTCTTTTGAAAGAAGAAAATCTAATCTATTTCTACTCATTATTCCTCCATGAACTCAGATTAAACAGTTGAGTTCATATGCTTCTCTACCTAATTTACTAATCTATGCTTCTCTACCTAATCTACTAATATGTTAGGATTAAACAGTCTAACAAATTTTTATTCAATAATTTCTAAAACAGAAATTTATAAGCATACAATTCAGGATTGAACAGTCTAACTTGTTACTGATCTATCGCATAAAAAACAAGTTGCACATAGATATTATTTTGCAGAAAATTAAATCAAAATGGAAGGCTTAAGGTCTGAAAGTTCAATCACTTCCTTCATCTTTTTTCAGCTCTGTTTTTACTTCTGTTTGAGTTGTTCTTTGCTTGTTCTCTGGTTCAGATTTTAAGCTGATTAGAACTAGTTTTACCTCTGTTTTGACTCAGAAATTAAAATGGATTGGAGTCATTCTTGTTTGGAAACTTAGGTTCAGATTTTGAGCTTGTTTGAACCTTTAATTTCTAGCCTAATCTACCTAACTAATAAGCCAAGATTAAATTGTTTTCAAATCGAATTCACTAACCTATCAACAGTCAATTTAAAACTAATTAGTCATGATTAGGTTGTATGACTAACTAGGAGTGTGTTTTTTAGGATTGGCATTTGAGCTTGCACACTTTCAGACTTTGTTTCTCTTTTTTGGTATGGGGCTGTACCTTTCTTGTTTTTAAAATCTGCCCTCTTTTCTCTATCTTCTATTGTTTTTCGTATTTTTCTTTTTCTCTTCAAGAAAAAAATCAACAACTAACTAAAATTCTCAAAGGTTGAGGTTATTGCTATTCCTATCTAACCTATTCTAACTTGGAATATTTACACTCTTAACCTACAAACTCTCTTTTCCAATACATCCAGTCAATCAGATGGTTCCATGACTGGTCTTTGCTCATCTATTTGAGCATGCTGGATAGGCAGGGCCGCTCCCATGCTCTCTATTTCTTGACAACAACTCTGAAAAATCTTGTTGCACTTGGTGATATACTACTGTCCGCAACCCTTATCCCTTCTTCAGATGTCTTCAAGAAATCATCATAGGGATCTTGAAATAATGCCTGGTTAGAAGTATTTGAAAGAAAGGTTTCAACCAGGATCATCTCTTCTTTCTCCACTGGATTAAGGCAAATATTATTATGAGAAAGAAAAACTTCCTCATCTTCATCATAATCTGAACTAGAAGACTCATCATATATTGAAGTGTTATCTTCTTGTAGTCTTGGTATGCTCTGTTTCAGTGGACTATACTTTGTGAAGAGATCATTATATTCTTGAGCAAGGGTATCTCTTATTACCTCAACTTTTTTAAGAGAAGGCTCCTTATCTTCATCCTGCTCAGGAAGTTTCTCTTTCTTTTTAATCTAAACCTTAAAAATAATAGCTTGCTGATTCCCAATTATGTGAAAGCTATTTCTTATGGATTGGATTGGCTGATTGCTGCTTTCAACCTAATGATAATGAAATTCATGACACCAATCCACTGATGGTTGCCTTGCATGATTAGTTTCTGTTTGGAGCTCATCATCATCATCAAATTGATTAGAAGTTGAAAAATAATTAGTATACACAATTTCACCAATCAAACATATTGGGTTATCAGTTTGTTCCTCTTTGAGCTTTTCTATATCTGTGTTTTCTGATTCAAGACAACAAGGTTCAATAATTAGATGAACATAAGTGTTTTGTTCAAATGAAGGTTTGGAGGTTGGTTGTCTATTTAATATTAGATCAATCTCTTCTTTTGTTAAGAGAGAAGGAATTTTATTTTTTCTTAGGACATATGTACAGTGGTCTTCTTGAGCCTCTTCTAATGGATCTCCATTTGAGCTTGCAGGGGAACTTTGAGGTTTCTCTTGTTTTTCGTGGTCTACCGCAGTTTTGAACAACTCGCCATGATTTTTGTGACAGTTATTTAAAATATGGGATTTGGGAGTTGTTTCTAATAGATTATTAGGATGCCATTCTTCTTTAATCATCTGAAATGAGTCATGACATAAGGGGAGAGACTCTGGTTGTGTTGTCTCTTCTCCTATTTCAGATTTTGTGGGTTCAAAATGGCTTATGTTTTTTTCAAGGCACTGCTTACTATTAGTTTTTGCAATTTGGTCATGAAGTTCTCTTAATAGCATTGTACAAGATATAGGTAGGTAATCAGGAATTTCCTGACAACCTTCTTCATTTATTTCTTTGTAATATTTTTCATCTTCTTCTATAAAGTCTTTATCATCATCTATATATTGCTCATTTTCTAGGTATTTTAATGGTTGAGTTTGTGTTTGATCTGGGAAAAAGCATAGGTTTCTCTGGATAATCAACATCTATAACATCCTCATGCCTTTCCAATATTTTATCCAGTATGTACACTATTTCCCCAATTAGGTTCAATAATGTGTTTAGTTTAGCTTCTCTGTCCATACTTGGATCCAAGTTTGTAATAAGAGGTCACTGTATCTCCTCAACCAGTTCAGGGTCCTTTATTAGTGGAATTATTAGGTCTTTTGGGATTGTGGAGTCCCCAGGTGGAATATTTTGAACTTTTTTGTCCATCAACAGCATGATTGGGTTTGCTCAAAGCATTCCCAAATGTAGTCTACAAGGACTAGTGAAGTAATAGGGCTACTGGAGGTCAGTGGAGTCACCAGGTGGAAAATTTTTAGCTTTTGTAAAGGTAAGATGTTTATGGTTCCACCACCATGTTTATTATGAAGCCAAACTGAAATATTTTTAGGTTTTTCTGAGTTTCTATGGTTGTTTGAAAGACTAATGAGTCTATACGAGCTTGCTAGGAAACTATGAACTTAGTGTCCCACCATGATCGCCATTATGTTGGATGGCGATGAGGTGGCTAATAATCACAGGATATTCTTGAAAATAAGGGATTTTTGGAGTCCTAAGGGGTACTTAGATTGTCACTAAATCAGAAGTGTCCCACCGTGATCGCCATTATGTTGGAATATCGTGTTTTGATAGTTTGACAAATCAAAAGACAAGGCAACATCAGAACCAATCTTTAGAGTTACAGGATCTAGTCCTCCTGCTCTCAGAGAGGGATCTCTCGAATTATTTGTTTCTTGCAAAGATTTATCTTGTGTGCTTTGAGTATTGGTTTTAGACTAGTTATTAAGTGCAAGTGTTTGTTTGTTTGTTTAGTTGAATTGATACAGCAAAACGTAAAAGGTCTAGGAAAGATAGATAGAAAGGGGAAATGTCAGTTTCATTGGGCAATGGAGTCAAAAAGAGGTCATGAAAAACTTATCAATGGATATGGGATATCAAAGGGCAAGTCTAACTTGGCTACAAGATCCTTTGGTTTTGGAATGAGATGGACATCAATGATTTGGAAAAGAGAAGTTTAATTCTCAACAAAGGGAATTTGAAAGCATAACTTGAACAATAAATAGTTATTTGATAGACAGGGCTAACCATGAATTCTACAAACCACACTTTAAGCAAATAACAAATTCAAAACAACTTTTAAAATGAAATCTAAGATTTGGGGAACACCCTATTTCCTCAAAGATTTTATTTCAAATGACTCAGAAAACATAAAAGATTCACTGATAATTATGGTCATAGAAGAGGGAACACCTAAATACATCTATGATCACAACTGTTGAGCCCTAAAAATGTCCTTTCCTTTCATCAAATTTCACTTCATTCCATTTGTCCTTTATTAGCTATAGGCTTAAAAGATCAATAGGAGTGATTAAAACCACTTTAATAATGCATGCAATGACTGACTTATTATACTTTTGTGGTTTTGTTGTCATAGTGATTTTTGAGCAGACTTAGCTACATAATGCAGTCATTCTGTAGCTAGTCGCATATTCCGTAGCCATATTTATGTTTACACAGGTTACAAGTGTCATTTGAGGGAAAGATGCATATGGTTAAATTTCAGAACTCTCCTACATCATTCCTTGTCCTCCACGAAGGCTGAGAAAAAATCTGAAAGTGGTTATGCACGTGGACAAAGCCAAAACCAAGAAGCAGAATTCTACAAGGATAAGGACTTTGCAGGTGTCTTCAGAAAAATACGAGTCCTCAATAGGAGTTCTAGTTCGATTTTGATTATAAAAGACGCCTATGCCTATTTCTACTCAATGACAGTTATGTATTTTCTTATAAAAATAACTCGGTGAACCGAGAAACAATTAGTTGATGTTTTGTTGTTAGTTCTCAAAGACTGTGATACTCTGTTTCTAAGCGTTTTTCCTTTAATGAAAGAAGTATAATTTTGACGCATGATCTGAATAATTTTTAAGGAGTTAAGGATTCATGTGCCAATCTGATGGTAGAGGGCCCCTACTGTCTGAAAGGCTTTGTGCATATTTTCTAGATAAGTGACCTTTAACTCTGTTTTGTTCTTAACTTAGGTAGTTTTTTGAGTTTATCCTCTTGCATCATACTTATGTCATTTAATTACATCGAATATTACAGTCAATCTTGTTCTCATGAGTTGTTCCAATATATCACTAATGTGTGAATGAGATATAGCTGTAGTACTCTTGAGTTAATTGCATTTTTGTTCAGTTCTGTTCATTACATTTAAGTTCTATTAGTTAATTGCATTTCAGTGCTGCTAATTAGACTTAAAAGACCCTCATTATTTTATAAGCTGCTCTTGTTCTTAACTTCTTCTAACACATCATTATCATATGAACAAGAATTAGTTATATCATTTTGAGCTCTTGACTGTTATGCAATTTCTCATAATTTTACAAACATCCTTTTTCCCAAGTTGTTCCAAGAGATCTCTAACCTTTGAACGAGGCTTAATAGTAACATTTTGAGTTGCAGAATGAGTTAATTCTAGTTCCATAAGTTATTTTAGCATAGGGTTCCTTACTATGTTGCAGATAATCTTTTCTCAAAATGTTCCAACAAATTTCTAACAACGGATGAGATTTTCTCTGTGATATTTTAAGTTGTTGTTTACTAAAGAGAACCTCATTACATCAAACTAATCCTTTTCTCAGTTTGTTCCAACATACCTCTAATGAAATGAATTGGACTGAGTTTAATGTTATGAGTTACTTTTCTTATCAGCTTTACAATCTGTGGATTAGCATTTTCTGTTCTTAGGTGCCATTCATAGTTTAGAGTAGATTTTATTCTGTTTTAGTGTGATCAGTAACTTCTCTTTGCTAGAAATTCAGTTATTTTCCCCTTAGTATAAAAACACAAAACCAAAAACACTAGAAAAAAACTAAGCACAACGAAGTAGGAAGAAGATACCTAGGCACATATGGTGCACTTCACTTCAACAGTTTACTAGCCCTGGTTGACAATTTATGACATCAATTTAGGAACACTAAGTTGAGTAGACAACAACTATAAAGACCTTTAAGACAACTGTTCAAGCAAGGAAAAAGGAAATGATTAGAATAGACCTCCTTGGCTCACTGTAAACAAATATACTTCAAAGGGAGACTTCAATAACAGCCTTTAAGTGGCAGCAGACAGGTAGGGAGAACCATAAATCATGCTGAAACCAACTATTCGAACTATTAAAGAAATAAACAAGCATGAGGACTAAAGAGAGAGATTAAAGACTCTAAAATACCTCAGCAAAAGAAAACATAAAACAATGAAGGATAAACAGGTCTAAGGTGCTTCCAAGAGTCATTTCTTAGCCTAAAAATTTCATCCTACTGTAGTAAGAATTCATGGAACAAAATGAAAACAGGGAAAAACATTAAACAGTTCAGAATAATTCACCACAACCAAACTCATGGATCCAATGATAGAGCCTTCTCAAAAACAGGCATGCAACAACATCATCAGGGCTTCCAAGACTTCAATTTCTTCTTCAACTTCTACAGACTATATATTATTTCAGAGAGTTTCAGTATTACAACTAGTGATCAACCGACGTTTACAATGGATTCCTCAACAAGTTTTTATAGAGGGATGAGGAGGTTGATAGAGAGAAAATATATTCTGAGTTCAATTAATACAGTTAATGCTTCTTGGCCTTTGAGGGGCTCAAGGGAGAAGTTTACAGATATTTTCCTGTATTAATTGGTTTACATTAAGTATTTAACCTTGCTGGAAGCTTTTGTTGACTTTAAGGCTCTGTGTCATTTCTGTAATAACTTAGCTGATATTTTTGTAATTAATCCTTTGGGTTGAATTAATTGTTTGGCTGTATTGGGAAAATATCTTCTATTCTGGTCATTACTCGGTTTTCTGTTAAATGCTTTGAGGCCACAGGTGGCAATCTGGTAGTTGAGAGGAATCAATTAGCCTCTGATGTGGCAGTGGAGGCATCCTTTGTCCGAGAAATATTTTGATTTTCTTTAACTATGTTTAATTCAATGGATTAGGCTTTTGATTTTTTAATCTTAGCCATAATCCACCCAATCTGTGTAATTAATATTTTAATTCTTCTTCTCTCGTTCAATTAGGTCTTTGACATTGATACTCTTTGTTTCAATTATGCTTCACTGTGTCTTGTTGATGTGCAGGCACACAAAGGCTTTATAATAATATCAGTGCTCATGATGCACTGATAAACCTTGATGGGAACCTTTTACAAGAGATTTCTTTGATAATCAAAGGCCTGGAGAGTCGTCACTCTCGGCCTTCCATTTTATATAAAAATATTTGAAAAAACCTTTGAAGTCCTGCACAAACCAAGAAATAATTATGAAATCCTGCGTTTATTGGGTAAAAATTCTTAGGAGGCTGTGGTTAGGAGCATGATGGAGAGATTAAGTTATATCAGTTGATCTAGAAAAGATCAATGGCGTGGAGCCATAATGATAATGTAAAGTGAAAGAGTCATTTTACCATAAGGCGGGTGGAAAATGCGAAGACAAATAGGTTAAAAATCCTTCGTGGTGGAAGAAACATTGGAAATGGAAATTGGGGTTTCCAAGTGGTCGTGGGCTGTTAGATCAGTTCGGCCCTAGGAGATCAATGGTTAGGATGATCTACAAAGGCCCTTAGTGAATGGGCGATAGGTGATAGTATATAGCTAGATTATATCTGAGCCGTTGATCTGCAGAGATCAACGGCGGGGAGAGAATGCGAAGAAAATGCAGTGAAAAAAGAGGAAAAGTGGTTTCAGAGGAGAAATCCACGGGTTTTGCGCAGCGAAAGGGTGGGTAGGAGGTATTTATTTATCGAACATGATATGCATTCCCGCCTGGCACGTGGCATTTCAAAACAACTTATTTCACGTAATTTTTGGTGATTAATGGGTGTGCTGAAAGTTACGCGAAACTACGCATCAGTCGTCAGATCTGGGCCCTCAGATCGAACGGTGGAGAGTGGGCACAAAATCGACCAGATGTGCGAGGGATAAGAGGCAGGGTAGTTTTAATCTGGGCCGTTGGATCAAATATTGAACTGCTGAGATCAGATCTGGAGGGAGGCAGGACCCACAGGGGTCGGGCCTATCGGGGTTAATATGAGCCGTTGGATGTGCAAGATCAATGGTTAGGATCATATCTGGGATAAATGGAAAAAATAAACGAGGCGGAGATTGGGTGAATAAGGACCGTTGATCTGCAAAGATCAACAACTAGGATTTGGCCTACAACATTATGAAGCGGGTGCATGAATTTAACCAAAGTCAGGAGATGCAATCTGGACCGTCCAATCTGGACACGTGGATGGCCCAGATGCAATTGGTGGCATGTGATTGGCGGGGGGAGAACTTGAATGGCGCCGATGCGATTAGTTGTGGGCCGTCAATCTACAGATCAGATCGACGGTGGAGGATGAATCAGAGGAGTTCAAGGCAGAGGAAAAGGCTGATGATCGGAGCAAATAATGGTTGTCAGATCAGAGATGTGGCGGATAGATCCAACGACGGAGGATCCATCGAGGGCATTCAATTGGAAGGGGGAATAAAATGCGCCCGATAAAACCTGCGATGCGATATTGCACCGATCGTTGATCGAATTTAGATCAATGGTCAGGAATGGGTTTTAACAAATGAATGGCAGGACCCCTTTATAATATAAAAAGGTGGAAAATTAATGAAAAACAAAGGTTTTTGGTTTTGGGGCGAGATATATATATAAGGCTGGCGCCCGTCTGTGGGGCCTTTGGATGTATGGAGAGCAAAGGCCCAGGGCTTATATGTACAAGGGCCAATCGAATCAGAACTTTGGTGTGGGTCTTTCAATCTACCTATTTGAACAGATCTCCGATGCGAGATTCTGTTTACCATTGATCGGCTCATAAGATCAATGGTTCTCCTTATATAATAACATGAACTGGCGGGTTTAGACCAAAACTTAGGAAAAAGTGGGTTTTTGTTTTAAAAAAGGGAAAATATGAACGGGGAAGGTTTATATAAACATTAAAGTTCCCGATTGCGGGCCCCAGGGTTATATGAATTGGTAAAAAGGATTGTGGCTTATAAACAAAGGGATAATAGCATCGGAGGCTTTAATGAAAGAAATAAACTTGCGCAGGATGATTTCTTTGATGCGATAAGTGCCAAAAGGGCTCAGCGCTTGGTTCTAGGGCGTGGGCACATGTGGGGAAGTGGTTAGGACTTAGCCCAAAGGGGCTTAAACCTATAGTGAAAAAACTTATTTTTTATGAAACTTTTCAAAGTTTTTGATGGATTTGGGGGTTTCGGCAAGGTTCAAAAGTGAGTTTTAAACCTTGCAAGGAGGATTTTATGAAGGGGAAATGGGAAAAAAAATGAAAAACAAAGGAATTCCATGGGGAATAAAGGGAACAAAATGAAGGTTAGTTTTGAGTGTAAGGAGGGGAAAAATGGAGTTTTGTAGCATTCTTTTCTTCATGGGAAAAAGCAGAATTCCATAGTTTTAAAATGGAAATAGTAGTGAAGATTAAACAAAGGGCATGATGTCTTCATGAGTCTTCAAGAGATAACCATTTATTTTCAATAAAACTTGTTTCTTGAAGGCTCCAAAATGATTTAGCCACCTTTTGATACAACAAATTTTATAGGTGGCTAAAAATTCCCATGTGTTGATGTTGTTCTATCATTAAAACAGAAAAAGCTTGAACTTCCATAAGTAGGAACGCTTGTCATTGATTTTCTTTTATTGATTCCATGAGCCCAATGGTAGTTGAATCTACCTCATTTTTCACATGAAATCACATACACTAAAATACTCACAGAGTTAGCCATCTGTTTTAAGACCTAATTGAGTAAATCCTTTAATAAGTTGAGAGAGCCCTCTCAGGTTGAAGAGGCTAATCCTCAGTCAAAAGTGGTCTGAAATAGTCACTCCAAGTTGACCATTGAAGCAGCCCAACATGACTCAATTTGGTGATAACATCTTGGTGTCGTTGCCGGGGATGAAGGTGTAAATTTTCTCTGGGCAGAACGACAAGGTTCAGATTTGACTTCTAATGGTGAACAGAAGCCAAACACACGAAATTTGCACCATTCACCTCGCGACTCCATTGTTCAAGATCCCAAGCTTCAAAGTTCAGAGTGAATTCACTGGGAAGAATCAAGATTTCAGAACATTCATGGTGACCCAAGATGACAGGGTATGTGGAAAAACCTTTATATGATGAAATATTACAAAGTTTAAGGGACGAGTTAGCAGAAATTAGATAGATGAACATTTCTCCACAATATTATTTTGTTGTTTGAAATCCAGTTGACTCACACCTAAAAAAATAAATTGTTTTCTTGGTTTAGTTGCTGAAATATTAGAGAATGAAATTGAACTATTCGATATTAAAATTGGATCATATGATTTCCTAGATCCTAAACAGTTCTTGGAAGGTCTTCCTCCTCCAAAAAAGGAAGAAATTGTTATACCATATGAGTTACTTTCAGATAGAATAAGAATATGTTTATGAGCTTGATATTGTAGAGTTGAAATCAAGGTTCAGCCTTGATGAAGAAAATGAAAAGGATATCCAGGATCAATTTTTCGTTGAGATCTTAAAATGGATATCAATAAACTATGTCTTCTTTGATCCCATAGCTAATTACATGGAAGAGTTCTGTAGTCCAACTTTTCAATTGTTTTTTCACTATGAAAAACAAACCCATTATCTCTTACCTTTATCATTTTAGAATACAGTTTTCTTTTGGTTCAAGAAAAGTTAAGGGGTTCAAGTATCAGATAATCTCATTGACTGGCTTTATTGGAGGTTTCATGTCACTTGAATAAAACATGAAGATTGAAATTGTTAGGGTAGGTAGGAGTGTGTTCGAATAATCTCAAGTAGACTGAGCATATTTTCAGTATGTACAGATTTGGTTTTTCAGCAGTAATCATCAATCTTGAGCCCGAGGAGAAGGCCATAAGATTTTGGTGAAGTCTTCATCAATTTAAGAAAATTTTCAAATTTTCAAGAGAGAGGCACTCGAACTAAAAGTTATTTGTTGTACCATAGGGGCACACCATCCCCACTGGAGCCACTGTTATCACACTCAAAATTTTCAAGATTTGTTTTGATAAGGTCACCATAGGTTTCATGTTATATTATGTTGGGTCATGCATTTGATGAAGAATTTATAAAATCAAGTTCATCCTATGTCAAAAAACCATTATGAGTCATGTAATGTAAGCCAAATCCATTTTATATCATTTATTTTTCATGCCCATGCATTAAAATCAAGAAATGAGCCACTTGTCTAGTTTTTCACAGTTTCATAGTGAATACTGTGAAAGAATAGCAGATTCTGCTACGAAACTACCTAAAAATTTCATAGCACTCATTTTCCAAAATAAAATCGATGAATTCTAAATTTCTATTGGTTTTAGGGAAAGATGAGGTCACCTATTAGGTTATGACTATTATCCAACATGTGAAATCATAAGTGCTTGTCATCATTACACTTTTATCCCTCCATTTGTCATTTCCCTCTCATATTAGAATTTAATATTTAAAAAAAAAAATCACCCAAGCTCCTCTCTATCATTAACCCTTGAGCATTTGGATGTATTGGTCATGTGTCACCCTTGAAAAGTTTAGCTTTTTGGCAAGCACTTGCTGTCCAATTTTATTTTTACAGGTGTCACATTTTTAAGAAGGTAGCTTGGCTATAAAGAGAGATGGCCATGAATAAGAAAGCGTTCGAAGGAGGCTCTGTGGTTAGATAGGAGCTCGTGGAATTTAATCTATTCATGGAGGAACCTAGTTTTTCCGAAGCATTCACCAATTCAGGCTGCTTGAATTTTTGCTGGAGCTAAGAATGAATTTGTTGTGTTTTTGGACTATGTGAGCAGTCCATTTCAAGAGAATATTATGGATGAAAATAGACTAATTATGAAATATTAAGAGAGGTTATTTTCAATAAAATAACAAGGAAAAATAACCTCCTTTACTTTTCTCACAGGTGCTACTAGTTTGGAGATTCGAAGATGTTTCTAGGACCTATTTTTAGAATCCATAATTTTTCGGTTTTATACATGTTTTTATAATGCAGATTCTTGACAGCTGGAGATGTTTTTCAAAAACCAAAGAGATTTTTTTATTCAGAACATATAGACCTACAAAAACCTCCTTCATTTTTGCAACAGATATCAAGGATAGGGAGATAGGATCTCATTTCTGAACACTATTGTTTAAAAAAAAACGGTGTCATTTTATTGGTAAATTAACTTGCTAAAGGTGAAAATGATGCTTTTTGAAGAGGGTAAGAGACAAGTTGGTCTTATAATATTTCATTATATCAACTTTTAGACCTACAGGTGAAATTTAGAAGAAAAAGGGAGAATTTTGAATTTTCTCCATAATCAGGTAGTTTCATAGTGTGCTCCAGGCTTGAAGGCTTAAGAACACTACGAAATTTCTGAAGATGATTTTTTACATATAAAAACCTTTTTTTGAAGATACAAGGAGGGTGGTTGATGGTATTTACTCATTTTTACTTTACAATTTTTTTTTGACCAACAGAGGTGGTAGAAGGAAAAGAAAAAGGACAAAAACAACCTCACTACTAAACTATGTTACGAAATTTCTGAAGATGCTCTTTTGCCTTTAAAATCAATTTTATGAAGAACTAAGGAGGAAGCTTGGTTGTATTTAGATATTTTGTCATAAAAAGGTTTTTTACAAGCAAAGGTGGCACAAATATGGGTGAAGAATTAGAAATCAATTCGCTACGAAACTACACTACGAAACTGCCTAAACTGCTCTATTTTGTAGCGAAAGGTTTTTAAAGGATTTTTGGAGGTTCAAATAGCACATGGAAGATCAGTGAACCACCTAAAGACATCCAACATGACAGTGGGCCATCCCAGCATAGAATCAATACTCGACATAAGTGTCACTAATCCATCTCATCATGAAGACCAAGATTAAAATGGGGTTTTATCTTTTCCTAAAAAGTAAGACTATGTTTCCTAAATTTAGGGGACACATTAAATGTCTTAGTGATGGTGAATGTCTCTCAAGCATGTGTTCCTTATCATGTAGCTATATCACTGTTGAAAAAACTGAATGTAATAAATATGAAGAAGAGTCTTATTAAAAATGTGAGTCTTTAAAGGTTAGCTGTCTTTTCCTGTTCCAAGAAAGTAGTTTTCAGTTATGTCAGGTGTCAAAGTTATAGTTCGAGGATCTAGCCAGCTGAGAAGATCATTTGAAATGTAAAAGAGCCTATTTATAGATAGAGCATAGAATATCAAAGGGTTGGAGAATGCTTTTGATAGAGCTACTGTTGTAAATTTTTTTCATATCAGTAATAGATAGGCAGTGACTATTTCCTGCTTCACCTGAGATTCTTTATGTGTTTCAATGGGTTTATGTATCTCTTTTATATCTTTCTCTCACTAGTATTAATGCTAAATTACTCAGAATTCATATCATATATGCTCTAAATTCCTTTTAGCATCGAGTTACTGATTATTCCCCTGTGTTGATGTTATTATATCATTGAAATAGAAAAAGCCTCAGCTTCCATAAGTAGGAATGCTTGTCATTGATTTCCTTTTATTGACTCCATGAGCCCAATGGTAGCTGAATCTTCCTCATTTTTCACCTGCAATGACATACACTAAAATAATCACAGAGATAGCCATATGTTTTAAGACCTATTTGAGTAAATCCTTTGATAAGTTGAGAGATCCCTCTCAGGCTGAAGAGGTTAATCCTCAGTCAAAAGTGGTCTGAAATAGTTACTCCAAGTTGATCATTGAAGCAGCCGAACATGACTCAATTTGGTGATAGCATTTTGGCACCGTTGTCGGGGACGAAGGTGTAAATTTTCTTCGAGAATAATGAAAAGGTTCAGATTTGACTTATGATGGTGAACAGAAGCCAAACACACGAAGGTTGTACCATTCACCTGGTGACTCCATTGTTTAAGATCCCAAGATTCAAAGTTCAGAGCGACTTCACTGGGACTAATCCAGATTTCAGAACATTCATGGTGATCCAAGATGACAAGGTATGTGGTAAACCATTTATATTATGAAATGTTACAAAGTGTAAGGGATGACTTAGCAGAATTTCAGATAGATGAAAATTTCTCCACAATAGTATTTCGTTTTTTGAAATCGAGTCGACTTACACATGAAAATAAAATTTGTTTTCTTGGTTTAACTGCTGAAATATTACAGAATGAAATTGAACTATTCGATGTTAAAATTGGATCATATGATTTCCTAGACCCTAAAAAGTTCTTCGAAGGTCTTCCTCCTCCAAAAAAGGAGGAAATTCTTATACCATCTGACTTGCAGATAGAGGAAGAATATGGTTATGAGCTTGATACTGTAGAGTTGGAATCAAGGTTCATCCTTGATGAAGAAAATGAAAAGGATATCTAGGATAAATTTGTCATTGAGAGCTTAAAAGGGATATCAATAAATTATGTCTTCTTTGATCCCACAAATAATTACATGGAAGAGTTCTATAGTCCAACTTTTTAATTGTTTTTTCACTATGAAAAACAAACCCATTCTCTCTTACCTTTATCATTTCAGAATACAGTTTGATTTTGGTTCAAGAAAAGTCAAGGGGTTCAACTATTAGATCAACTCGTTGATTGGATTTATTGGAGGTTTCATGTCGCTTGAATCAAACATGAAGATTGCAGTTATTAGGCCAGGTAGGAGTGTGTGTGAATAAGCTCAAGTAGATTGAGCGTATTTTCAGTATGTAAAAATTTGGTTTTTCAGCAGTGATCATCAAGCTTGAGCCCGAGGAGAAAGCCATACTAGAGTTTGGCGAAGTCTTCATCAATTTCAGAAAATTTTCATTTTTTCAAGAGAGAGGCACTGGAACTACAAGTTCTTTGTCGTACCATAGTGGCACACCATCCCCACTGGAGCCACTGTTATGACACTCAAAACATTTTAAATTTTTTTTTGATAAGGTCACCATAGGTTTCATGTTATATCATGTTGGGTCATGCATTTGATGAATAATTTATAAAATCATGTTTATCCTATGTAAAAAAACCATTATGAGTCATGTCATGTCAGCCAAATCCATTTTATATCATTTAGTTTTCACATCCATGCCTTACAATCAAGAAATGAGCCACTTGTCTAGTTTTTCACAGTTTCGTAGCGAATACAGTGGAAGAATAGTAGATTTCGCTACAACATTGCCTAATAATTTCGTACCACTCATTTTCCAAAAGAAAATTGATGAATTATCATTTTCTATTGGTTTTAGGGAAAGCTGAGATCACCTATTAGGTTATGACAATTATCCAACATGTGAAATCATAAGTGCTTGTCATCATTACACTTTTATCCCTCCATTTGTCATTTTCCATCTCATATTAGAATTTCATATTTAAAAAAAAATCACCCAACCTCCTCTATGTCATTAAACCTTCATCCTTTTCATGTATTGGTCATGTGTCACCCTTGAAAAGTTTAGCTTTGTGGAAAGTTGCTTGCTGTCCAATTTTCTTTTTACAGATGTCACATTTTTAAGAAGGTAGTTGGGTTATAAAGAGAGATGGCCATGAATAAGAAAGCGTCCAAAGGAAGTTCTATGGTTATATAGGAGCTCATGGACCTTAATATATTCATGCAGGAACCTATTTTTGCTGAAGCATTCACCAATCCAGGCTGCTTGAATTTCTACTAGAGCTAACAAGGAATTTGTTGTGTTTTTAGATTGTGTGAGCAGTAAATTTCAAGAGAATATTATGGATGAACATAGATGAATTGTGAAATAATGAGAGAGGTTATTTTCAAGCATAGAACAAGGAAAAATAACCTCCTTCATGTTTCTCACAGGTGCTACCAGTTTGGAGATTCGAAGATGTCTCTGGTACCTATTTTCAGAATCCAGAATTTTCTTGTTTTATACATGTTTTTATAATGCATATTCTGGACAGCTAGAGATGTTTTTAAAAACCCCAAGAGAGGTTTTTCTTCAGAACATACTTACCTACAAAAACCTCCTTCATTTTTTCAATAGACATAAAGGATAGGTATATATGAGCTCATCTCTAAACCCTATTGCTTCAGAAAAAAACAGAGTCATTTTATTGGTAAATTAACTTGCTAAAGGTGAAAATGATGATTTTTGAAGATGGTAAGAGGAAAGTTGGTTTGATCATATTTCATTATATCAATTTTTAGACCTATAGGTGAAATTTTGAAGAAAAAGGGAAAATTTTGAATTTTCTCCATAATCAGGTAGTTTCATAGCGTGCTCAAGGCTTGAAGGCTTAAAAATGCTACGAAATTTCTAAATATGCTTTTTTGCCTATAAAAATAGTTTTTTGAAGATCCAAGGAGGGAGGTTTATGGTATTTACTCATTTTTACCTGACAAACATTGTTTTACCAACGAAGGTTGTGGAAGGAAAAGACAAAGGACAAAAACAACCTCACTACTATACTACGCTACGAAAATTCTGAAGATGCTCTTTTGACTTTAAAATCAATTTTATGAAAAGTTAAGGAGGAAGATTGGTTGTATTTAGATATTTTTTCATAAAAAAAAATTTTGACCAGAAAATGTGGTAGAAACATGGGTGAAAAGATAGAAATCAATTCGCTACGAAATTGCCTAAACATAGAAGAACAGTCAGCCATGTGAAGAGATCCAACATGATAGTGGGCCATCCCAACATAGACTCAATAATCGAAATAAGTGTCACTAATCCAACTTAGCATGAAGACCAAGATTAAAGTGGGGTTTTATCTTTTCCTGAAAAGTAGGACTATGTTTCCTAAATTTAGGGGACACATTAAATGTCTTAGTGATGGTGAATGTTTCTCTAGCATGTGATCCTTATCATGTAACTGTCTCACTGTTTCAAAAACTGAATGTAATAAATATGAATAAGAGTCCTATTAGGAATGTGAGTCTTTAAAGGTTAGCTGTCTTTTTCTGTTCCAAGAAAGTAGTTTCAGTTATGTTAGGTATCAAAGTTATAGTTCGAGAATCTACCCAGCTGGGCAGATCATTTGTAATGTCAAAGAGTCTATTTATAGACATAACATCGAATATCAAAGGGTTGGAGAATGATTTTGAGAGAGATACTATTGTAAATTTTCTTCATATCAGTAATAGACAGACAATGACTATTTCTTGCTGCACTTGAGATTATTGATGTGTTTCAATGCGTTTATGTATCTCTCTTATATATTTTTCTAAGTAGTATTGATGCTAAATTACTCAGAATTAATATCATATATGCTCTGACTTCCTTTTAGCATCGAACTCACATTGAATCTTCCTCATTTTTCACATGCAATCACATACCCTAAAATACTCACAGAGTGATCCATTTGTTTTAAGACCTAATTGAGTAAATCCTTTGATAAGTTGAGAGAGCCCTCTCAGGCTGAAGAGTTGAATCCTCAGTCAAAAGTGGTTTGAAATAGTTACTCCAAGTTGACCATTGAAGCAGCCCAACATGACTCAATTTGGTAATAAATTTTGGTGTCGTTGCTTGGGACGAAGGTGTAAATTTTCTCCAGGCAGAACAACAAGGTTCAGATTTGACTTATGATGGTGAAAAAAAGCCAAACACATGAAGGTTGTACCATTCACCTAGCAACTCCATTGTTCAAGATCCTGAGCTTCAAAGTTTAGAGCGACCTCACTGGGAAGAATCCAGAATGCAGATCATTCATGATGATCCAAGATGACAAGGTATGTGGCAAACCCTTTATATGATGAAATGTTTTAAAGTATAAGGGATGAGTTAGCATAATTTCAGATAGATGAACATTTATCCACAATAGTATTTCGTTGTTTGAAATGCAGTCGACTCACACTTGAAAATAAAATTTGTTTTCTTGGTTTAGCTGCTGAAATATTATAGAATTAAATTAAACTATTCGATGTTAAAATTGGATCATATGATTTCCTAGATCATAAACAGTTCTTGGAAGGTCTTCTCCTCCAAAAAAGGAGGAAATTGTTATACCATCTGACTTGCGGATAGAAGAAGAATATGTTTATGAGCTTGATACTGTAGAGTTGGAATCAAGGTTCGGCCTTGATGAAGAAAATGAAAAGGATATCCAGGATCAATTTTTCATTGAGATCTTAAAAGGGATATCAATAAATTATGTCTTCTTTGATCCCATAGCTGATTACATGGAAGAGTTATATATTCCAACTTCTCAATTTTTTTTTCACTATGAAAAACAGACCCATTCTCTCTTACCTTTATCATTTTAGAATACAATTTGATTTTGGTTCAAGAATAGTCAAGGTGTTCAAGTATCAGATCAACTCATTGAATGGCTTTATTAGAGGTTTCATGCTGCTTGAATCAAACATGAAGATTGCAGTTGTTAGGGTAGGTAGGAGTGTGTGTGAATAAGCTCAAGTAGACTGAGCATATTTTCATTATGTACATATTCGACTTTTCAGAAGTAATCATCAAGCTTGAGTGCGAGGAGAAGGCCATAAGAGTTTGGGGAAGTCTTCATCAATTTCATAAAATTTTCAATTTTTCAAGAGAGAGGCACTGGAACTAAAATTTCTTTGTTGTACAACAGGGACACACCATCCCCACTGGAGCCATTGTTATCACACTCAAAGTTTGTTTTTATAAGGTCACCATAGGTTTCATGTTATATCATGTTGGGTCATGCATTTGATGAATAATTTATAAAATCATGTTATCCAAATCCATTTTATATCATTTAGTTTTCACACCCATGCCTTAAAATCAAGAAATGAGCCACTTGTCTAGTTTTTCATAGTTTTGTAGCAAATACAGTGGAAGTATAGCAGATTTTGCTATGAAACTGCCTAAACATTTCGTAGCACTCATTTGAAAAAAAAAAAGATTAATTCTCATTTTCTATTGGTTTTAGGGAAAGGTGAGATCACCTATTAGGTTATGACAGCTATCCAACATGTGAAATCATAAGTGCTTGTCATCATTACACTTTTATCCCTCCATTTGTCATTTTCTATCTCATATTAGAATTTCATATTTAAAAAAAAATTCACCCAAGCTCCTATCTGTCATTAACCCTTTAGCCTTTGCATTTATTGGTCATGTGTCACCCTTTAAAATTTTAGCTTTGTGGCAAGCGCTTGCTGTCCAATTTTATTTTTACAAGTGTCACATTTTTAAGAAGGTAGCTTGGTTATAAAGAGAGATGGCCATGAATAAGAAAGAATACAAAGGAGGATCTGTTTCTAGATAGGAGCTCATGGACCTTAAGCTATTCATGGAGGAACCTATATTTTTTGAAGCATTCACCAATTTAGGTTGCTTGAATTTCTGTTGGAGCTAATAAGGAATTTGCTGTGTTTTTGGACTGTGTGAGTAGTCAATTTCAAGAGAATATTATGTATGAAAAAATATGAATTATGCAATATTGAGAGAGTTTATTTTAAACATAGAAAAAGGAAAAATAACCTCCTTCACTTTTCTCACAAGTGATACCAGTTTGGAGATTCAAATATGTCTCTGGGACCTATTTTCAGAATCCATAATTTTCCTGTTTTATACATGTTTTTCTAATGTAGATTCTGGATAGCTGGAGACGTTTTTAAAAAACCCAAGAAATTTTTTTCTTCAGAACAAAAACCTCCATTTTTGCAACAGATAACAATGATAATGAGATAGGAGCTCATCTCTGAACCCTATTGTTTCAAAAAAAACATAGTCATTTTATTGGTATATTAACTTGCTAAAGGTGAAAATGATGCTTTTTGAAGAGGGTAAGAGGAAATTTGGTCTTATTATATTTCATTATATCAAATTTCAGACCTACAGGTGAAATTTGGAAGAAAAATGGATAATTTTGAATTTTCTCCATAATCAGGTAATTTCGTAGCGTGTTCTAGGCTTGAAGGCTTAAAAATGCTACGAAATTTCTGAAGATGATTTTTTTCCTATAAAAACAGTTTTTTGAAGATACAAGGAGGGAGGTTGATGGTATTTACTCATTTTTACCTGAAAAACATTGTTTTACCAGTAGAGGTGGTAGAAGGAAAATACAATTGACAAAAACAACCTCGCTACTAAACTACGCTATGAAATTTCTGAAGATTCTCTTTTGCCTTTAAAATAAATTTTATGAAGAATTAAGAAGGAAGCTTGGTTATAATTAGATATTTTGTCATAAAAAATGTTTTTGACCAGCAAAGGTGGCACAAAGATGGTTGAAAATACATAAATCAATTCGCTACTAAACTGCCTAAACTGCTTTGTTTTGTAGAGAAAGGTTTTTAAAGGATTTTTGGAGGTTCAAACAGCAAATGGAAGATCAGTCAACGACCTGAAGACATCCAACATGAAAGTGGGCCATCCCAGCATGGAATCAATACTCGACATAAGTGTCACTAATCCAGCTCAGCATGAAGACCAAGATTAAAGTGGGGTTTTATCTTTTCCTGAAAAGGAAGACTATGTTTCCTAAATTTAGCAGACACATTAAATGTCTTAGTGATGGTGAATGTTTCTCGAGCATGTGATCCTTATCATGTAACTGTATCACTGTTGAAAAAATTGAACATAATAAATATGAAGAAGATTCGTATTATGAATGTGAGTCTTTAAAGGTTAGCTGTCTTTTTATGTTCCAAGAAAGTAGTTTTTAGTTATGTTAGGTGTGAAAGTTATAGTTTGAGGATCTAGCCAACTGAGTAGATAATTTTCAATGTAAAAGAGTCTATATATAGACAGAACATCGTATATCAAAGGGTTGGAGAATTCCTTTGAGAGAGCTACTATTGTAAATTTTCTTCATATCAATAGTAGACAGGAAGTGACTATTTCCTACTTCACCTGAGATTATTGATGTGTTTTAATGGGTTTATGTATCTATTTTATATCTTTCTCTCAATAGTATAGATGCGAAATTACTCAGAATTTATATCATATATGCTCTGAATTCCTTTTAGCATCGTGTTGCTGATTATTCCCATGTGTTGATGTTGTTCTGTCATTGAAATAGAAAAGGCCTCAGCTTCCATAAGTAGGAATGCTTGTTATTGATTTCCATTTATTGACTATATGAGCCCAATGGTAGTTGAATATTCTTCATTTTTCACCTGAAATCACATACACTAAAATAATCACAGAGTTAACCATTTGTTTTAAGACCTAATTGAGTAAATCCTTTGATAAGTTGAGAGATCCCTCTCAGGCTAAAGAGGCTAATCCTCAGTCAAAAGTGGTCTGAAATAGTTACTACAAGTTGATCATTGAAGCAGCCCAACATGAATCAATTTGGTGATATGATGTAGCCGAAGGCTGCAAAACTGACATTCTCACCTTAATGTGTATGGTTCATTCATAAACCAACATAATTTTCATATTGGGCTAACTTTGATGTGGAAGCTTCTCCTTTTCTTAAAACATACTTTATGGAAATTTGAATCAATATATGTAACCTTGGTTACATACCCATTTCATGAACATATCGAACTAATATTCAACTTTGGAATGAAACCAAAAACATAAATCTTTTTCCAACACATACATTAATGTATGTTCCCAACGCTTTAACAATCCACCATTTCAATTGATTATATTATATAACCTAAAGTTCTTACCTTGAGTTATAATATCAATTTCTAACATAACATTATGTCCGGCCCCATGGCTTTTATAACTTACCCATCCACCGTCCATTGTTCATCAATCCGCATATATGCTGACCCTTTCACTTAACATTCATTTCATACAAAGGTTAAAACCCAAATATCAACATGAATATTTGGTTTGGGCCCACAACTTACTCTCTATTAACCATCACGCAACTTTGCGTGTGAATGTCGTCAGATCATTTGATCAGAGCATCCAACGGATATCACATTCAATTAAATCCCGAAGTATATCACCCAAAAGTCATGCGAAAGAAATGGTTTTGAAATTCCGCCATGCTATGTGTCATTCTCAGAAGTTTATCGTGTAAGTTTCTTAAATACCATTTACCATTTCTAATATACGTGAAAACCATATGTGGTTTTCCAAAACCACTTCACGGTTCCATCGCATGGTTCCACTTCCTCTGCGCCTTTACTTTGTATTTTCTGCCTTCAATTCAACTCATGATTCTGAACACTGTCAAGGTTCCATCGAGAAAGAATAATTTCGAACAAAGTCATACCATACATCTTCACAATCTTCAAACCCTCTCTGCATTCATTCCACGCATGGGTTATTCATCTTCTGAAGTTCTCATCCATATAATAAACCATCAAATTTGACTTCAAAGTTCTACTCCTTTGACCGATCCAACATTCACTTCATCACTGGATCTTCTTTGATGATCCCGAGCCATTGCCATCAAAACACTATTCTCACTGCACTGTGTATTCACAACAGAATGCCTAATTTCTCCATAAAATGTTTTATATGAAATCAGCCCCATTTCGAAATACATATAGGCCCATTTTACACCTCAAATTAGAAGTTCAAATAAT
This sequence comes from Pinus albicaulis, assembly GCA_034641835.2. Taxonomy (NCBI): domain Eukaryota; kingdom Viridiplantae; phylum Streptophyta; class Pinopsida; order Pinales; family Pinaceae; genus Pinus; species Pinus albicaulis. The sequence continues at coordinate 483,059,020 of CM076577.1, forward strand.
TCCTTTAATAGCACCGATCCATTCTGTGATCGATGCTAATTTTCTCAATCACACAGAATTCAAATAATGAATATTCACCCTCAAACCACACAATCTTTTAAAAATGTAGCTTGACTATAAAATGATAGAATTCCCTTGTTCTTGTCAATTTCACTTGCACACAATATACACTCAAACAAAAACTCAAAAATTGAGTTTTCTATATTAAAACAAATATTTACATAGGAATTATTCCTTTGGCCTGATCTTCTATATTAGTGGCCTTTTCATATTATGCCCGTAGGCTTACAATTCAACCCTACCTCTCTATCTCTGTTCTACCTTGGATCTATCTTCTATGCTTTTGAGGCTTACATTTTATATAAAAGGTTCTAAAATTATTTTTGGTTTCAGTTCCTCCATCTCCTCAACAAAATCCTAAATATCTTCTAACTCCTTATTTGCCTCAACTAACCCCTAAGGATCCTCTTTCATCACAAAATCATGAAACCAATTCTAATTTAGGATTTATGATTAATTCCTAAATCTCTCAATCCCTATACACTCTCAACTATCCTAATTATCTCATGTTCTCCAACATTCGAGAACATTTACAAAATTCCTCACAATATTTAATTAATTTTCATTAAAATCACTCAAATCATTACATAAGAAACCAACTCCCTTGAAAACACAAAAACCCCTAAGTCTATTAAGTACAAGGAATTTTCTTGAGCCTAATGCCCCTGCATCAGACTCCCAAGGTCAAAAATAATCATGATCTCCTGATCACGTGCTTTTAATATTTTCCTCCTTGATCCCATACTCCATTTTGTTGCTCTCCAATAGCTGCATTATTCTTCAACTGCACTTTTCCAGGCTTCCATACTTTATTCTGCATCTTGCCATTAGCTATGATTTCATAGTCTATTATGGTCTTATCCTTGCTGTAATTTCTTTGCTTTCTTGTTGTTGTATTTTTCTGAGACACCTTCATCATCAACCTCCTTATGTTTTCAACCTCTATGTCCAGTTTATCTTCTGTCTGGAAATTACTCTGCCTTTTGTTGCTGCTTTCAATTTCTGTTGCTACATATATTGCTGCCAGTATTTTTGCTGTTTTTGTTGTTGTAGATGTTGCCTTCTCCCAAACTTCCTGAATATCTCTTAAGATATCTCCCTCTCCAACATTTTTCTTCTGCTCACTTCCTGCAAATTTATTTTTAAAAAATAAATTATCATTTGTTTATTTAACTGCAGTAACATACTCATTAATTCTTCTTTGTATACTACTAAGCATAATCAATTTTGAAAAACTAGTATCTGCTTCTTCTTCTTCCACAACTTTAGGAATTTCCACTTCAGTGTCTGCAATTCCATTCTCTTGTTCAAATGTTTCCAGAAACCATTCTCTTTGTACTTGTTTACTCTCAAACACATCATCAATATGTTGCAATTCAGTTTCAGCATATCCTTCTTCTTCTTCTTTGAAAATTTTCAGTAATTGTCCATTACCTCCTTGATTGATTCTGGCAATCAAATCAACTTCTTCAAACATTGTATCTTCATCCTTTATCAGAATAGAATTCTGATTCTCCATCACTGTGGCAGTTCTAAAAGTCTATCCTGCAGTCTTTTCTTGGCTAATCAGACAAGCCAACTCCTCCTTGTCATCAATAGTAGCAAGTTCCTTCATATGAGACATGACTGTCTCACCTTCCTTGGAATTTATAAGTTCCTTCTTCTGGAACAGTTCATCTTCATTCAAGACAATTCCAAGAGATGGATTTTCTTCTGCAACACCTGTAAACACAGTCAAATTATCAATTTCAAAATCACAAGACCCAATGGTCTCATTTGATGATCCATCACCAAATCTTCTTTTTGCAGTTCCAAGTCTCTTTCAAGACTTAGAAAATCTCCACTGTCTTACTTTCCAACATCCAAGGTTATCTCCAATGTGCCAATCACCATGATAGAATGATGATACTCCACTATGTTTTCATTTAACATAGTTTCCTTTTTATTAAATTCTTTGACATTTTTCATTTGTTGTCCTTATTTTCCTGCATAATTAACACATGAATTATTAGTACTAAAAATACAAGGTTTCAATACCTATTCCTCCTCTGGCAACATTTCAGTATGCTGCTTTGAGTTTTCTTCCAAATCCTTTGTCATCATATCAGTATGCTGATTTAATTTCACCATGAGACTGTCAGTTAGTCTCTCCTTCTTATCATCTGTTTAAAAAATTCCTCCCTGCACTGGATCACACTAATGAAATTCTTCAATTTGCTAATTTATTATTACATCCTTATCCTCTATTTCCTAACTGTCATTCATGAAAATTTCTTTGTCTTTCAAATTCAACAATTTATCCTGAGTATAGATCCTTTGCTTTTCCAACTCTCTTCTTTGAATATCTAACTTTCTATATAACTCAACAATTTCAATTGGAGTAGAATTTGGAAATTTCACACAACTTTCCATACCTTCATTTGCTATTGACCAATCATCAGATGGTCCTTCTTCCGCTGCTTCAATATTCTGCTGAATATTCTCATGAGACTCCTCTCTCTCCTTTTGTTTATGAGATCTTACTATCTCAGCATTGATCTGAACAGATTTCAGATTCAACTTCTTCTCCTTAACAAACTTCAAAGTTTCTTCATCATCCTATGATGTACCTTCAATCATAATACAATTCATTAGTTAAAAAAAAACAATACTTTTTAGTCTTGTTCGCTTCTTTAAGAATTTCTCCTTGAAAATATTTGCACGTGGAATCCTCAAATTCCATCCTTGACTCAAAAAATATGAGTTCTTCTTTCCATAAGGCAATCTCCTTTTGCCTCCACTTCATTTGTAATGGTTGACAAATTACTTTATTTCTCTTCAGTGGAAAGATCCATCCTCCTCTCTGGTCTTCCTCTTCTTGTAGCCATTCCTTTAATACCTCCAGTTGTGCTTTCATTACTGCAATATATCTTTCTCTATCCTTCATCTTATCTCTGTGGAATTCTCTAGAACCTCTTCTCTGATCCTCCATGATCATCTTCTTCATGAGCTTCTCACTCACTATGAGTTGCACTAAGCCTCTGCAATAGCAAGTTCTCCCTACTTCCACTTACCTCACCAATCCCCTCTCTGGACTTGGTCTTTTGGCAAGCACTTATTCACTATCTTTGGAACCTCTTGAGCACTCTCTTCTGCTCTCTCTAGGCTTATATCCTCAACTCACCTTCTCTTGAGAACACTTCAGTTGTTCTCCCTATCCAACCTTTAGCTGGAATATTAGGTCACGATGATTCAACAAATGATTGGTATCCACAAATCCAACTGGCCTATCCAATTGTTCTCAGCTCTTTGGGCCTATCAAATGTTAGTAAAGAGCACTATCGGATTCACACCTTTCTAATTGGTGTATGGTCTAGAAGCGACTCTTCTAGTTGAATGTGAAATTCCTTCTCTGAAATCGGCTGTGGAATTATTGCCCGACACTTTTCTGGAGGAAGAATATCTCTTGTATTTGGAACGATTGGATGAGACCCACCGCTTGGCTACCTTGGTTATTGAGGCACAGAAAAAGCAGGTTAAAGCCCATTTTGATCAATCGGTTTCTCCGCTTCCTTTCATTGAAGGGGACCTCGTCCTCTTATATGACCAAGCACATGATAAAATTGGAGCGGGAAAATTCCAGCCCATGTGGCATGGGCCCTATATCGTTAAGAGAGTATTAAAAAATGGGGCCTATGAGCTAATCGACTATGAAGGTATTCCTCTAGCGCAGCCTAGGAATGGGTTGTACCTCAAGAATTACTACGCTTGAGTTATTCTTGTGTGGTGTGTATGTACATAATTGAGTGATTTCATTTTTGTGCATGTGTGGTGTGGTGTGCTTTGTAAGTGTCTTTCTGCTGATTGGGTCTTCCTAATTGTGCAGATGTCTATTACTCCTTTTTTCAGTTTCGCGGATGGTGCCTCCCGCAGTACCAGGAATCTATCCTTGGCAACTTGGGTAATCTACGATCCTGCTGGTGAGTTAGTTAATTTACAAGGTGTTTTTCTAGGGCCTACCACAAATAATGTCGCAGAGTATAGTGTCGTTTTGGAATTATTGAACGAGGCTGTTAACCTCAGTATTCGTGCATTACTTGTATATCTGGACTCACAATTTGTAGTGTTACAATTTAATGGTCATTATTCAGTTAGAAACCCATCCATTTTACGACTATATCTACGTATTCGTTTACTGGAAAGAAATTTTGATTACATTACATATCAACACGTACCCAAACACATGAATGCGTTAATAGATGCAGTAGCTAATATGGTTGTAGATAGACATTTACGCAACTTGTAGAAAACATCATCATATGTAAAAAAATCCATCCAGAAATATATATATATATGTGTGTGTGTGTGTGTGTGTGTGTTGAAATGGTTTGCAGTTTGTGTACATCACACAAAATCAAAAAATACACATGTCTGTTCTAATAATATTCAGAGACAACATGTCTCTCAAAAATGTGCAAATGAAAAGCCCTAGATGACTAATCAGCATGGTGCTCATGGTAGCATGTCACTGCCCGCACCAATCGCCTCAATAAACGATGAAGGCGACTAGGCACCCCCACAGTGTGCCTCTGATAAGCCAATGGGACATCTGCTAACCGAGAATAATCTGGGATCCCCCGAGTGATTCCCTCCAAATTCTGGACTAGCTCACTCCCCTCGCCACCCTTTGCTTGAGGATCATGTGCGAGAGGGGTCCTCCGTGCGATGGGCGAAATCCCGGTGGGCCTCTCTGGGCCAACGTCTGCATACATATAGGGTTGTTTGTTATAATAGGCGTGTATCAAAAAAAAAATCATAAGTACGTAAAATCAAAGAGAGTCTTACCCAGCTCCTCATCCCAGTCATCCCCCTCCCAGAGTGGAAGATCTGGGTCTCCCATGAAGTCTGAACGACATATGGCTAGTCTTCTATGATGATCAGTTGTCGCCGTAGCCATGCAAAGAACTCGAGCCTCCATGAAATTTGTTGGCCCCCTCCTGATCTGGGCATGAGTGCTGCCCATCGAGCCATCCTTGGCTCCCTCAATGGTGGCTCAGTGACTATCGCCCCCTGGCCCTGGAAGATTGGTAATCGTTCAAGGATTAATGACACCAGGATAGATCTGTACCCAAGCTGATTCAATTTGGACTTCTTGCACTTCGTTAACTGCCGTTTGATGTTCATTGTTACGGTAGTGGCCCAATCGAACAGTGTCGGGTTCATGCATTCATATGCTAGTAGGAGCTGTGTTTTAGTTGCCTCATACGGTTCCTGTGACCTCGCAGCCTGCGTAATAGTGTGGAGCACCACTCTGAGTGCTAGATTGGGGACCATGTGGATATAAACCTTCCCATTGCCTGATCCTTTTCGTGCCCCTGGGCACACTCTTTCCATTGCCATTGCCATTTTCTCACTAGATGGCCTAGTACCTGTCAAGATTGGAACTGGACCTCTGCGGGACAATCCAATTATAAAATAAACATCAGATACTTCAAGTTCCAACACTTGGTCTAGAAGCCTAAATTTTTCTTCGTTATCGTCCCAAATGCTGATCAAATACCGCATTAACTCAGGATGTGCCCTCAAACATGGTGTTAAGAAGAATTTTTTTAGACCATAGTTTCGGAGAGCGTTCATGCATGCTTCATTCTCCATGGCCATTTCATCTTCTTCACTATGCTCCCTTTCCTTCGACTCGATCACCATTGTGGTCGTGTATCTGCACCAAAATGGTCATAAACACCTCATTAGATCTCTGGAACACTCAGAAATTCAGCTGATTGGTCCACATTTTGTTAAATTTAAGTGAAAATTTAGGTTGCGCCATTGGCGCAACTATTTTTCTAACAATCGCGCCAACTGGTGCGACCCCTTTGCGAAAAGGAGCCAATTGGCGCGGGCCCGTGCCCAATACCCGAGCCAATTGGCCGAGCCCTAAAATTGCAAAGGTTCCCTTAGGGATCCAAAAACACAATGGAAATCTATAAGAAATGAATTAAAACAAAGCTAAGGAGAGTGCCTCTTACCTGGAATGAACGAGAACTGAAATGACGTACTGGATCGACCACAATCGCCGCCACAAGTTTGCACAAAAAAGCTCACTGTTGCTCTCACGAGAGGTAAAAAGTAAAAGTGAATATGTTTTTACTATTTTTGGTTTATTTATAACTTTTCAAAGTCAATTTAGGTTTTGAAGGTCATTTTTCCAATATTTCATTATATTTTGTCGAAAAAAGAGTTTTACGTTCGCTTTCATGTGGAACAACAGGTTTTCACGCAGCTTGGATGACGATACGACTTGTATTTTATACTTTTTCGGACTCAGTAAAAACATGAAAATTTTATTTCTGGAGTCATCTTTCAGCTCTTTTCTAACTCTCTAAACATGAAAATATTACCGAGTCACTTGTCGTTTTGATCTCGTTAAATTGGCTACAAAACAAAATCTACCCAGTATACGTTTACCCCTTTTTCGGGATGGGATAGATTATTTATGAAAAAGGAATACCCTAGCCTATGGCGACTAGGAGGCTTTCTCAGACACAATTTTCTACCTTTTCGAATCTGAGGAACTATTTACGAAAAGGGACCCTTGGAGTTTACTTTTCTACTGTCTTTTCAAACTCTCTAAACATGAAAAGACGTTGAGTTCTTCCTTTGTCAGACTCGTTAAAACCTGATGACATCGGATTCCGTCGTAATGAAGATACTCTAATTCCTCCTTCCTAGGGCTTGTTAAATGTACTAGGTTGGATTTGTCTGAAGGATGAACTTATATCACAAGCATATGTTATCCCCTTCAAGCTTGTTTTCAAAAATAATTAGGGTACTCGCCAGAAATGGTGGGGAAAAATGAAACCAGTATAATCATCGTGTCGGTAGTATGTCGCTCTTGAACATGGCACTTGTCTGCATTCGTGTCGGGTTGGGGACATCTCATCTCATTTTTTTCCTACCTCCATGGGTTTGGGTTATCCTTTTTGACCACTCATCTGCTCTTTTCCTCTTCATTATGACCTCAGAACTTTTGATGTCGAATATTGCCAAATCCAGTGTCCTGCCGCTAATGTGTTCAAGAGAAGTTGACCTCTGCAGTTTCAACCCTCCTCTGATTTTCTACTGATCCTGATTCACAAACATCATGTTCCTCTGTCTCGCATCGATGATGTGGGAAACACTATGGCCCACCTTCGATCAAGGTCAATCCCTGTCGACTCCAGCTCATTATCCATGAAGCTAATCTAGAGACTCCCTTCTAGTACCTTGGAGCCTGCATGCCTCGATGGTAGGTTCTTTGCATCTGACGCAAGTTTTTCATCATTAACCTGCGATTGGATGATTCTGCGGGTGTTCGATGCCAACTCACTATTCACATTCCGTGGATTGTACCTATAGTACCTTGAGGGACATTGTTATTATTGGTGGTTCCTCTCGCGTCTGTTAACGGCTTTCATCATTGGCTGGTAATCAGACGATGTTCTTGCATGTTTGAATTCAACTCACTTATTCACATGCTAGGACTTGTACTCTGTTCGGGTCAAGATGGAGTGAAAGACCCTGGATTTTGTGGATTATCATGATTGGATCCATGACTCATTGATTGGATGGCTGCGACCATACCTAAGTCTATTTACTAGTCCTTACTGGATGGCTGCACCCATACCTTGGATCCTGATTATTGTATACTATATTATGGATGGTTGTGCCCATACTACATATTATGTATTTGAGATATTAGTTGTACTTTTCTATGCAAGTTTTCGGAAGATAGTGTTTTCAGTTGGGTACATTATCTAAAGTATTTCACCCCTCTCTCTCTCGGGCCTCATGCTTTAGGGGGCATCTGTTACACAGTAATTTGTCACTGTCCCTGCAATCCCCCATCCCGCACATTGGATGGCCTTTTCCATGACCTGTGTGCAGTGACATGACTTGAAACCACTTTCATGGAATCCCCCTTGACAAGGAAAATAATTCCTTTGAAGATACTTTCCTATGAAAAACCCTAAAAATAGACCTTTTGGCCTTGGCGTGACCAGGCAGTTCAGCCCTCGTGCCAATGGGGGAAATCCACCAAAGAGGGTGCACCAACTGGCGCTCTATCCCAGTGTATTGCTCGTGCTAAGCTTAATAAGGATTGTTTAAAAAAAATAAATGGTGGAAGTTTGATTCCAACCAACTCCTGAACGAGTCTCTAAAATGAGTTGGGAGGTTTGGCTCCGGATCTCCATGTAGGGGAAGTGGTTTTCCACCTATCATGGAAGCTTCCTTGAGGATAGGGTCAATCCCACCATTGTAGGGATCCCAACTCCCCTTCCACCATCTATATAAGTTTTCCATTTTCCCTTAGCAAGCTAGAACTAGGAGCTGAATCAGTAGCAAGGAGATTATCGCCAGACAGCCTTTGAGATTCAAGCCAAAGAGAGAGAGCTTTGTCCCATTTCTGACGAGCTTCATTGAGACGTGCTCCACTGTCAACCCCGCTGAAGGAAGATCCAACATCAGAGCTGAAGGTTGTATCGTTCCTTTGTTTTATTAATAATAAGCGACTTTGATTATGGTTTCAATCATGTATCTTTATCTTTGATGCAATGAGTTACATCTTCTTTGATTGATGTTTAGTTACAAGATTTAGATTCTATGTTGTATATCGTCGTGTTTCTTTGCATGTGTGTAGGTGTTCGGACGTGCTAAGCGGAAGGATCGTGATCTGCCGAAGTGGAGGATGGGAAGTGTCATCCCTCTTTCGACGACCATTATGTAGGACCCGAGGTAGGAAACTTATCATTTCTTGTAATTTTGTAACTAGAGACCTGCGTCTTAGCATAACCTGATTGTTGCTAGACCCGATATGGGATAGTAGGGATCGCCTCTGTCCATAGAGGAGATTTACCTCTCCAAAAACTTGTTTCCTCTCAAACACATGATGAATATGCTGCAATTCAATTTCAGCATATCCTTCTTCTTCTTCTTCTTTGGCAATATTCAGTAATTTTCCATTACCTCCTTGATTGATTCTGGCAATCAAATAAACTTCTTCAAACACTGTATCTTCATCCTTTATCAGAATATAATTCTGATTCTCCATCACTGTGGCAGTTCTAAAAGTCTGTCCTACAGTCTTCTCTTGGCTAATTAGACAAGCCAACTCCTCCTTGTCATCAACAGTAACAAGTTCCTTCATATGAGACATGACTGTCTCACCTTCCTTGGAATTTATAAGTTCCTTCTTCTAGAACAATTCATCTTCATTCAAGACAATTCCAAGAGATGGATTTTCTTCTGCAACACCTGTAAACACAGTAAAATTATCAATTTCAAAATCACAATACCTAATGGTCTCATTTGATGATCCAGTTACCAAATCTTCTTTTTGCAGTTCCAAGTCTCTTTCAAGACTTAGAAAATCTCCATTGTCTTTCTTTCTAGCTTCCAAGGTTATCTCCAATGTGCCAATCACCATGATAGAATGATGATCCTCCACTATGTTTTCAGCTAACATAGTTTCATTTTTATTAAATTCTCTGACATTTTTAATTTGTTGTCCTTCTTTTCCTGCATAATTAACACATGAATTATCAGTACTAAAAATACAAGGTTTCAATACCTATTCCTCCTCTGGCAACATTTCAGTATGTTTCTTTGAGTTTTCTTCCAAATCCTTTGTCAGCACATCAGTATGTTGATTTAATTTCACCATGGGACTGTTAGTTAGTCTCTCCTTCTTATCATCTGTTTCAAAAATGCCTCCCTGCACTGGCTCACAATAATGAACTTCTTCAATTTGCTGATTTATTCTTACATCATTGTCCACTGTTTCTTGACTATCATTCATGAAAATTTCTTTGTCTTTCACATTCAACAATTTATCCTGAGTATAGGTCCTCTTCTTTTCCAACTCTCTTCTTTGAAGATCTAACTTTCTATATAACTCAACAATTTCAATTGGAGTAGAATTTTGAAATTTCACACAACTTTCCATACCTTCATTTTCTGTTGACCAATCATCAGATGGTACTTCTTCCTCTGCTTCAATATTCTGCTGAATATTCTCATGAGACTCCTTTGTCTCCTTTCGTTTCTGAGATCTTACTATCTCAACATTGATCTAAACTGATTTCAGATTCAAATTCTTCTCCTTAACAAACTTCAAAGTTTTTTCATCATCCTGTGATGTACCTGAAATCATACACAATTCATTAGTTTTAAAAGCACAAGACTTTTCAGTCTCGTTCAATTCTTCAAGCATTTCTCCTTGAATAGATTTGCGTGTGGAATCGTCAAATTCCATCCTTGACTCAAAAAATATGAGTTCTTCTTTCCATAAGGCAATCTCCTTTTGCCTCCACTTTATTTGTAATGGTTGCCAAATTAATTTATTTCCCTTCAGCTGAAAGATCCATCCTCCTCTCTGGTTTTTGTATTCTTGTAGTCATTCCTTTAGTACCTCCAGTTGTGCTTTCATTACTACAATATCTCTTTCTCTATCCTTCATATTATCTGTGTGGAGTTATTTAGAACCTCTTATCTGATCCTCCATGATCATCTTCTTCATGAGCTTCTCACTCACTATGAGTTGCACTAAGCCTCTGCAACAGCAAGTTCTCCCTGCTGCCACTTGCCTCACCAATCCCCTCTCTGGACTTGGTCTTTTGGCAAGCACTGGTTCACTATCTCTAGAAACTCTTGAGCACTCTCTTTTGCTCTCTCTAGGGTTATATCCTCAACTCACCTTCTCTTGAGAATAATTCAGTTGTTCTCCCTATCGAACCTTTAGCTGGAATATTAGGTTCACTTCCATCATCATCAAAATCTTTGTCTCCATCTTATCTGCAACCAAAATTCTGTAATCAAAATTTTCAAACTAGATTAAAATTATCTAACCTTCAAGATCTCTACATGACCTTGTCCTTTTCATTCTCTTGTACTGTCTTCATTTATTTCTGCAAATGCCTGTTCACTTCAATTCTTGTATATCTATTGCTTATTAGATTAAGAATCTGATCTCTTCTTATTTTTCCCATCACACATGCATTATGATTTAATTTAAAAAATCTTTAACTTTCAAAAGAGATTTTCCAGCTCTGACACCAGTTGATGTAGCCGAAGGCTGCAAAACCCACATTCTCACCTTAAGATGTATGGTTCATTCATAAACCAACATAATTTTCATATTGAGCAAACTTTAATGCGAAAGCTTCTCCTTTTCTTAAAACTTACTTTATGGAAATTTGAATCAATATATGTAACCTTGGTTACATACCCATTTCATGAACATATAAAACCAATATTCAACTTTGGAATAAAACCCAAAATATAAACCTTCGGCCAACACATACATTAATGTATGTGCCCAATGCTTTAAAAATCCACCATTTCAATTGATTATATTATATAACCTAAAGTTCTTACCTTGAGTTATAATATCAATTGCTGACATAACTTTATGTCCGGCCCCACGACTTTTATAACTTACCCATCCACCGTCCATTGTTCATCAATATGCATATACGCTAACCTTTCACTTAACATTAATTTCATACAAAGGTTAAAACCCAAATATCAACATGAATATTTGGTTCGGGCCCACAGCTTACTCTCTGTTAACCATCATGCAACTTCACGTGCGAATTCCGTCAGATCATTTGATCAGAGCATCCAACGGATATCACATTCAATTAACTCCCGAAGTATATCGCTCAAAATTCACGTGAAAGAAATGGTTTTGAAATTCCGCCATGCTACGTGTCATTCTTAGACGTTTATCGCACAATTTTCTTAAATACCATTTACCATTTCTAATCTACGCGAAAACCATATGTGGTTTTCTGAAACCACTTCACGGTTCCATCGCATGGTTTCGCTTTCTCTGTGCCTTTACTTTGTATTTTCCGCCTTCAATTCAACTCATGATTCCGAACACAGTCAGTGTTCCATCTTGAAAGAATAATTTCCAATAGAGTCATACCATACATCTTCACAATCTTCAAACCCTCTCTGCATTCATTCCATGCATGGATTATTGATCTTCTGAAGTTCTCATCCATAAAGCAAACCCTCAAATTTGACTTCAAAGTTCCACTCCTTTGACTGATCCAAAATTCTCTTCGTCAGTAGATCTTCTTTGATGATCCTGAGCCATTGTCATCAAAACACTGTTCTCACTACATTGTGTATTCACAACAGAACGCCTAATTTCTCCATGAAAATTTTTATATGAAATCAAACCCATTTCGAAATACATACAGGCCCATTTTACACCTCAAATTAGAAGTTCAAATAATTCCTTTAATAGCATCGATCCATTCTATGATCGATGATAATTTTCTCAATCACACAAAATTAAAATAATGAATATTCACCCTCAAACCACACAATCTTTTAAAAATGTAGCTTGACTATAAAATGACAGAATTCCCTTGTTCCTGTCAATTTTACTTGCACACAATATACACTCAAACACAAAGTCAGAAATTGAGTTTTTTGTATTAAAACAAATATTTACATAGGAATTCTTCCTTCGGCCTGATCTTCTGTATCAATGACCTTTTCCTATTCTGCCCGTAGGCTTACAATTCAACCCTACCTCTCTATCTCTGTTCTACCTTGGATCTGTCTTCTATGCCTTTAAGGCTTACCTTTTATATAAAATGTTCTGAAATTATTTTTCGTTTCAGTTCCTCCATCTCCTCAACAAAATCCTAAATATCTTATAACTCCTTGTTTGCCTCAACTAACCCCTAAGGATCCTCTTTCATCACAAAATCGTGAAACCATTTCTAATTTAGGATTTATGATTAATTCCTAAATCTCTCAATCCCTATACACTCTCAACTATCCTAATTATCTCATGTTCTCCAACATTTGATAACATTTACAAAATTCCTCACAATATTTAATTAATTTTCATTCAAATCACTCAAATCATTACATAAGAAACCAACTCCCTCGAAAACACAAAAACCCCTAAGTCTATTAAGTACAAGGAATTTTCTTGAGCCTAATGCCCCTGCATCAGACTCCCAAGGTCAAAAATAATCATGATCTCCTGATCATGTTCTTTTAATATTTTCCTCCTGGATCCCATACTCTATTTGGTTGTTGTCCAATAGCTGCATTATTCTTCAACTGCTTTTTTCCAGGCTTCCATACTTTATTCTGCATCTTGCCATTAGGTATTCTTTCATAGTCTGTTTTGGTCTTCTCCTTGCTGTAATTTCTTTGCTTTATTGTTGTTGTCTTTTTCTGAGACACCTTCATCATCAACCTCCTTATGTTTTCAATCTCTATGTCCAATTTATATTATGTCTGGAAATTACTCTGCCTTTTGTTGCTGCTTTCAATTTCTGTTGCTGCATATATTGCTGCCAGTATTGTTGTTGTTGTTGTTGTTGCAGATGTTGCCTCCTCACAAAATTCCTGAATATCTCTTAAGATATCTCCCTCTGCAACATTTTTCTTCTGCTCACTTCTTGCAAATTTATTTTTAAAAAATAAATTATCATTTGATTCTTTAACTGCAGTAACATACTCATTCATTCTTCTTTGTATACTAGTAAGCATAATCGATTTTGACAAACTAGTATCTGCTTCTTCTTCTTCCACAACTTCAGGAATTTCCACTTCAGTGTCTGCAATTCCTTTCTCTTGTTCAAATGTTTCCAGCAAGCATTTCAGCCATTCTCTTTATACTTGTGTTACACAATAATTTGTCACCGTCCCTGCAATCCCTCGTCCCGCACATTGGAGGGCCTTTTCCATGACCTGTGAGTAGTGAAATGAGCTGAAACCACTTTCATGGCATCCCCCTTGACAAGGAAAATAATTCCTCTGAAGACAGTTTCCTGTGAAAAACCCTAAAAATAGACCTTTTGGCCTTAGCGTGACCAGCCAGTTCAGCCCTTGTGCCAATGGGGGAAATCCACCAAAGAGGGCACGCCAAGTGGCGCTCTGTCCCGGTGTATTTCTCATGCCAAGGTTAATAAGGATTGTTTTTAAAAAATAAATGGTGGAAGTTTGATTCCAACCAACTCCTAAACGAGTCTCTAAAATGATTTGGGAGGTTTGGCTCCGGATCTCCATGTAGGGGAAGTGGTTTTCCACCTATCATGGAAGCTTCCTTGAGGATAGGGCCAATCCCACCATTGTAGGGATCCCAACTCCCCTTCCACCATCTATATAAACTTGCAATTTTCCCTTAGCAAGCTATAACTAAGAGCTAAATCAGTAGCAAGGAGACTATCACTAGACAACCTTTGAGAGCCAAGCCGAAGAGAGAGAGCTTTGTCCCATTTCTGACGAGCTTCATTGAGACGTGCTCCACTGTCAACCCAGCCGAAGGAAGATCCAGTGTCAGAGCTTAAGGTTGTATCGTTCCTTTTTTTTATTAATCATAAGCGACTTTTATTATGGTTTCACTCGTGTATCTTTATCTTTGATGCAATGAGTTACATATTTTCTGACTGATGTTTAATTACAAGATTTAGATTCTATGCTATATATCGTCATGTTTCTTCACATGTGTGCAGGTTTTTGGACGTGCTAAGCGGAAGGATCATGATCTTATGAAGCGGAGGACGGGAAGCGTCATCCTTCTTTTGATGACCATCGTGTAGGACCTGAGGTAGGCAACTTATCATTACTTGTCATTTTGTAACTAGAGACCTGCGTCTTAGCGTGACCTCATTGTTGCTAGACCCAATCTGGGTTAGTAGGGATCGCCTATGTCTGTAGAGGGGATCTACCTCTCCAACAAATTGGCGACTCTGTTGGGGAATTGTATTGGAGTTTGTCTTGTCTCTTTCAATTTCTTTTGGCTTTTGTTTGCTTGATTTTCTTATCTGGTTTGTCTCTTTTTGGTGTAAAGCCTCTGTTCAACTCCCACCATCCCTGATCTGCTCCATGTTTGCTATTTTTTATTTTTGTCATTAGTAAACTCGACTGGTGCACTTTTTGACCTGACAGTCGTGCCAAGTGATGCTTGTTACTGGTTAGGCCCCCGTGCCAATCCTGTTCTGGCACTAGTTGTAGCTAGACAGTCACGCCAATCCTTGGTGGTGCCAGGGTTTGCTTGTTTTTTAGCCTTCTAAGCTTGATATATGGTTTTGGTGTCATTTTTTTGACTGCCTGAGTGCCCTAAAGTCCTGGTTGACTGTGTGTGACCTCCATCCTTCGGTTGTTTTCCCTCTACTATCGGTTTTACATTCTAGCCCTAGGGCATCTAGGTGCTATAGTGTGTTGAGCCTCCCATGGGAGTTTTGGTTTTAGTTTGATCAGTCAACTTCGTTTTTGCTTCCTTGCATTCGTTTGGTGGTTTTTATTGTTCGTTGCATGATTTGAGTAATTTCTCTCTTTCTCATTCAAGTCTTTCTTTTGTCTCATTTCAAGCCTAGATCACACGGTTCATATGAGTTTTTAGGTTTCCTCTTTGATTTGAGGGATTTCTCCATCAGTTTGAGGTCTGATTGTGTATTTTTTATTGAGTGAACTTGCTTGTCTTTGCTCTTTCGCTATCACTTCTCGAATTTTTCTCTTTATTAGTTTTCATTTTGTTTAGTGCATCTTGCTCTTAAACATTGGAAATACAAAAAATCAATTTTTGTGCTTTTAATTAGTTAGTGTAAATTGAAAACTTTTCTACGTTATTAGTGTTATATAACTCTAAAGGAAAAGCTTTTAGTTTCATTAGCGTGCATTAGAGACACTAGTGGTTATTTTGTGATCATTTTTTTATTGTTTGGAAAGATCTCAACCTTCCTGTAGTTAGCTATTCATCGAACAAAGTGATATATTTTGGCATGTAGTATGCATTTAAGAGGATTTTTGAGACATAACATTCGACAGGGCCTGAAATTGAAACATAATTGAAGATCAACTCTAAAATTTATTCAATCTACCTTAAGGAAGCATTGAAAAATTAACAAAATATTTAAAGGTCTAGGCTAGTGATGTGTTCTGACATCGTTAAACCTAGTAGCTGTCATTCGCCTCTTGGCTTTAGACAGCACTAGTATGGACTTGTGCTCCTCGTATTGTCACGTATATAAAGGGATATCCCACTAGGTTGCTATCCTTTATCCGTAGGAAGCCGAGTCTGCCACCTTATACCCATGATACACCAGACACAACATTCGAGGAGACTGCCTACACATACTTTAAGTCCTTGGTTGATTTATCTTTCATTTTTGAACCAAGGTGTATATTGCAGTTCACGGATATCTGGTACACCCTTTGCCTAGAGTTCTAGAGTAGTCATTTTGATCTTTTCTAACTCATTAAATTTTAAAGGATCATCAAGCGCTTGTCCTTTCACGCTTGTTTCCAAATTGAAAGAGATAGAGTCACCTTTTATTTGTTTCTCGACTCTTAAAACATGAAATGGTAAATTTTCTAAGTTTCAATGTGGTAAAATTAATCACCTGCAATCACACGCCCTTTTAGAGCTTGCTTGTGGGTCGTTTGATTGTTTGCCGTGGTTTTTTCCCATGTGATTTTGTTTTGATCTCTTCCTCTTATCATTATTTTCACAGTGGCATAACCTTCAGTTTTGTCTACTGGTAGTCCTTACATAGACAATTCATTAGAGGTCTCTCACTCCTCTGCTGAATCTCAGCAGTTTGTTGTCTCTGAGTTTCCCGACGAGGGACCAGTTCTATCTGAGATTCCCTTTGGAGGACCAGTTGAGTTCAATTGGCCCTTATCCAACACTTGGTTTGGATTTGGAGTAGGGGAATATTTCCCTCCTCTTACATTAGGATCGCCTTTTTTAGCTGTTGTTATTCCTCCTAGTCCTCGTCGTCTTTTAGAAGATCTAGTGGCAGGGTCAGATATGGACTCATCCAGTCCTTCTCCTAGTGAGGAAATTCCTACATCTGGTGAATATTACCAGCTATTCCTTGAAAACAACCCCGAGTCTTCTGTCATGTCTTCGCCTGGTCCTTCGATTCCAGTGGGGTATAGATCCTTAAGTCAGATTGTGGCCGTTGTCGCCTCTATGGGAGTATCAACTCCGTCCACGAGGCCGGTTATTCATTCGTTAGGTATGTCTCCAAGGACACCCCTAACGTCATCTCCTCAGGTTACATCGGTACCTGTTAGGTCTACTGTCTGCGTGGCTACATCTACGCCCGCTATTACTATTCAGTCTACCAGGACCTCGTCACTTCCCGAAGAATTTTACATAGCATCTGCTATTCCAGAGAATATCTCTCCTGAGGAGTATCGGTTGTATCTACAACAGTCGAACTCCGAGGTTGGTCAGTCCTCCCAAGATCCCAACCGTCCTTACTTTTCCCATTATGGACCGGATGGTACCCCCGTCTATGTTTTTCCATATCAGTATGATGAGCAAGGAAACCCTCTACGTTTTCCTGCTCTAGAGGCTTATCAGTATGTTCAAGATTTTCTGTCTGCCCAGGCTGGACAACCTTCCAACCCACAAGGACAACCCTTCTAGGGCCAACCTTCGGGCTAGCCTAGTTATCTATATGACCCGTAAGGACAACCCTTATAGGGCCAACCTTCAGGCCAATAGGGGTTATTAAATGGTCCGAAAGGAAAGTCCTACAACCCTCAAGGTCAACCTATACAGCCTCACCCTGTGGTCCAACCAGGGCAACCTCAAGGACCCACAGGTCAACTGGGGTATCAACTGGGACCGTTGTATGGTCCTAGGGAACAAATCCAACCCTTTCAACCTATGGTGCAACCTCTGCAATTTCATTTTCCTATTGGTACAAATTTTGCACAGCGAGGGCCATCTTATGGTCCTGTTACGGGTCAAACTAGTTATCAGGCACAACCTGGCCATATCCTGCCACCAGGTCAACTGGCTCATCCGAGGTAGCCTGGTGCCCTTCATCAGCCAGGTCAACCTGTTCAACCAGGACAACCTGCTCAACCAAGCCAGCCTACACATCCATTCAACCCTTCTCAACAACTGATTTACTCTATGCCACAACTGAATCCGCCTGCGCGCCCAACTTATCAGGCTCAGCAGGGCCCCACTTACTAGCAACCCGCTCAACCCCAAGGAAGCTATTATCTTCAAGGTCAATATCAACCAATTTACAACCTGCCCCAAGGTTCTGGTTATTATCTTCAACAACCAGGCTATACCTATACTTAGCAGTCAAATCCTTATACTGCTCAAACGGGGCCGACATATAATCAGGGTCCATACCTCGGTTATCAACCCCCGAACACTGGTTTTCAACAACTATATAAACCTAACTATACGGCTTACACCCCCTATGGTCAAAATCCCCCGGGAAAAAACCAATGGGGGAAAATTTATGATCAACCAGGGTGGAGTACAAGTATGGGTCCTTATCGGGGACCTGGTATGCCTTTTAATCCTCAATTTCTTTTCCTTGCTACATTGGAATTGCCAGATGTTTCTAAATTGACCAATGATCTGATTCTTCACAATCCTTATTGGCCTCCAGTTCCGACCAAGGTGCCCGGTGGCTGTCCTAAATTTGAAGGTAAAGCTGGAGAGGACCCCCAAGCTCATGTCATGACCTACCATCTGTGGTGTTCTTTGAACTCTTGGGTGGATGATTCAATTCGTTTGCGTCTTTTTCAGCGCATGCTTACCGGTGCTGCTACTAAGTGGTACATAGAATTACCTCGCGGTATCTTTCAAGACTTCAATACGTTAGCTATGGCTTTTATGACACATTTCCAGTTACTAGTTTGTTACGAAGCCGGGACGCATCTCCTGAATTCTCTGAAGCAGGAAAAAGCCACCCACATATCTGATCATATTCATGAGTGGCGACGTCATCGTAGACTGATCAAGTTTGATATACCTGATCAACTACTAACTCATTGGTTCACTACCTCCTTCGTTAGCAAGATCACTCAAGATATTTCTATGGGGGCATGTGTGACCGAAGAACAAGCCATCGCTCGTTCCTAGTACCTTGATTTGGTGTACTCTCAGTCTAGCATGCTTTATGATATTTTGACTGATGCCCCATGGCCAGGGACCTCTAAAGCACTAGCTACCCCATCAGTGGATGGTTTTATTTGTTTTGTTTCTCAAACTTCTCGGAAGTCCTCTAGTGGGAAGCAGAAGTCTAATTATTCCAATAATTCTGCTCTTCCCGCCCCTCTGGATTCTGGTATATTGTGGAGGTCAATGCCATTCAGGCTAATCCTACGGAAAAGGCCTCCAAAGGAAAGAAGAAGGGCAAAGCCAAATCCAAACCTGATGCCCCAAAATCGGAATCCTCCAAACCTCATACTGGCGATGGTTCCCAATGCAAACTGAAGTACCCCTACCTTATCTGTGAAGGAGATCATTATACCAAAGATTTCCCCCGACGATCTGAAGTTAGTAAAATTCTGAAAGGATCCAAAGGGACTCTAGTAGTTCTAAAAGAACCATTCCCATCTCAGCAGACCCAGATGGTTAAGCAACCTTCACCATATGCACCATTTGGGTCCCAAGTTTTTATGATGAATGGTGCTGCACCTGTCTCAATTGCTACGCACTCAAAGGATTATGCTGGATCACACCAAGTAGCTGGGAAGGAAGTTGTTGATGACTCACCTCCCCCACCTCTCTTTGGTCCTTTAGAAATTGAGAAGCCCAGCGCTGAACCTATTGTGAGGCCACCTTCTAAAGGTGTTCTACGAAAATCTTCCTATAATCCAAACGCCCATGCCGCTCAACACTACAACATTGTTCATGATTTGGCAAAGGCGCCTTCCGCAATGTCTGCATTGGAAGTGCTTCAAAGTTTCACATCGCAATGAAAAGCTCTATTGTCTGCAATCGGTGGAATTGATCCCGCCGATTCTAGTCTTCTCACCTTTGACCTAGAAAATTTTGTCCCCTGACTTCCGCATCAAATTTCTCTCGTTATGCAAGTCGGGATCAACAGCCTCAACATCCACAGAGCCATTGTGGATGAAGGTGCTTCCACCTGTGTTATGTCATCTGCCTGCTGGAAAGCCATTGGCTCTCCAGCTCTTACTTCATCTCCCAATGCCCTAGAGGCATTTTATGGTTGGGAATCAAAACCCCTAGGTGTTCTCGAGTGTTTTTCGATCACGTTATAGGGTAAGACAGTCAACGTAGAAGTAGAAGTGGTTGACGCCAAGCTCAACTAAAATATTCTTCTTGGTCGCAGTTGGACTCACGCCATGCTATGCGTTCCATCCACCCTCTTCCGGCTTCTAAAGTTTCCTCATGAGGGAAAAATTATCACTATCGATCAGTTGTCCTTTTTCACCTCATCCTTCGAGAACAACGTACCTTACGTGGATTAGATCCCCAATCCCTCGACAGTGTAGGACCTGGTCTTTTCAAAGACCCCATCCTCATGGGTATTTTTCCCGCGCCACCACTGCACACCATTCAAGTTAACATGATCTCTAGGTTAGATGACACTTGGATCATCCCTTCACCTGAACAGGTGACCTCTTTCAGAGAATCGATGCCTTTGACTCCAGTTGAGATAAATTACTGCGAGATCGTCGCTACATCAGATCCTCCTCCTCCTGAACATGGTCCTTTGAGCATGGCTCTAGATATATATTCTCAATCCCCTTGGCTGGGCGATGCAGATTTGCCTGATCCTTTAAGAGAAATCTTCCATTCTGATGAAGCTATCATTGAAATGATGTCTCTTGAAGATCTGCCGTGGAGCGATGGACATCATCGTTCCTCGTTCATGCCTGGCCTGGGGGCAATGTCTGATTGTCTAGAGCGCTTTACATCTCAGGTTACCACTCCGCCTCTTCAAACACTGATATTGACTCATGAGGTCCTTTCGGAGGGAAATCTGAGTAACATTACACAAACCATTCCTATCGACATCTTCGTCAAACCGGGGGTAGTCAAGAACATTCACGTGAGAGTTACCTGTTCTCCCGAATAGATTCAGGTATACACGAGCCTTTTTCACGAATTCAGAGATGTTTTTGCATGGTCCTATGAAGAGATGCTTGGGAATGATCCCAATATAGTTGCGCATGAGATTCTCACCTACCTAGGTGCGAAGCCCGTGTGTCAGCGTCTACGTCCAGTGCATCCCCAAAAAGCTGCAGCTATAAAGGCAGAAGTTGAAAAACTTCTTAACACGGGCTTTATATACCCAATTCCCCTCACAGAATGGGTTTCTAATATCTTCCTTGTAGATAAGAAATAGGGCACTATACAGGTCTGTGTTGACTACCGAGACATCAATCGGGCCTATCCTAAGGATAATTATCCCACTCCTTTTCCCACTCCTTTTATAGATCAGATCATCGATGAATGCGCGGGGAGTGAGATTTATACCCTTATGGACGGTTTCTCGGGTTACAATCAAATTAATATTTTACTTGCTGATCAACATAAGACTACATTTATCTATCCATGGAGTACTTTTGCTTACAAAAAGCTCCCGTTCGGCTTGAAAAATGCTGGGGCCACCTTCTAGTGTGCTATGTCCTATGCTTTCCAAGACATACGTCATATTGTTCAGCCGTATCTGGACGATTTTTTGGCCCATTCAGCTCAGCGTGAGGGCCATCCTGAACACCTCCGTTAGATTTTCCTCCATTGAAGACATTACAATATTAGGCTCAATCCTCACAAGTGCATCTTCTGCGTGGATTATGATTGTCTTTTGGGATTTATTGTCTCCAAAGATGGAATTCGCCTTGACCCCCTCAAGGTCGAGGCCATTGTTAACCTCCCATCCCCATCCTTGTTACATCAACTGCAGAGTCTACAGGGGAAAGCCAACTTCTTATGATGCTTTATTCTGAACTACGCAGAAGTGGCCAAACGGTTTACGCAACTTTTGAAACAGGACGTTCCCTTCCATTGGGATGAGATTGCCTAGCAATCCTTTGATAAGCTTAAAACGTTGCTTGTCAATGCTCCATTAATACGTCCTCCCAACTATCATTGCAATTTTACCCTTTATTTGGCCACTATGTTTAGCATGATAGCTATGGTTCTAGTACAGGATGAGGACGATGGAAATGAATGCGTACTTTACTATCTATCTCGAAATCTTCTTGATAAGGAAACACGCTATTCCCATGTCGAGAAGTTGGCATTCGCTACGGTTCAAGCCGTTTAGCATTTCTACCATTACATCCTATTGTGTACAGTAACCATGATTTCTGACTGCAACCCCATGACATACATCTTGTCTCGACAATTGCTGGGGGGCAAGTACTCCAAATGGATTGTAATCCTTCAGGAGTTCGATTTGGAGTTCACAACTACCAAATCGACAAAATCATTGGTTTTTGCTGATCTTATTTTCTCTCTCCCGACAGACTCCGTTCCATCCCAAGCCGAGGATCATATCTTGGATGAAACACTCTTTCTTATCAGCACTCGTGATCCATGGTATGGTGACATTATCGTGTATCTTCAAACATCCATGTTCTGGTCCGAGCTGACAAAAGATGCTCGACGTCGTATTCGACATCAATCTCAACCCTACCGCATTATCGGAGATACCTTGTATCGTGTCAGAGTTGATTTTGTACTCCGCCAATGCTTGACCCTGGAAGAGGCTGAGAAAGTATTGAATGACTGTCACAGTGGCGCCTGTGGTGGTCATATGTCCAGATATGCTACCGCCGAGAAGATTCTACGTGCGGGTTACTTCTGGCCGTCTATATTCAAGGACTGTATTATTGTGGTTCGAAAATGTCATGCGTGCTAGGTCTTTCAGCGCAAGATGCGCGTGCCACCCCTACCCTTGCATCCTATCATTACCGTCGGCCCTTTTTCTAAATGGGGCATATATTTTATGACATGTAACCCTCACTTGGCCAGGGGGCATGCTTATATAATCGTTGACGTGGAATACTTCACTAAATGGGCTGAGGCGATGCCTACATTAGCTGCCGATGGTAAGAAAGCCACTCAATTCATTTTCAACCATGTTATTACGCGTTTTGGAGTTCCTGAGGCCATTTTCACTAATCATGGCACTCATTTTCGAGATTACATGATGGCAGAGCTGACATTGAAGTTGGGCTTGCGTCATGATAGCTCAACGCCATACTACCCCCAGGCAAATGGCCAGGTTGAGGCCGTGAACAAGGTATTGGTCACGATGATTCAACAAACGATTGGTATCCACAAATCCAACTGGCCTATCCAATTGTTCTCAGCTCTTTGGGCCTATCAAACGTTAGTAAAGAGCGCGACTAGATTCACACCTTTCTAATTGGTGTATGGTCTGGAAGCGACTCTTCTGGTTGAATGTGAAATTCCTTCTCTAAAATCGGTTGTGGAATTATTGCCCGACACTTTTTCGGAGGAAGAACATCTCTTGTATTTGGAACGAATGGATGAAACCCGCCGCTTGGCTACCTTGGTTATTGAGGCACAGAAAAAGTAGGTTAAAGCCCATTTTTATCAATCGGTTTCTCCATGTCCTTTCATTGAAGGGGACCTCGTCCTCTTATATGACCAAGCACATGATAAAATTGGAGCGGGAAAATTCCAGCCCATGTGGCATGGGCCCTATATCGTTAAGCGAGTATTAAAAAATGGGGCCTATGAGCTAATCGACTATGAAGGTATTCCTCTAGCGCAGCCTAGGAATGGGTTGTACCTCAAGAAGTACTACGCTTGAGTTATTCTTGTGTGGTGTGTATGTACATAAGTGAGTGATTTCATTTTTGTGCATGTGTGGTGTGGTGTGCTTTGTAAGTGTCTTTCTGCTGATTGGGTCTTCCTAATTGTGCAGATGTCTATTACTCCTTTTTTTCAGTTTCGCGGATGGTGCCTCCCGCAGTACCAGGAATCTATCCTTGGTAACCTGGGTAATCTACGATCGTGCTGGTGAGTTAGTTAATTTACAAGGTGTTTGTCTAGGGCCTACCACAAATAATGTCGTAGAGTATAGTGTCGTTTTGGAATTATTGAACGAGGCTGTTAACCTCAGTATTCGTGCATTACTTGTATATCTGGACTCACAACTTGTAGTGTTACAATTTAATGGTCATTATTCAGTTAGAAACCCATCCATTTTACAACTATATCTACGTATTCGTTTACTGGAAAGAAATTTTGATTACATTACATATCAATACGTACCCAGACACATGAATGCGTTAATAGATGCAATAGCTAATATGGTTTTAGATAGACATTTACGCAACTTGTAGAAAACATCATCATATGTAAAAACATCCATCCAGAAATATATATGTGTGTGTGTGTGTGTGTGTGTGTGGAAATGGTTTTCAGTTTGTGTACATCACATAATATCAAAAAATACACGTCTGTTCTAATAATATTCAGAGACAACATGTCTCTCAAAAATGTGCAAATGAAAATTCCTAGATGACTAATCAACATGGTTCTCATGGTAGCATGTCACCGCCCGCACTAATCGCCTCAATAAACAATGAAGGCGACTAGGCACCCCCACAGTGTGCCTCTGATAAGCCAATGGGACATCTGCTAACCGAGCATAATCTGGGATCCCCCGAGTGATTCCCTCCAAATTCTGGACTAGCTCACTCCCCTCGCCACCCTCGGCTTGAGGATCATGTGCGAGAGGGGTCCTTCGTTCAATGGGCGACATCCTGGTGGGCCTCTCTGGGCCAACGTCTGCATACATATAGGGTTGTTTGTTATAATAGGCATGTATCACAAAAAAAATCATAAGTACATAAAATCAAAAAGAGTCTTACCTAGCTCCTCATCCCAGTCATCCCCCTCCCAGAGTGGAAGATCTGGGTCTCCCATGAAGTCTGAACGACATAGGGCCAGTCTTCTATGATGATCAGTTGTCGCCGTAGCCATGCAAAGAACTCGAGCCTCCATGAAGTTTGTTGGCCCCCTCCTGATCTGGGCATGAGTGCTGCCCATTGAGCCATCCTTGGCTCCCTCAATGGTGGATTAGTGACTATCGCCCCCTGGCCCTGGAAGAGTGGTAATCGTTCAAGGATTAACGACACCAGGATAGATCTGTACTCAAGCTGATTCAATTTGGACTTCTTGCACTTCGTTAACTGCCGTTTGATGTTCATTGTTACGGTAGTGGCCCAATCGAATAGTGTCGGGTTCATGCATTCATATGCTAGTAGGAGCTGTGTTTTAGTTACCTCATGCGGTGCTTGTGACCTCGCAGCCTGCGTAATGGTGTGGAGCACCACTCTGAGTGCTATATTGGGGACCATGTGGATATAAACCTTCCCATTGCCTGATCCTGTTCGTGCCCCTGGGCACACTCTTTCCATCACCATTGCCATTTTCTCACTAGATGGCCTAGTACCTGTCAAGATTGGAACTGGACCTCTGCGGGACAATCCAATTATAAAATAAACGTTAGATACTTCAAGTTCCAACACTTGGTCTAGAAGCCTAAATTTTTCTTCGTTCTCGTCCCAAATGCTGATCAAATACCGCATTAACTCAGGTTGTGCCCTCAAACATGGTGTTAAGAAGAACTTTTTTAGACCACAGTTTCGGAGAGCGTTCATGCATGCTTCATTCTCCATGGCCATTTCATCTTCTTCACTATGCTCCCTTTCCTTCCACTCGATCACCATTGTGGTTGTGTATCTGCACCAAAATGGTCATAAACACCACATTAGATCTCTGGAACACTCAGAAATTCAGCTGATTGGTCCACATTTTGTTAAATTTAGGTGAAAATTTAGGTTGCGCCATTGGCGCAACTATTTGTCTAACAATCGCGCCAACTGGTGCGACCCCTTTGCAAAAAGGAGCCAATTGGCGCTGGCCCGTGCCCGATACCCGAGCCAATTGGCCGAGCCCTAAAATTGCAAAGGTTCCCTTAGGGATCTAAAAACACAATGGAAATATATAAGAAATGAATTAAAACAAAGCTAAGGAGAGTGCCTCTTACCTGGAATGAACGAGAACTGAAATGACATACTGGATCGACCACAATCGCCGCCACAAGTTTGCACAAAAAAGCTCACTATTGCTCTCACAAGAGGTAAAAAGTAAAAGGGAATATGTTTTTACTATTTTTGGCATATTTATAACTTTTCAAAGTCAATTTAGGTTTTGAAGGTAATTTTTCCAATATTTCATTATATTTTGTCGAAAAAAGGGTTTTACGCTCTCTTTCATGTGCAGCAACAGGTTTTCACGCAGCTTGGATGACGATACGAGTTGTATTTTATACTTTCTCGGACTCAGTAAAAACATGAAAAATTTATTTCTGGAGTCATCTTTCAGCTCTTTTCTGACTCTCTAAACATGAAAATATTACCGAGTCACTTGTCATTTTGATCTCGTTAAATTGGCTGCAAAACGAAATCTACCCAGTATACATTTACCCCTTTTTCGAGATGGGATGGATTATTTATGAAAAAGGAATACCCTAGCCTATTGCGACTAGGAGGCTTTCTCAGAAACAGTTTTCTACCTTTTCGAATCTGAGGAACTATTTACGAAAAGGGACCCTTGGATTTTACTTTTCTGCTGTCTTTTCAAACTCTCTAAACATGAAAAGACATTGAGTTCTTCCTTTGTCAGACTCGTTAAAACCTGATGACATCAGATTCCGTCGTAATGACGATACTCTAATTACTCCTTCCTAGGGCTTGTTAAATGTACTAGGTTGGATTTGTCTGAAGGACGAACTTATATCGCAAGCATATGTTAGCCCCTTCAAGCTTGTTTTAAAAAATAATTAGGGTACTCGCCAGAAATGGTGGGGAAAAATGAAACCAGTATCATCATCGTGTCGGGTTGGGGACATCTCATCTCATTTTCTGCTTGCCTCCATGGGTTTGGGTTATCCTTTTTGACCACTCATCTACTCTTTGCCTCTTCATTATGACCTCAGAACTTTTGATGTCGAATATTGCCAAATCCAGTGTCCTGCCACCAATGTGTTCAAGAGAAGTTGACCTCTGCAATTTCAACCCCCCTCTGATTCTCTACTGATCCTGATTCACAAACATCATGTTCCTCTATCTCGCGTCGATAATGTGGGAAACACTATGTCCCACCTTCGATCAAGGTCAATCCCTATCGACTCCAGCTCATTATCCAGGAAGCTAATCTAGAGACTCCCTTCCAATACCTTGGAGGCTACATGCCTCAATGGCAGGTTCTTTGCATCTGATGCAAGGTTTTCATCATTAACCTTCGATTGGATGATTCTGCGGGTGTTCGATGCCAACTCACTGTTCACATTCCATGGATTGTACCTATAGTACCTTGAGGGCCATTGTTATTATTGGTGGTTCCTCTCGTGTCTGTTAACGACTTTCATCATTGGCTGGTAATCAGACGATGTTCTTGCATGTTTGAATTCAGCTCACTTATTCACATAGTAGGACTTGTACTCTGTTCGGGTCGAGATGGAGTGAAAGACCCTCGATTTTGTTTGATGGAATCCAGGCTGTGGATTTTGTGGATTATCATGATTGGTTCCATGACTCATTGATTGGATGGCTGCGACCATACCTGAGTCTATTTACTGGTCCTTACTGGATGGCTACACCCATACCTTGGATCCTGATTATTGTATACTATATTATGGATGGTTGCGCCCATACCACATATTATGTATTTGAGATATCAGTTGTACTTTTCTATGCAAGTTTTCCGAAGATAGTGTTTTTAGTTGGGCACATTATCGTAAAGCATTTCACCCCTCTCTCTCACGGGCCTCATGCTTTAGGGGGCATCTGTTACACAGTAATTTGTCACCATCCCTGCAATCCCCCATCCCGCACATTGGAGGGCCTTTTCCATGACCTGTGCATAGTGACATGACCTGAAACCACTTTCATGGCATCCCCCTTGACAAGGAAAATAATTCCTCTGAAGACACTTTCCTATGAAAAACCCTAAAAATAGACCTTTTGGCCTTGGCGTGACCAGGCAGTTCAGCCCTCGTGCCAATGGGGGAAATCCACCAAAGAGGGCGCACCAACTGGCGCTCTATCCCAGTGTATTGCTCGTGCTAAGCTTAATAAGGATTGTTTTTAAAAAATAAATGTTGGAAGTTTGATTCCAACCAACTCCTGAACAAGTCTCTAAAATGAGTTGGGAGGTTTGGTTCCGGATCTCCATGTAGGGGAAGTGGTTTTCCACTTATCATGGAAGATTCCTTGAGGATAGGGCCAATCCCACCATTGTAGGGATCCAAATTCCCCTTCCACCATCTATATAAGCTTGCCATTTTCCCTTAGCAAGCTAGAACTAAGAGCTAAATCAGTAGCAAGGAGATTATCGCCAGACAGCCTTTCAGAGCCAAGCCAAAGAGAGAGAGCTTTGTCCCATTTCCAACGAGCTTCATTGAGACGTGCTCCACTGTCGACCCCGCTGAAGGAAGATCCAGCATCAGAGCTTAAGGTTGTATCATTCCTTTGTTTTATTAATAATAAGCGACTTTGATTATGGTTTCAATCATGTATCTTTATCTTTGATGCAATGAGTTACATCTTCTCTGATTGATGTTTAGTTACAAGATTTAGATTCTATGTTGTATATCATCGTGTTTCTTTGCATGTGTGTAGGTGTTCAGACGTGCTAAGTGGAAGGATCATGATCTACCGAAGTGGAGGATGGGAAGTGTCATCCCTCTTTCGACGACCATTATGTAGGACCTGAGGTAGGAAACTTATCGTTTCTTATCATTTTGTAACTAGAGACCTGCATCTTAGCATAACCTGATTGTTGCTAGACCCGATCTGTGCTAGTAGGGATTGCCTGTGTCCGCAGAGGAGATTTACCTCTCCAAAAACTTGTTTCCTCTCAAACACATCATGAATATGTTGCAATTCAGTTTCAGCATATCCTTCTTCTTCTTCTTCTTTGACAATATTCAGTAATTGTCCATTACCTCCTTGATTGATTCTGGCAATCAAATAAACTTCTTTAAACACTGTATCTTCATCCTTTATCAGAATATAATTCTTATTCTCCATCACTGTCGCAGTTCTAAAATTTTGTCCTACAGTCTTCTCTTGGCTAATCAGACAAGCCAACTCCTCCTTGTCATCAACAGTAACAAGTTCCGTCATATGAGACATGACTGTCTCACCTTCCTTGGAATTTATAAGTTCCTTCTTCTGGAACAATTCATCTTCATTCAAGACAATTCCAAGAGATGGATTTTCTTCTGCAACACCTGTAAACACAGTCAAATTATCAATTTCAAAATCACAAGACCCAATGGTCTCATTTGATGATCCAGTTACCAAATCTTCTTTTTGCAGTTCCAAGTCTCTTTCAAGACTTAGAAAATCTCCATTGTCTTTCTTTCTAGCTTCCAAGGTTATCTCCAATGTGCCAATCACCATGATAGAATGATGATCCTCCACTATGTTTTCAGCTAACATAGTTTCCTTTTTATTAAATTCTCTGACATTTTTAATTTGTTGTCCTTATTTTCCTGCATAATTAACACATGAATTATCAGTACTAAAAATACAAGGTTTCAATACCTATTCCTCCTCTGGCAACATTTCAGTATGCTGCTTTGAGTTTTCTTCCAAATCCTTTGTCAGCACATCAGTATGTTGATTTAATTTCACCATGGGACTGTTAGTTAGTCTCTCCCTTATCATCTGTTTCAAAAATGCCTCCCTGCACTGGCTCACAATAATGAACTTCTTCAATTTGCTGATTTATTCTTACATCATTGTCCACTGTTTCCTGACTGTCATTCATGAAAATTTCTATCTTTCACGTTCAACAATTTATCCTGAGTATAGATCCTCTTCTTTTCCAACTCTCTTCTTTGAAGATCTAACTTTCTATATAACTCAACAATTTCAATTGGAGTAGAATTTGGAAATTTCACACAACTTTCCATACCTTCATTTTCGGTTGACCAATCATCAGATGGTACTTCTTCCTCTGCTTCAATATTCTGCTGAATATTCTCATGAGACTCCTTTGTCTCCTTTCGTTTATGAGATCTTACTATCTCAACATTGATCTGAACATATTTCAGATTCAACTTCTTCTCCTTAACAAACTTCAAAGTTTTTTCATCATCTTGTGATGTACCTGAAATCATACACAATTCATTAGTTTTAAAAACACAAGACTTTTCAGTCTCGTTCAATTCTTCAAGCATTTCTCCTTGAATAGATTTGCATGTGGAATCGTCAAGTTCCATCCTTGACTCAAAAAATATGAGTTCTTCTTTCCATAAGGCAATCTCCTTTTGCCTCCACTTTATTTGTAATGGTTGCCAAATTAATTTATTTCCCTTCAGCTGAAAGATCCATCCTCCTCTCTGGTTTTTGTATTCTTGTAGTCATTCCTTTAGTACCTCCAGTTGTGCTTTCATTACTACAATATCTCTTTCTCTATCCTTCATATTATCTCTGTGGAATTATTTAGAACCTCTTATATGATCCTCCATGATCATCTTCTTCATGAGCTTCTCACTCACTATGAGTTGCACTAAGCCTTTGCAACAGCAAGTTCTCCCTGCTGCCACTTGCCTCACCAATCCCCTCTTTGGACTTGGTCTTCTGGCAAGCACTGGTTCACTATCTATAGAAAATCTTGAGCACTCTCTTTTGCTCTCTCTAGGGTTATATCCTCAACTCACCTTCTCTTGATAACACTTCAGTTGTTCTCCCTATCCAACCTTTAGTTGGAATATTAGGTTCACTGCCATCATCATCAAAATCTTTGTCTCCATCTTATCTGCAACCAAAATTCTGTAATCAAAATTTTCAAACCAGATTAAAATTATCTCACCTTCAAGATCTCTGCATGACCTTGTCCTTTTCATTCACTTGTACTGTCTTCATTTATTTCTACAACGGATATCGCATTCGATTATCTCGCGAAGTATATTGCTCAAAATTCACATGAAAGAAATAGTTTTAAAATTCTGCCATGCTACGTGTCATTCTTAAACGTTTATTGCACAAGTTTCTTAAATAACATTTACCATTTCTAATCTACGCAAAAACCATATGTGGTTTTCCGAAACCACTTCACGGTTCCATCGCATGGTTCCTCTTTCTCTATGAATTTAATTTGTATCTTCTGCCTTCAATTCAACTCATGATTCCGAACACAGTCAGGGTTCCATCCTAAAATAATAATTTCGAACAGAGTCATACCATACATCTCCACAATCTTGAAACCCTTTCTGAATTCATTCCATGCATGGGTTATTCATCTTCTGAAGTTCTCATCCATACAATAAACCCTCAAATTTGACTTCAAAGTTCCACTCCTTTTACCGATCCAACATTCACTTCGTCACTGGATATTCTTTGATGATCCCGAGCCATTGTCGTCAAAACACTGTTCTCACTGCACTGTGTATTCACAACATAACTCCTAATTTCTCCATAAAATGTTTTATATGAAATCAAACCCATTTTGAAATACATCCATGCCCATTTTACACCTCAAATTAGAAGTTCAAATAATTCCTTTAATAGCATCGATCCATTCTATGATCGATGTTAATTTTCTCAATCACACAGAATTTAAATAATGAATATTCACCCTCAAACCACACAATCTTTTAAAAATGTAGCTTGACTATAAAATGACAAAATTCCCTTGTTCCTGTCAATTTCACTTGCACACAATATGCACTCAAACACAAACTCAGAAATTGAGTTTTTTTTATTAAAACAAATATTTACATAGGAATTATTCCTCTGGCCTTATCTTCTGTATTAGTGGCCTTTTCATATTCTGCCCGTAGGCTTACAATTCAACCCTACCTCTCTATCTCTGTTCTACCTTGGATCTATCTTCTATGCCTTTGAGGCTTACATTTTATATAAAAGGTTCTGAAATTAATTTTGGTTTCAGTTCCACCATCTCCTCAACAAAATCCTAAATATCTTCTAACTCCTTATTTGCCTCAACTAACCCATAAGGATCCTCTTTCATCACAAAATCATGAAACCAATTCTAGTTTAGGATTTATGATTAATTCCTAAATCTCTCAATCCCTATACACTCTCAACTATCCTAATTCTCTCATGTTCTCCAAAATTCAAGAACATTTACAAATTCCTCACAATATTTAATTAATTTTCATTAAAATCATTAAAATCATTACATAAGAAACCAACTCCCTTGAAAACACAAAAACCCCTAAGTCTATTAAGTACAAGGAATTTTCGATGGTGAACAAAAGTCAAACACATGAAGGTTGTACCATTCACCTGGAAACTCCATTGTTCAAGATCCTGAGCTTCAATTTTCAGAGTGAATTCACTGGGAAGAATCTAGATTTTAGAACATTCATGATGATCCAAGATGACAGGGATGTGGCAAACCCTTTATATGATGAAATTTTACAAAGTGTAAGGGATGAGTTAGCGGAATTTCAGATAGATGAACATTTCTCCACAATAGTATTTCGTTGTTTGAAATCGAGTCGACTCACACCTGAAAATAATTTTTTTTTCTTGGTTTAGTTGTTGAAAGATTAGAGAATTAAATTGAACTATTCTATGTTAAAATTGGATCATATGATTTCCTAGATCCTAAACAGTTCTTGGAAGGTCTTTCTCCACCAAAAAAGGAGGAAATTGTTATACCATTTGACTTGCAGATAGAGGACGATTATGGTTATGAGCTTGACATTGTAGAGTTGAAATCAAGCTTCAACCTTGATGAAGAAAATGAAAAGGATATTCAGGATCAATTTTTCATTAAGAGATTAAAAGGGATATCAATAAATTATGTCTTCTTTGATCCCATAGCTGATTACATGGAAGAGTTCTATAGTCCAAATTTTCAATTGTTTTTTCTCTATGAAAAACAGACCCATTCTCTCTTACCTTTATCATTTCTAGATATAATTTGATTTTAGTTCAAGAAAAATCAAGGGGTTCAAGTATCAAATCATCTCATTGAATGGATTTATTGGAGGTTTCATGTCGCTTGAATTAAACATGAAGATTGTAGTTGTTAGGGTAGGTATGAGTGTGTGTGAATAAGCTCAAGTAGACTGAGCATATTTTCAGTATGTACAGATTTGGTTTTTTCAGCAGTAATGATCAAGCTTGAACTTGAGGAGAAGGCCATTTTGGCGAAGTCTTCATCAATTTCAGAAAATTTTAAATATTTCAAGAGAGAGGCACTAGAACTACAAGTTATTTGTTGTACCACAGGGTCACACCATCCCCACTAGAGCCACTATTATCACACTCAAAATTTTCAAAATTTGTTTTGATAAGGTCACCATAGGTTTCATGTTATATCATGTTGGGTCATATATTTGATGAAGAATTTATAAAATCATGTTTATCCTATGTCAAAAAACCATTATGAGCCATTTCATGTCAGCCAAATCCATTTTATATCATTTAGTTTTCACACCCATGCCTTAAAATCAAGAAATGAGCCACTTGTCTAGTTTTTCACAGTTTTGTAGTGAATACAGTGGAAGAATAGCAGGTTTCACTACGAAAATGCCTAAACATTTCGTAGCACTCATTTTCCAAAAGAAAAGTGATGAATTATCCTTTTCTATTTGTTTTAGGGAAAGGTGAGATCACCTATTAGGTTATGACAATTATCTAACATGTGAAATCATACGTGCTTGTCATCATTACACTCTTATCCCTCCATTTGTAATTTTCCCTCTCACATTTGAAATTCATATTTAAAAAAAAAAGAACCCAAGCTCCTCTTTTTCATTAACCCTTCAGCCTTTGCATTTATTGGTCATGTGTCACCCTTGAAAATTTTAGCTTTGTGGCAAGCAGCTTGCTGTCCAATTTTCTTTTTACAGGTGTCACATTTTTACGAAGGTAGCTTGGTTATAAAGAGAGATGGATATGAATAAGAAACCGTAAAAATGAGGCTCTATGGTTAGATAGGAGCTCATGGACCTTAAGCTATTCATGGAGGAACCTAGTTTTTCTGAAACATTCACAAATCCAGGTTGCTTGAATTTCTGCTGGAGCTAACAAGGAATTTGTTGCGTTTTTGGATTGTGTAAGTAGTCAATTTCAAGAGAATATTATAGATGAACAGAGATGAATTTTGAAATATTGAGAGATTTTATTTTCAATCACCGAACAAGGAAAACTAACCTCCTTCAATTTTATGACAGGTGCTACTAGTTTGGAGATTCGAGGAGATCTCTGGGACCTATTTTGAGAATCCAGAATTTTCTTGTTTTATACATGTTTTTCTAATGCAGATTCAGGAGAGTTGAAGATGTTTTAAAAAAATAATAAGAGAGGTTTTGATTTAAAACATACTGACTTACAAAAGCCTCCTTAATTTTTGCAACAGATATAAAGGATAGGGAGATAGGAGCTCATCCATCAACCCTATTGTTTGAGAAAAAACAGAGTCATTTTATTGGTAAATTAACTTGCCAAAGGTGAAAATGATTCTTGTTGAAGAGGGTAAGAGGCAATTTGGTCTTATCATATTTCATTATATCACTTTTCAGACCTATAGGTGAAATTTGGAAGAAAAATGGAGAATTTTGAATTTTCTCCATAATCAGGTAGTTTCGTAGCGTGCTCCAGGTTTGAAGGCTTAAAAACGCTACAAAATTTCTGAGGATGCTTTTTTGCTTATAAAAATAGTTTTTTTAATATCCAAGGAGGGATTTTTATGGTATTTACTCATTTTTACCTGAAAAACATTGTTTGACCAGTAGAGGTGGTAGAAGGAAAAGACAAAGGACAAAAACAACCTCGCTACTAAACTGCGCTACAAAAATTATGAAGATGATATTTTTCGTTTAAAATCAATTTTATGAAGAATTAAGGAGGAAGCTTGGATGTATTTAGATATTTTTTCATAACAAAGGTTTTTTACCAGAAAAGGTGGCAGAAATATGGGTGAAAAGACATTAATCAATTCGCTATGAAACTACGTTATGAAAATGCCGAAACTGCTTTGTTTTGTAGAGAAAGGTTTTTAAAGGATTTTTGGAGGTTAAAACAACACATGGAAGATCATTCAGCCACCTTAAGACATCCAACATGACAGTGGGTCATCCCAACATAGACTCAATACTCAACATAATTGTCACTAATCCAGCTCAACATGAAGACCAAGATTAAAGTGGGGTTTTATCTTTTCCTGAAAAGTATAACTATGTTTCCTAAATTTAGGGGACACATTAAATGTCTTACTGATGGTGAATGTTTCTCGAGCATGTGATCCTTATCATGTAACTGTCTCACTGTTGAAAAAACTGAATGTAATAAATGTGAAGAAGAGTCGTATTAGGAATGTGAGTCTTTAAAGGTTACCTGTGTTTTCTATTCCAAGAAAATATTTTTCAATTATGTTAGGTGTTAAGCTATAGTTCGAGGATCTAGTTAGTTGGGAAGATCATTTTCAATGTGAAAGAGCTTATTTATAGACAAAACATTGAATATCAAAGGGTTGGAGAATTCTTTTGAGAGAGCTACTATTGTAATTTTTTTTCATATCAGTAATAGACAGGCAGTGGCTATTTCCTACTTCACCTGAGATTCTTTATGTGTTTCAATGGGTTTATGTATCTCTTTTATATCTTTCTCTCACTATTATTGATGCTAAATTACCCATAATTCATATCATATATGCTATGACTTCCTTTTAGCATCGAGTTACTGGTTATTCCCAGGTGTTGATGTTGTTCTATAATTGAAATAGAAAAAGCCTCAGCTTCCATAAGTAGGAATGCTTGTCATTGATTTCCTTTTATTGACTCCATGAGCCCAATCGTAGTTGAATCTTCTTCATTTTTCACCTGAAATCACATACACTAAAATACTCACAGAGTTATCCATGTATTTTAATACCTAATTGAGTAAATCCTTTGATAAGTTGAGAGAGCCCTCTCAGGCCGAATAGGATAATCCTTAGTCAAAAGTGGTCTAAAAATAGTTATTCCAAGTTGACCATTGAAGCAGCCAAACATGACTCAATTTGGTGATAACAGAATCCACCATAAAAGCAAAAGAGGTACATTCTATTTTGCACTAATTATGTCACTAAATGGGTAGAGGATAAAGCACTTTCTTTTTCTAACGAAAATGTTGTAGTTTCATTTATCTTAGAGGATATTTTCACTCGTTTTGGTGTCCCAAAGAAAATTGTGACAGATCAGGAATATTAGTTTACATCTAAGGCGGTGAAGAAGATTTTGGATGAATATAATATCAAACATAGAAATTTTACTACATATCATCCAAAAGCAAATGGAAAAGTGGAGTCCACCAATAAAGTGATCAAAGCATCCTCTCAAAGACTGTACATCTACATAGGAAGGATTGGGAAGATAGGCTTCCTAAAGCCTTATGGGCCTATCAGACTACATGGAGGAATACAATAGGACATACTACCTTTGAATTTGTTTATGGGATTCAAGTACTGTTTCCAATAGAATTTCAGATCAAAACCTTCAAGATAGTAGTCAGATTGGGACTTCATTTACCAAAATCCCAAAAGCACAGAATGGAGCAACTTAATGAGCTTGATGAGATTAGGCAAGATGCAGTTCAAAGAACCAACAACAACGGTCCAGATGGAATGATAAGAACATAAAAGATAGAAAATTTCAAGCAAGAGATTGGGCACTTTTGTTCAATTCAAATTTCAAAGACTTCCAAGGAAAATTTTAGACTCATTGGCTTGGGCCTTATGAGATCAAAAAATTCTTTGACAATGGGGCATTAAGGATAAGGACAATTGATGAAGAAAAGGTACCCCTTCTTGTGAATGGAAATCGATTAAAATTTTATCATAAGCCAATTACAAAGGAGGAATTTACCAAAAAATTTCAAGACAATGCTGATATGAAGTTGGTGAAGAAGAATCCTTCTTCTTCCCCAACTTAGTCTTATTTTTACTTTTCATATCTAAAAAAAGAAATATATGTATATATATATATATATATATATAATTCAAAAAATAAAATAATATAAAATATAAAATAATTGTATAAGTATGAATTCCAATCAATGATTGGCATCCTTATACAGAAAATACAAAATGAAAATCATAGTTCTGACATCTTATATTTTCTCCCATTCTAAAAATCCAATATTCTTTGTTCCCTTTCTTTTTCTAAAGCAATAAAAGAAGTAGCTATAGAATTGATACATTTCTACAGCTCTCAGAAGAATCCACATCTGTCATCACATTCTGCAGCTCTGTTACATTTTTACAACCTATTGAAGCAGAACATACTGAACAGAAGAAATTGAATAATCCATTGAAGATCATGCTGAAAAGACACCTGAGGAATTAAAAAAAAAAAAGATAAAAAAAGGTTAGTTCCAAGGTATGTTACAAAATTTGTTTAAATAATAAGGTCCAAAAACATTAGTGTATATAATTTAGACGATCATATGCTGCCACCTCAATATGTCATCATTAGAACTAATTGTATTCAGATTCACATCACAATTCCATAATCTGACCACTGCATCCATATCATATCCAATAATAATCAAGACCAATTTCATCCATTAATTATTAACGATCATATCTCATTTCTGTAACCCACTCAGCCATGTTCCTAAACCCTCGCTGAATATCTATTTTACCTACACGTCTCTAAAAACTCTCGACACCCTTAAATCAGAGCCAAACCCTCAATCCACTTGATAAAAGAAGAACAGTTATGAAGGTGAAACTCCTTACGATAGACACATGGGTCTAATAGTGAGAACTGAACCTGTGGGAGAGAAATTCATGGAAGGTTATCCTTAGATGAAGGAAATGCTGCAGAAGGTGAAATGGATCCAGTTCATAGAGAAGTTTGATGGGTTCCATAAGGATGTCACCAAGTCCTTTGCAAGATCTTTCGACGAGACAGAGGTCGAAATTGCGGACATAAAATTTTCAGTGACAGAAGCCTTCATAGCTGAAGCCATGAAACTTCCAAAAATTTGCAAGAGATGGTTCAAGAACAAGGAAATTCATGGAGAAGAATGGAAAATTTTTATGAAGAATACAGGTATGGACACTACTATTTTTAAGAAGGGAATTCCTAGTATGGCACTAAAAAAAAAAATGGATAAATATGCTGTTAATTTTACAAAAAATTGTTACTTGCGAGGGTAGATTTGGTTTTATGTTTGTCTACCATGCCCGACTGTTAATGAATTTCTTGGAGACGGAGAAATAATTCTCCCATACTTCCTACTGAAAAACTTAAAGAAAATATCAGAAAATGTGCAGAAAAGAGTCCAATTCATAAAAAATACCATGCATCATCATGGAATGATAAATATACTCATTGAATTCCATCTAAAGAGTATGGGAGACTCCTAGGAAAGTTTAATAATCAGAAATCACTTCAAGATGAAGCACCAAAACAATCTAATGATGACAAAACCAAAAGAAGTAGGAGGATAAAGGTTGATACCTGCATCAAAGAAAAATCCTCACCTCAACCACAACAACAAGAAGAAGAACTCACCATTGCAGAGTTCATGAAGAATAAGAAATAAAGTAGAGTAAAAAAGAGAGGTAATGTAAAGTAAAAGGGAAAAGTTACAAGTTCAGAAATTTTAAGCCCTTCACAGCCAAGGAGAATCTCTAGACTTCGTAAACCCTTGAAGAATACACTTCCATAGGAAGAAGAGTTTGTTAATTTAGATGAAGAAACCAAAGTACCATCACCCATTAATGCCTCTCCTACACACAGTCCTATACACTCTCCTATACATAGTCCTTGGAAAAGGACCCCGTAAATTGACCCAGCATAGCAGGAGATATATGACTATATTGAGTCCTTGAATAAAAGACAAGCGTAAGCAAATCCAAGTGTGGAAGAGTAGCCTATTAGTCCACAAGAACCTCCGATGAACACCTTGAAGCAAGAGATATATGAGCTAGAGATACTGAATAGGCACATTAAACAAGAAAATGAAACCTTGAAGGAACAAAATCACTTGGAAAAGGTCATCAATGACAACACTATCTTACATTTGGGGCTATGGTATAAAAATAACAAGAAAATAAAGAAAGGGAATATATTTTTGAACAGGAAATTCATCAACCTAAAGTACAAACTCCTCATGAAGAAACCAAGAATGGAAATCACTTTAAGGAAAAGAAAGAAGAGGAAGTTGGATGTATTGGAAGAGGTATAAGAACAAATGTACTATACGGTGAAGGCTCACAATTTTGGGAATTGCATGAGGACATACAATGGTCTCTTAGTGGGGGCATGTTGAATCTCAAAAATGTTCTTAATTTGACATCCTTTTTCGTCATTTCTTCTTCCCTTTTCACAAACTCATGAATTCAATCAGTGATAATTGACATATTCCACATCAGACAAGGAATTTAGATGATCTTTACTTTATATTATAATGTTTCTTATTATTTAGATGAATTTCTGTAATTAGCTATAGAATTCGTGTAATTCTGTAGCTAACCTTTGTTTCTACAGCCACCATTATTGTGTTGACAGGTTTTTAGAAGCAAACGAGGAAGTGAATCATATGGGTATCTCTAGAATGATCCACACATGGATCGTATCCCACTTACCTGTTCGAATTCAAGAAGGAATCATGCCTACACTCACAGTCAAAGATCAGTCAGGGAATGAGATCAACAGACGAAAGACTCTTGATTTTCTCTTAATACGTTGCAAATCAAGAGATAGCCATGAATAATTTGCTTCTAATTCAAATTCTAATTTTAGTTTTATTTTCTATCTATAGGCAAAATTTCCTCAAAACACTTAATCCAAAAACCTGTATAAATATCAGTCTGTTGAAACCGGGAATTAGTCTAATTTTGGTGATAATTCGGTGTTACACTTTCAAACTCTGTTTTTTGCCAATAAATAAGACTAGTTCTAGATATTTGATGCACACATAGTTTAATTATATTTTAGACTCATTCTGTTGCTGAGGGCCCCTGCACAAAAATGAGTTTTTTTTTATAATTTTTTTGTAGTTGAATTTCTGTCAATTCCTTAGTTTAATTTCCTGTTGATTCATAGTTTTATTCTTGTCAATTCATAGTTAAATTCACATTACTTCATAATCATATTCTTGTTAATTCATAGCTTAATTTTCTCACTATTTTTGTTGACACCTAATCCTATGGGATGGGTGTGCACATGTAATATTGTATATTATTTAATATTAGGAAATAAGGAAGGCCAAGAGTCATTGGGAGATGAATCCCAATAGCCTCACCTCCATGTATAAATACATATGCATTCTTCAGCTAATACACATTCTGATTTGAGGAGTTACCTCCTGGTTTGACATGGTATCAAAGACAGTCTCACTATTGGAATTTCTGCCTGTGGTGTAACTCCCTCTCCTTTTCTCAGTCAGTTTTTAATAGTTTTTGCTGCTCCTACTTATTGCTATACTGTTATTCTGTATTTTTTTTTTATCTCTGCATAGCTCTGACATTTGCAGCTCCTGAAGATTCTGCAATCCTGCAGTTCTTGGAACACTACAAATTGCAGCCTCCCTCTGCAGTCCTGCAAATATCCTATTCCACATTTTTTGTAACAGGCCTCTCGGCCTCCTTCTCCCTCTCCTTTCCCAATGCCTTCTCACTCAACTCAACTTCCCATTACCTACTCTTCCCAACGCTCTCGCTTCCCATTACCTACTCTCCCTAAACTCTGCCTTCCCTCTTTCTCCCTCACTTCCTCACGACCAGGGCTCCCTCATTGCTATCTCTCCCCATACACCAACGCTCCCTCACTGCTATCTCTCCCCATACACCAGCGCTCTCACTTCATAATACACATCTCTCCACACTCCGCTCTCACTGCATAATACACACCTCTCCGCGCAATCATATTCCACCTGTGTTTAAAACATACAAATAATACCTCGACACCACTGTTATACGCTGTCGACATCACTGTTATACGATGTCTGCATCTGTTATACACTGTCGACACCACCCACGGCCCAACAGTTATACACCTGCACAAAATACGCTCTTTCATATACTCTGTCATATATTACAACGCAGCATATGTAATACCATTCCGCGCAGTCAACCTTTAATACCGCCTTCTCTTTTACATTTCCGCCCTCATGTAATACCATTCCGCGCAGTCAACCTTTAATACCGCCTTCTATTTTACATTTCCGCCCTCATGTAATACCATTCCATGCTGTCAACCTTTAATACTGCCTTCTCTTTTACATTTCCGCCCCTCCCAACTTTTAAATACTGCCCTCTCTCAATACAGCGCTGTCCATATATCAATATAGTCATATATACCCTCGACTCCTTGACTCCTGCATTCGCTGGTTTGTTATATATAACACCACTGTTCGCCACTCCCATACGCCCATACTTCCCATTTCATAATACTTCCCATACGCCCATACGCCCATTTCATAATACTGCCCATACGCCCATAATATTTATAATATTCAATACTGCCCATATGCCCTTCCCATCTTTCAATACCACCCACTTCTTACATTCATAATACCGCCCCATTCATATTCATAATACCGTCCCTCCCATTTCATAATACCTCCCTCCCATAACATTGATATCGCCCTCCCATTTCATAAAACTGCTACTCATACAATTTTTTTTTCTCCAAACAAAACAAAAAATACATATATATTTTTTGGTGTAGAATTCAGTTTTTAGCAAAGAGTTTTTTGTTCTTTTAAATTCAGTGTCTTTTAGCAAAAGAGTTTCTATCCTTTGAAACTGAGTATATTTTCCAGCAAAGAGTGTTTTTGTTTTCTCTCCTTCAAAAGAGATTCTCCATCAAAGTTTTTTTCTCTCCTCCTTCAAAAGAAGATGACAGTCCCTTCATCTTCTAAAGAGGCTGCATACTTGGCACAGAGAGAAAAGAGACATGCTTCAGGTTCATCCAGAGGAAGAGATGGCAGAAGACGAAGAAGAAACTTCAGAGAAAAGGGGGGCAGACAATCTAAAACTCAGCAGCAAAGAAATCAAGACAAAGGTAAAACTAATGACAAAGACAAAGGTAAACCAGCTGAATCAGCTCATTCTGTTCTAGCACATTGTAACAATGGAGTAACTGAAAACCTATTTGATGTTTCATTTACTTCATGGAGAGATGATTGGTTGCTAGATTTAGGAGCAACATGTCACATGACATTTAGAAGAGATTTTTTTGAAGAATTCACTGACAAATTTGATGGAGCAGTATATTTCGCAGATAAATCCAAACTCAAGCCATCAGGGCTTGGCACAGTCAGGCTTAAACTGCCTGGTCTTCCAGATCATATACTACATGAGGTTCTATACCTCCCTGAGTTGAA
This sequence comes from Pinus albicaulis, assembly GCA_034641835.2. Lineage (NCBI taxonomy): Eukaryota > Viridiplantae > Streptophyta > Pinopsida > Pinales > Pinaceae > Pinus > Pinus albicaulis. Next base: position 483,101,233 of record CM076577.1, read on the forward strand.
GAGAAACTTGTTGTCCCTGGTCGAAATCTGGCAGCAAGGACACTCAATTCACTTGTTTGATGGCAAGGCAGAGGTCAGAAAAGCATCAGATCACTCACTTTTCATGGAGGGAATAGAAGAAGGGAGACTCTTGAAGCTGAAAGGTTCATCTGCTCATGCTCAAAACTTTGCATTCAGTTCACATCATGATGAAGGTACATTCCCATCAAGTCTTTATGGCATGCTAGATTTGGACACTTAAACTATGAAAGCCTTCGTTTTTTGAAGAAAAATGGTGTTAATGGACTGCCTACAATTCCTAGAAAACCTAAGGAATGTGATGCTTGTATTCTAGGAAAGCATAGCAAACAGCCATTTCATGATTCACACTCCAGAGCACATAGAAAACTTGAGCTTGTTCATTTAGATTTATGTGGCCCTATGCCTATTGCTTCTGCAAATGGAAATAAATACATGATGACATTTATTGATGACTACACCAGAATGTATTGGATTTACTTACTGAAGAATAAGTCTGATGCTTTTCAAACTTTCAAGAATTTTCATGCATGGATTGAAAATGATGCACAAACACATATTGGCTCTCTACGTACTGATAATGGAAAAGAATATACTTCAAATGAATTTGAAAATTATCTTCGTCAACATGGAATAAAACATCAAACAACTGTGCCATATAATCCACAACAGAACGGTGTAGCTGAAAGAATGAACAGAACTATTTTAAATATGGTCCACTCCATGTTATTTTTCAAGAATGTAAAATTGATGTTTTGGGCTGATGCAATTCTATGTGCTGTTTACATAAAGAATAAGTGTCCTTCAAGTTCAATTAGAAACAAAACTCCTTTTGAAATGTGGCATGGCCACATTCCTTCGGTAAAGCATTTCAGGGTCTTTGGGTCCACCTGTTATGCCTTGATACCCAAGGGTCAAAGGAACAAACTTGGTGCTAGAAGCAGAAAATGTATCTTCTTGGGGTACTCCAATACCTCCAAAGGATATCGTCTTTATGATGAAGCAAATAATAAATTTGTAATAGCAAGAGATGTCATATTTCTTGAATCTTCCAAGAGTGACAAGGTTGTTGAGCGGCAACTTGATCCCCTGGATAGATTCACACATGCAAAGTCCTTCCAAGAATTTGATAATGTGATTCCACATCTTGAAGGGGGGATTCCGATATTGAATCAAACTGTGGAATCATGTCCTGAAGAACTCTCTCCCCCACATGAAGAAACAACCACGGATGACACATTGGATGATGTGATTGACAGAATTGGGAGATTGAATCTTAAATCAATCCCAACTTAGTCAAGTGAACATCCTAGGCCATCTCAGAAAGGTCCTCCCAAATGGCTGACAAAGACACTGGAGAATGTTCGTCCTGATGAGGTTGGAAAAACAGGAACAAGAAGTTCCACTCAACAAATCGAAGGTGATGTAGATAATTCTGATTCTCCTGTTGATATGGATATTGCTTATAACTGTGAATTGAGTTTGTCTACATATCATGAACCAACTTCCTTCAAAGAAGCCGCTTCTCATGATGAATGGAAAGAAGCGATGCAGAAGGAGTATGATGCCTTGATAAATAATGGCACTTGGAAGCTGGTTGATCCGCCTTTGGGAACAAAACCAATTGGCTATAAGTGGGTCTACAAGAACAAGTACAAGGCAGACGACTCACTTGACAAGAACAAGGCCAGGCTTGTGGCAAAAGGATTTGCACAAAAAGAAGGAGTCGATTATGAAGAAACTTTTGCTCCCACAGCAAAATGGACCACCATACGGACTCTCTTTTCCTTAGCAGCTCAGAATGGATGGAAATTCCATCAGATGGATGTAAAAACAGCCTTTTTGAATGGAGATCTAAAGGAGAAAGTTTATATGTCCCAGCCAGAAGGATTTGTTGTAAAGGGTCAAGAACACAAAGTTTTCAAGCTTATAAAATCCTTGTATGGCCTCAAGCAAGCACCACGAGCCTGGTATGAGAAGTTAACCGAGCATCTTCTGAAACTTGACTTCAAACATTTTGATCTTGATGATGCAACTTTGTTTGTTAAGAAAGTTGGAAAAACAGTTGTATATCTTGTAGTATATGTAGATGATCTTTTGATAACAGGGAACAATGAGAGCTATATTGCATCCATGAAGAAAGAGTTGAATAAAGGTTTTGAAATGACTGATTTGGGTCATGTTCGTTACTATTTGGGTATTGAAGTAATTCAACATCCTAAATTCATATTTATTTCTCAAAAGAAGTACATTGGAGATCTCTTGAACAAGTTTGGCATGGATGACTGTAATCCCTTAACCACTCCAATGGAACAAAACTTGAAGCTCACATCTATTGGAGGGAAGGAATTTGAGGATGCAACTAAGTATGGACAGCTTGTAGGAAGTCTTATCTACCTGACCACCACCAGACCTGACATTTCATTTGCTGTTGGAATCCTCTCAAGGTTCATGAAAAAAACCTTGTGAAGGACATTGGTCTGATGCGAAAAGAGTGTTAAGGTACTTGAAGGGGACTCAAGAATTTGGACTCAAATATACACAGGTAGGCGACTTCAGCTTGATCGGATATTATGATTCAGACTTTGATGGCGACAAAGAAACAGGGGTGTCTACTACAGGTTACACCATGAGTCTTGGATCAGGAGCTGTCTCATCGAGATCACGCAAACAGTCAGTTCCAGCAGATTCCACGACCGAGGCAGAATATATGGCAGCAGCTGAAGCAACAAAGGAAATTGTGTGGCTCCGGAAAATCCTGGAAGATTTGCAGATGAAACAAATGTACTCCACTCCACTCATGATCGACAACACTTCTGCAATAAAGTTGGCCAATAACCCAAAGTTCCATGATCGAAAAAAGCACATCAATACAAAGTACCATCTAATTCAACATCATGTTCAGGCCAAAACCATCCATCTACATCATTTTTCCACAAATGAGCAAACTGCTGACATCTTCACCAAAGCACTTGGAAGAGAAAAGTTTGAAAATTTCAGATCGATGCTTGGACTCACCAACATCCCTTCGGATTAAAGGGGGGAATGTTGACACCTAATCCTATGGGATGGGTGTGCACATGTAATATTGTATATTATTTAATATTAGGAAATAAGGAAGGCCAAGAGTCATTGGGAGATGAATCCCAATAGCCTTACCTCCATGTATAAATACATATGCATTCTTCAGCTAATACACATTCTGATTTGAGTAGTTACCTCTTGGTTTGACAGTTTTATAGATCAGTTTCATGAATGTTTTCTGAATTAGTTATTTTCATTTATAGTTGACTGTGTAATCTTATGCTCGCTTAATTCATCTCATGAATGTGACTCTGCCATTTTCCAATTGGATAGATTTGTGCATTCAATCATATAACAACCTTGGGTTTTTAAAATTAAACATGCTTTGTGCAATAGATACTTTGTTATTTCTCGCTTGCTTTTGATTTCAATTAACACTGTCATTCGATTTCTTAGCAATAGAATTTATGCTTTCAGTCCATAGAATAGAATTAGACTAAATTTATCTTTCAAACATTCTTAGATTTAAAGCTAAGACAGAGTTAGATTAGAATTATGTTTTAAAATAGATCAAATACTCTGTTTTCATAGAATTAAAGCTTTCAATGGATAAGATGGAAAATGGTTTCATCCTTGTCATTTGAATGCAATTAGATTTAGAATAGTGTTCTTCTTTAAATCAATTAGATACTTTTTATATATGTTTTTCCAACCTATATAAGTCTAACATTTTAACCATTCAAAGTTTGATTTATTTTTATGCAATTTATATTAGTTAATCAACATTTCATTTTCTTCCTTCTTTTAGATTTCATATTTCATTCATTTCATTAAAAGAAATTTGTATTTCAATTCCTTCTCTTAGAATAAAAGCAACATTTCCTTTTCTTCCTTCTTTAAGAATAAGTTTTCATAATTAAAATTCACTTAGATTTGGTTGTTCACTAGCATTTAAAGATTTCATTTAGAAGCATATATTTCATTTCTTAGATCAATTTCAGTTCTTAAAAATTTAGGCATAAGATACAAAACCACCGAAAAAATATAAAACATACACAACGAAGTAAGAAAGAAGGTTATATAAGCATATATAGTGCACCACACTTCATCAAATTACTAACCTCGGTCGATAATTTATGAGCAATATAAGATATTAAATTGACTAAACAATTATTACTCCACAAACCCTCAAGATAGAAGCATATATCAAATAGAAAAAAGATAAAAATGTTGATCAATTTTGTTAGTATCAATAACTTCACTAATTCAAAGTTAGAAAAACTTCTCAATCTATTCATATATCCAACACTAGAGTACCAAGTGTGATTGCAAATTGAGGTACCATAAATTATTCAAGGAATTTCCATAATATTAATTTGATAATGGGAGAGTATTTATTGTATAGCCCATGATTCTAGATCAAATGGATGGTTCTAATGTTGTATTAGTGGTCCAATGGTTAAAATCATTGAGAATAGCGGCTCTTAATTTTTAGGAACTTTTCATTAGATTCTCCTTAAAAGGAAAGGAAATTGAACATAGAAGTAGCCAAGAGAAACCCTATAAAGTGTCTAAAAACATGAGAAAATTGCTCAAAAAGGGACATCATGGTGTAATTGCAAAATTAAGCTCACTAAATGTTCAAAGATATAAACTCTCTTCTCTAGTGGATCTCCAAATAGATATTGACAAACATTAGAAGGTATTTGAAAAGATTACTAAGGGTCTTCCACCTACTTGAGATCATGACCATGTTATTCATTTGCAACCAGGAAGTATACCATATAAAATTAGGCCATATAGATTCCCATATGCACAAACGAGTGAGATTAAGCATACAATTCAAGAAATGCTATTAGTCTAATGTGATATTCCCACTTAGAAATATTGCTAAGGGAAGATATGAATTTTTCCATTTTTTCCATATTTTGTACTTTCACGAAGGAAAAGTGGGTTGCGTGACCCCACTTGTAGTTTTGGAGATAAGGAAAGTGCCCAACATAGGATAAAGGGAAAAATAGAATGGTTAGTGGATGGTGGGGGCCACACCAAAGGGGGAATACAATTCCCTCTTGGAAATGCATGTTATTGGAGGGAAAGGATATATGGAATCGATGGTTGGGTCCCACATGAGAAAATTGGAGGCACAATAAACAAAATAGGAGGAGACACTCATTTTGAGGCATCTTTGATCATTTGAATGCTCACTTTGACCAACACGCTTGAGATGGAATCTAAGTCTGCATGTGTTGTTGAGCACAAGAGATTTTTAGGTGAGAATATCACCCTTTCTTTGGTGGAATTGGTGTATAAGCCCTAGGAGAGAGTCTTCATCACCTTCAATCTGATCCGGGTGCCTTTTTAGCATATTTATAGAGATGGTTCAGTAGGTGGGATGCAAGAAGGAGAAATACGCAGTCATAGAAGGAGTTTTTCTGGGGTAAAGTGATTTGTGGGGTCTTTGGGATAATCAAGGGGCATCATTTGGTGGATATTGAGGGAAATTATAGGGCCTAATTTTGGAGAGAATTGGTTGGGCCAAGAATTCATCAGCAGAGACTGCATGGGTCTGTGCAATGCCTTTTTGTACCACACATGGGGCATGGTGAGGAATATGATTTTGGGGCTGAGACTTGTGGAGGAGTTCCGGAAGGGGATTTTTTGAATATCTTAGACATTTTGGGATCCTTTAATATTTCCATTTACATGTGGGTAGAAATACCCAGTAGATAGAGGAGCTAGGGGAAATTGGGCTGAAATTTCGCACTAGTAAATTTGGCCCAATTTCCGATGGCCAATTTGTTGGTTTTCCAACACCTAGTCGTCGCAAGAGTGACAATTTGAGGCACTTGAAAGCATGGCTAGCCATAACGTCAGTCTTCTGACACTTCCATAAAGCGTCGGTATTGCAACACTTGTTCCAACGTTTTATAGAAGCGTCGCAATACCGACGCTTATGAAGTGTCGCAATAGCGATGCTTGTGAAGTTTTGCAATACTGACGTTATGGCTAACAACGCTTCTAAGGTGTCACAATATCGACGCTCGTATAGTGTCGGAACACTGACATTATGGATAACCACACTTTGAAGTGTCGCAATACCGACATTGAGTAGAATTCGCTCTTCCGACGCTAGTGGTGTCGCTCTTCCAACGTTTTGGTTTGGGAACGTCACTCTTCCGACGTTGGCAAACATCGCTTTTCCGACAGCATAGTATTTTTTTTTTTTAAATGTAACGTCAGTCTTCCGACGCTTATAGGGCGTTGGAAGAGCGACAACGGGTTCAATTTAAAAAAAAAATGAAAATATTCTGAATGCCCGTTAGCAGATGTTGCTGGGAGGGCTTGTCTCACATCATCAATAATTTTATTCTGACGCAAATCTTGAATAGGGCTCAGATCTACATTCACAAACTACATTGTTTGAGCAACGACAGGTTAAATTTTTATTAAAAAAAATGAAATAGCCCATGGTCATTGCAGTATGGGTTATTCGATAAATGACAACAAAATTTGAAACTGGAATGAAAGACTCTAATGAATTGGAAACTATAATGAAACTGTAATTGAAAGTTCCCTTGGATAATGAAAGAAACTGTAATGAAACGACAACGGGAATTGGAAACTATAATGAAATTGTAATGAAAGTTCCCTCGGATAATGAAAGACAAGGTTGTTAATAAGAACCAACACTAACTAAGCTCCATTCAACTGTCATGAATACTATATTCATTTAAAATAAATATGGGCGCATTCCATTATTACTAGATAATTTTTTTTTTATGTTTCTACATATATGCTATAGTGACAAGGTTCATCTACATGCAGAAGCATCTACCACAAAGTTGTAATCGATAAAGCCTGATATGGATGTTGATGTGGTTCCCAGACTTCAAAATGTATTATCAGTAATGGAAATGCAAATGTAGATGCAATACAAGACAAATTACATAGCTTACTACTATCCTCCCAACATTTGTCTTGTAAATTCTCAAAAATGGTACTGAGAGTTATTTCGCCATCATGGAACCTGTATCAATACTCTTTCAAACCATTGACAATATTTCTAGATATTTTCATCTTCCTGGTAGCATCATTGTGAAACTCTTCAAATATATACTTCTGTAGGTAAAAGAAATATGCGATGAAATTGCATTGATGAAACCTGTCCAATTAAACGACATCTCATCCAATAATGCCATTGAAACACAAGGAACAATTGGGGCAAGAGAAAACCGACGAGAGAAAGGGATATGTTATCAAGGTGGAGCTATCAAGGTTACCAATATACAATTTGAGATTGAAGCCAGTAGAAAACTCACTGAAAGGTACTAGTGGCTACTTCTGTCAAGAATATATATTCAGGAAAGAACATAGTGTGAAAACACATAATTATCTTAAATTTATTAGGTATCAATACAGAAACCAACCTTGAAATAGTTCCCAACTGGGGAAACATATATAAGAAAAGTAACCTTTGGAGCTAGAGCAAGTCCTAAAACGGCTCCACTACCAAGAAGTAGTGGGCATATATAAAGAGAGCCTTTGCCAAAGGGTGGTATCTGCAACCAAATAACATGCATAAATAATCCAAATCCACTCTGTTAGAAATGAAAAATTTGGGGTATGGAAAAAAAAAATCCTTTAAAGTCGTTCAAACAGAAGCACAATCTTACCCAGCGCTTGTTTGCTAACATTGTTTGTTTTACAGCCTCCACAAATTGTTCTACTGATGGAGCTGGCAAACACATGTGCTCTGCACCCATTTTGAGTTGCAATGCATTTTGTTCTGGACGAAAGAGCACGATCCATCCATTAGCTCTCCTATAGGCTTTTAATCCTTCAAATAAACCCTAAAATACCAACATAAATATACTGTTAAACAACTTCAAAATACTGATAAATGTAAAATATGTGTAGTTGTAAACTCCATGTAACATTTTCTCTAAAAGAACCTTTAGATTGCTAATTATTTTCCATTAAATGCAAAGCATGATAGTAGCATGAGGCTTCAAATAGTAGCATGACTATAGGAGAACACACAATTGATACAACTAATGTTGAATCCTTGTCCCATATCATAAACCATGGTGACATACCAAAACACAATGCAGTGGGGATCTAAAACATCATCAATACAGTTTGTCACAGGTAACTTACAAGTTAAGGGTTGTACAAAAGTTTAGAGCAATACATGCAGAGAAATAAATTCCAATCCAAATAACACATGCAAGGGCAGGTTTACAATTTAACAAGCAAAACATGCCCGGAGAGCCACAATAACCAATTAGTAAGTTCGAAAATTACACATATTTCAGATACTCTACACCTATCCATGCTAGCATGTACATTGTCATACATTCTATCAATATATTATATTCATAACATTATACATGAGGAATCTTGGAGTTGTTCTCTGGCCCTTTTTCTTTAGCATATCTCTTCCCTTGAGCAACACATTTAATGAAAATTTTCGGTTTTCCCTTAACATTTACGAGAGATATAAAATGAATTCATTATATTGACTTATTTTGATGATATTTTCTATTTGGCATATATAGCCTGTAAATTTTAATATAAATTTGTTTTAACAGCCATATTTTTCCTCTATATCTCTAGCCCTGACAAAAATCTAGTGATAACAATGTAGTTTTTCCCATAGATCTAGTCTTAACAAAAGCGTTAAGAGACCATCTCATTTTAGGGAAGAATTTTGGAAGCAACTCCTTGTCATTTACCAATCAAATCTAAAAAAAATAAGGGTAGAGTGAAAGTGAAGAATGAAGGCTTAAAGAGATACGGTAACACTAGGAATCCCAAAAGAAAAAAATAGGTGAGGATTGTTAAATTGCAATTGTTGAATTGAAAAAGTTGTATTTTGATTTGAAATAATAATTTTTATTTTACGTTTAGGTTAAACTAATTGCATGTGAAATTGAGAGTAGAGAGCTTCACGAGGATGTTATTATTCAAAGGCTGGACTATCCGAGACTTTGGTCTGGGAACGATGAAATAATGGGGCAAGCAGCAAAATATGTTGCAGAGGCAGTGTAAGAAGGCCATGCTAGGCAGGCAAGGGGCACTCTTGCAACTCTATGATGTGGATTCAGACCCCAAGAACTAAATCCTAGATCCATTGTGCTCTGGTGCACATGTTTTCCTCTGTTTTTTAATAAATACTTTAATCATGGCCCCTATAGCCTGTTGATTAAATTAAGATTCCAAGATCAGAATTTCGTTAATGAATATACCAATACTTTTAAATAGAGGAGTAGGTCTGCTGACAGACTGGTAAACAAGATACATGTTCATTTTTTTTTAGAATTGGGAGGCAGCCTCTCTTCCAAACAACCTGACACCCAATTATTTTGTACTTTTAATGTGTATATGAATGGATAATTAGCTAAATTTTAATAAAAACATGTCAGTACTAAGGAAATATTAAGTATCAAAAGATAATTCTGAAATACTATGTCCAATCATTATCAGGGAATTAAATTCTACTGAGAATGCCAGTAGACATGAGGATGAATAGACTCCCAATCCCCCAATATTTGAATGGAAAAAAAAATTTGCTCTGTTATCTATGTTTTACCATCATCTCCTAGGCCTTCCTCAATTTTCCATATGAAAAACCTTCCATCAGAACTTGCACTGCAAAGCAATGACAAAGGAATCAAATAACTCACACAAATCCACAACTCAACTGGCAAGTAATAAAATTTTTAGAGCTAATACCTTGCCAGGAGATGCACATCATTGGAAAAAAAGGCTATATCAGTTACCCTCTACCACAAGAGAATTCCAAAACAGATATAGTTTAGTATATTTTCAAGGGACATGCAAGCTCTTTTATGTGAAGACTTTCAATCAAACTTAATAAGAAGAAAATATGAACAGGGAGAATTGAAGAGAGAGAGATACAATTGTCTATAATAATATCGAGAAGATTAAAATTATATAAAAATACCTCGTTCAGATTAATATGTTCTTCGATGTCCACATTTAAAAACAGTGATAGGTAAAGTCTAGGAGATATTGACATTTAAATATAGTGAAAATTAGACAGATTCTAAAAGATAAGCACTGCCTTAAATATGTATTATGAATTAATCATCTCATTTTGATCTTGAAGTACCGATAGATGATAAAAAGCAGACAACTGGGTCAATGGATGCATCACAGATTCAATGTCAAATGGGCGATGCAAATGATACCTTATTATAGGGAAAATAAATAGAAATAGATATGATTTAAAGTGATGTAAGCAGATATCCAAAAGGAACATCTTCAATGGTTGTTGTCTGAACAGTTATCAACATAAATTTCATGGAGTAAAAGGGAAAAAAGAATGTCAGTTACAAAGTCTAGGTCGTCATGCAAGTCACAAATTCTGGCTCAAAATAATTTCCCGCTGCACTCCAACAGCGGGTTGAAATTAAATCTATGCTAAATTATAGTAACTGGTCTGTCCCATGATTCCTCATGCATTCCTGCAACATTTCATCCCTCCCAAAAAGCTTTATTTATGTTCCTAAATGTTTCATGAGATTCAGTAAACATACTAAATGTGGTCACATGAAAAATGCCTAAAATATGCTCGCGTTCTTAATCAATCGAATTACATGTATAGAGATGGATTATTAAAAATGGATATCAAATTCTAATTGCAAATCATTTGTTGTGATCCAAAAACCCATGAAGTCAACTCGCTTGTAAATAGAAAATACTTCTCAGCACCAAATAAGAGTATCCCAAATAAAAGCCAAGCATTTATTACCTAGTGAAGCTTCAAGTTCTATGATGCAGGGGAATTGGGCACAATAAAATACTTTGTACCTAAGTAGACATAGGAGGTCTTATGCTTTTAATTTCTCATGTAATTATTAGTGATTTTGAATAAAATGTAAGGAATTGTAACGTTCTCTGTAGTAAGAGAACATGAGAGAAATGAGTAGTTAGGAATGTGAAGAGACTAGAATCAGTTAAGTTACTTTAGGGATTTTGTCTAAAGCTAGAGTAGTCGAGCTGTTAGAGGAAAATGAAGCGATTCATTATCTTCTAAGAAAAAAGACATTAAATATAGAGGTAGAGAGCTGTTCAGAAGATATAGAGTAGATTGTTGAGGCCACAAAATAGAAGACCTGGCCCGAACAAGGAGAATATGTAAGTAATTCTAGTGGTGTATATAATATCAATCACTTTAGCATTGTACTGATATTGTTGGCTTAAACTCTGGTTAAATGAATCCTGTGCGTCATTGAGGAAATCAACTTTCCTGTTGATGTTGTGTCTTGAATTGTATGTGCCTTGATTGAATTGAGTTCTACGTAAATGAAACCGAATCTCATTAACCCAATGTATAAGAACTCTGAATAGGCTCTGGTATGTTGCTATGTATAGTTAATTGTATTGTAATTGGAGGAATCGATCACGGGAAGGATCAATTCAACATAATATTTAATTGTATGTTTAGGTTATACATGACAAGCTGGATGTATCGAATTTATGAACCCTGTAGAGTCGAGAGTGGTTCGATCCTTTCTTTTATTCTGGATGATAACCTCTGTATGAAGAATGAACTTGGTTCCTTCGGGCTCCATCGAGTCACGTGTTTTCATAAACCTCTATGTGGAAGGAATTATTCCTTGTGGAATTCAATTGGTATACTTGTGAGTCCGTAAGAAGAAATTTCGAGGAGTACATCTGTATCAATTTTATATAAAGGCACATAAGTTTAGTAAACATTGTGGGGATAAAATATTTTGTGGAACGAAATTGTTAAAGGCATAGCCGAACCATAAGGAAATGGAACAAAATCATGAATCGTGTGTCGTATAGTAATAACGCAGGAGAACGAGGCGATACCTTGGAGAGACGGAACCATGAACTAAGGCGGAATCGTGAAACTGAATAGTGAAGGCGGATTCAGGAAGTAGCTTATGGTTTTTGCATGGTTCAAAAGAAGTAAGTGGAATTTGAAATAAAAACGTGATCACATCGGTTGGAGGACGCGTGGCATAAGGCGGGTTTCCAAAACCATTTATATCGCGTGCTAACATCCGGTCTTTAAATTCTTGAGATATCCATCTATGCCATTAGATCAACATTTGAGGCACGATAAAACTCCAGCCGTAGATTGATGAAGGAGGAATGGAGGACGGGTAAGCTGTAAATGTCAGGGACCCACAGGTTAGTCCCACGTTAATGTCGTGGTTTTTGAATTATTATAGATTGGATTGGGTTATAGCATATGTTGATATATACCTATAATTCTGAACCTTTTATAACGAAGTGTGTGTGGACGTATTGTAAATATGCGAAATAAAATCGGAATACATGTGTGATTGGGCCTATGGCTTTATAGAAAGTCGGAAGTTTATATGCTAGAGTGGCACTAAACGTTAGCGGGTTGAAACCTTGAACAAAGGGGAATGATAAGGTATGAGCATGGGGCTTGTAAATCTTCATATCGACAATGCGTATGAAGAATGGGGACCTCTTATAATAGGTGGGATAGTTATTGTAAAAGTCGAGGTCGAAGTTCAAGTTTGGGGTTAAATTTAAATTCAAGCACTTATTTAAATGATAAAAGAAAAACGGGTTTTAGAATGTGATCTCGTAGCCATAGACTGAGTGACAACTGAAGCTTCTGCATCAATGTTATGAGATTTCCAGATTTGAAATTATTGGGGCAAAACTGGAGTCGTCCCATGGAAAGATCGAAGATTGTAGGGTTAAAGAAAAATTGAAATTGTATATGCAGAAAAGAGTGTAGCCCGGGCATCATTCTGATAAATGGGTTATAGTAACTTATAGCCATGACCTGTTGCAATTTCATATTCTTCTCTTTAAGAAAATTAACATAAGTTTTTTTTCATTCCTTTTACTTGGCATATTTGTTACTATTCATTCTTGTAAATATAATAAAGAGGTTTTTCTCTTTTAGTTGGTATAAAAAAAATTAAAAGTTTAAAACTGAAAAGTAACAAACATTATCTATGAAGATATTGAATTCTGGACTAATTTCAATAAGTTTTGAAGTCGTAAATTAAGTTGCAGTAAGAATTTAGAAGCATACCTGAAAGTGTCCTCGAAGCAGCACTCTGAGTGCAATATTTATATTAAGAATATGAATATTATGTTAGGCTAGAAGGGAGACAAAAAAAGTGTCACATTGCCCTGTAAATAAAAAATATTCTCTCTTTAGAATCTATTTGATATCCAGGTCCTTGCAGCTAAAGGAGGGGGGGTGGGGAATGAGGTCTACTCCCTACCAAATATCACCAAAATTATGTATAAAAATAATATATTCTAGCTTTAGCACGGACCGTGGAACACCTCATAGAAATCATGTTGCTTAATGAAGCCCAAACAATCAAGTACAATGCCATAAACAATTTCCTATGATGCAAAAGAGAAAAATGAATGGAAAAATGAGGAGAAATGGGGATATTTATACAATTTTGAAGTTTTTTGGGCACATTTTAGGCCAACATGCCTACTTATCAAATAATAATATAAAAAATGATTAAGATTTAGAAAAACATCATTATGAATGTAATCATTGTACCCACTTTTGTAACTGATAACCCTTCCCAATAACCCACAAATGTAAATATACTAAACTCCATCACTGCAAGTACTCACCTTTTTTCATTAGCCACAATTATCATTAGCTCATTCATGTCATTGGAAACAAGGCATTGAACACCTTTTGAGTGAAGAATCTCCTCTTTCAAGAACTTGATATTTTCTTCAGAAAGAGATTGCGTTAGATTTGCTCCCTTCACAATAGTATTAGCAACTTCAAATGACAATATTGCTATTTTAATGCCCTTAGGAGTAACACCAGATGTAAAGCCACTGCTAAGATTTAAGTTGGTCATGCTACTCCCGAGAGTATCCAAAGCCTCCACTGCCTTCCTAAGACTAGTTGTACCAGCCCTCCCTAGCAGGGTTCCAACTTCTGAAAACTGTCAAAGTATTCAAATGTATCAGTCTCATAAATTGAAATAACTCAAGAGACATGTTAGAAAATAGAAAAAATATATAAAAATGGATATGGGAAACTGGATATATAACAACTATTTAGACTAGATAGGCCCAAATGTCAGTATTAACTTTTAAGTACTCATCCAACCAACAGAAGTTGCTTATAAGTCTCTTTATTATTAATCTAATCTGAATTGGTAAGTATGTAAACAAACATTATTAGTCAATAACCTTCAAAATGAAGTAAGGACATTATTGAAAGCCCAATGACAGTACGTAGATTAAGATAATAATCCTATTGGGTAAGCTCAAGTGCTTAAGTGTTGCAGGCTTAATACAGGAGGGCTCAGGGTCGTTTACCCAGGTTGGCTACCTCTTTTTCCTTTAACAATCCTATCAGATATTGGTTCGATGCAACCTAGCATTTTGCAAGCTAGAACTAATTTTCATCACCTTGATAACAGTAAGCCAACAAGCTCCACTAATATATCCTCTATTATGGAGCCAAAGTATATGGTTCCAACAACCAAGAACCAAATACAGGATCTTTGGTAGCAACAGATATTTGTCAGTTACACACATTTCATCCCCTAGCAAAAGCTCAGAAGATTAATGTCATATTCACAGCTAATATTTTTGCAGTCCTTGAGCAAGAATTTGATGAATTAGTGACCAGGACTGGTAGCGACAATTGGACCATGGTTGGAAGGAATTACTACCTTTATGTCAAATGCAAGATATTAAAATACAAATTCCAATTCAATCCAAGCCTAGCATTTTTACAGTCTTGATGGGTGACACTGCCTCTGTTACACAGCTGATACTGTATGTAACTACTGTTACATGCCTTCTAAGTGCTACAGTAAGAAAAAAAAGATTCCTATTTGTGCAACCCTTTGACATCTCATGTCTCTTTAAAGGCTACAAAGAGAAAACCATGCATTCAAATGCAATCTGCATACAAGGAATATTTCTTCAACATGGAGGCCGCTCCTCAGAAAAGGAGAGCAATCCAGAAATATAGGAACCATGAGGCAGTGGGAGAGTCATCACGTCCTCTGTTAGAAAAGGTAGATAACTTTCCTTTCCCCAGAAAACATGTGGGTGAGGAATGTGTATGCATGTCTTCATTTGAAGACAGATTAAATCGTTCAATTGAGGAAGCTGAGAGTTGTCATTGTTCTGTTGCTAGTAGTAGTAGTAGCTATATGTCAAATGATATTTTATGTTCAAATCAAAAGCATTCTTCACAACCTATAGTCTATATCTCTTTCGATGATGCTATGTCTTCATGTGAATGTCCAAACCGGAGGCAAGATAAATCTTTGACTGAAGAGAAAGGAGCAGCAAAAGTACATAAATTATAGCTTCGTGCATATCACTCTGCAATGAGAGCTTTGTATGCATCTGGACATATAACTTGGGAGCAAGAAACCTAGGTTGCTCCTACGATTGTGAATTCTGCTGAAAAATATTTTTGTGCTTGTGGGCATTGACTACAGAGGGTGGGAGTTGAGTGTTTTTCACTGGTGTAGTTTTATGTGACCATTCATCTTCTCTTTGATGGTTCCTTTTTCTCTTTGTATATGTATATTTTTTTATAGCTACCTTTTTTTGGTGGCAAGTAGTTTCCTTAGTGCGGACTTCATCCTTTTTCTTTAAGCTAGCAAAATTATACTTTTAATAGTATACAGTATGAACTACAAGCAGTTCAAACTGTTATCTGCGTCCATGGGAAAAAAATCTGAAGGGAAGAAACCATTTTTTAGACACTTATTTGAATGGTGAATTCATTTTACCATATCCACTATAATGCTGGTTGGTGCAAGTCTCTGATGCCATGCATTTTTTTCCTGTACAACTCCGTTCTCGTAGCCACAAATTGGAATCTTATAAGGGATTTGGGCATATGCAGTCATATTTATTGGGGTATCAGCACTTTGGTAATGAGATAAATGCTCTCCCATTTTTTGCAAATTTAAGATCATTAGTGTTTAGGTTAGGTGGAGGATTCAAATGGTATGGTGCGAGAAACATATTGGTGAGTGTCTCAAAATGCTATCTATACTATATTTGTCTAACAAATTTTATTGAATATTCGAAATTGAACTCGATTTATTTTATAACCCCAATAAGAAATTATCTCTTGAACTTGGTGGACAGGAACTAAAGATGAGAAAAAATCAAACTATAGAATTATTTAGAATTTTTCGGCCATCTTGGGCACACATTTTCTCTGGAATCTCAAGCATATTAGCAAATCAAATTTGTTTGTGGGAAAAAGGAATCTCAAGAATATTAGCAAATCAAATTTGCCAAATTTTGAAGACAAACTTGATCATTACCAACCAAATCGTGAGGTTCATGACATTTGTAAAAATATCTTTAAGAATTTTTAAAAAAAATTTAACGTTGTTTGCTAAACTGAAACATACATATCAAATGCCCCCAATCGGGGTGTTATGTGGAGGATCCGGCCTCCCATTTCAATTCCAGAGAGTTTTTAGTAGCTCAAAACAACTAATATATGGCAACACAATTTTAATATATACTAGAAACAAAACTTCAGCTCCAAGTTCTACAATACGCTCGATCATCTCCAATGGTGATCTAGGTCCAGTGAAGCAACTTCCTTTTTGTTTGTGGAAAATATGTTCTCAGCAGAACCCAGTGCCCTGTAAGATGAAAATCCATATTACTAAATTACAACATTTCTAATATAATTTAACTCAGTCAAGTTAATATTTCTAGTGATTCAATTTGCAGAGAGGTTGACTGTAGCCTCCTCTTCCTATAAAATTCCCTGCAAGAATAAGGATGTTGCATAAATGAATTGAGTTCACAAGGTTAACAAACATTTCAAGGGAACTTTCCCATTAAAAATAGAAGCACATAAATGAAAAACTCTAGGATGAAATCTAGAAATGCAACTTGTTGAAAAACCAGAAGTAGCAGATTGCAACTCCTGATATGTAAAATGCCTGCAGATTTTACTTTGACACCCAGTCGTCATTTTTTTTTTCAATGAATTCTGCGGTATTCGAAGCGTCGGTTCATCTCTGTTAGACAAATGAATGGAAAGATCTCTCCCAAATCTGCCTTAATATTTATTGTGACTGTAAGGAAATGCAGCTTTTCTCTCTGTTACTTTTGATATTCTGACTGAAGTGGTATCGTTGCAAATATGCTCTGCTTGACCTCTGCTGATTTTTCTTTTATTATTTCATGGGCCACTTAAACTCAAACACAACACAAGTAGCAATTTATTTTATCTCTAGCTTACTGAGAGGAAAAATGAAAATATTTAAAGACAACTCATTAGAAATACTATCATAAAAAGTTGCAAAGATATGAATACAATTGATAGATCTGAACACCATATGTGTTATCTGGAATAAAACTCTTCAATATGTTAGACTAGGTATTTTTGCAAAGCACCCAATACCCTGTCACTGCCAGTGTAAAATTTTTGACAACCTACTGTGTAGCATTTGCATAAACCCTTGAACATCGCTACAGGAGAAGGGAGCACAAAGAATGTATTATTGATGTATCTGTGGAAGAATACCGCTCCCGAATATAGTTGTGAAGACCGACATGAGATTAAAAACCAGAGTGAAGAATACCATTTCCCAATACAACATAGTTTCTTTGGTGACTAGATGATCGGTAATGGGTTGGTTTCGTAATTGTGTAACCGTATATTTTGATTGTTACCACTATAATATTTAGGTGTTTATTTATACTTTTCAGCAGACATAGAATGTCAGTTTTGACTGTTATTACTATATTACAACTACAATATTTAAGTTCTTTCATATATGTTTTTCATTAGACTAAGTAGACTAAGTATGGGATGGAATTTGAACTGAATCTTTTAGTATATAATACTTCATTTTCATACAGCTTGTGAATTGAGTTGTTTCTGGAGCTATCACTGATAAATATAGTTACAAGATAAACATAATTAAAAATTAGAGAAAGACTTGAAGAATTAAAAAGAGACTTGAAATTTTGTTTCAAAAATAAATTGAGATGTAAACATTATTTGAATTCTGAATCTTTTGGTACATAACACTTTATTTTCATAAGTTTGATCCAAAAATACATTGAAATGTAGATAGTATTTGAATTCTTAATTTTCAGTACATAACACTTCATTTTCATAGTCTTTACCCAGAAAATTACAATCACTAAACATAATTAAGAAAATACACATAAATTAAAAAACAAAGTGGGACTTGAAGAATTAAAAAATAGAGACCTGAAGCTTCGATCCAAAAATCCTTTTGGGTGTGGGCATTTTGCCTTAAATCTCATCAAGTAAAATGAACATTGCAACACCTAGAAACGAACATTGCGGTATCTCCTAGCTTTGCAAGTCTCTTGGCTTGTGTATTGAGATAAGTGGTGTCTAATAACTCCATCTCCAGTCTCTCCAATTCTTGTAGGACAATGGGATTCATGTTCTATATTGTCTGTTTGTCTTCTCTCTTTACACTTTATTTGTCGATTCTTTGAATTTTGTTCCTTTTTTCTTTCCGTGCTATTTGATCTGATTCATATATAATATATGCTTATGGGTCATGATTTTGGACTTATGCAGAGTCTAGAATTGATTACATACATATACATTTGCAAGCAATTGATGGGTTGATGGACAGGGCACTTGTGCTTCAGTAACATCTACAGTCACTAGTTTTGGAGAATATGTGGAAGTGAATTTTCCAGAAGCCTTTTTTCTGCAAATATTACAGTTGACACACTTTTTCCCCCAATACCCATGACAATTACATGGCTGGAAACTGTATAGGGTACAGAAGCGAGCAACACAGTGCATGCTATTCTTTAGAAAGATATTCTATGAGAATTCACAAAATGTAATCCACGTGAGCTTTGATATAAATTAAACCGTTTGAATTGTGATAGAGGATGATGCCCTGGCAGAAACCATCACTACGACACCTAGAATTTCATTGTAAATGCCTTTTCTCTTCTGCATTATACAACTAATTTTTTCAAGCATAGGAACATCAACCTTCCCTAACTTCAATAGGTGATGGAAGCTACCTCTGACAGGTAGAAATGAACATAGGAAGATTCAAAAAACACAGATCCAGTATTCAAGCAAGCTTAGAAATTAGATAAAGAAGTTCTGGTAGCATTGTTCTAGCCAACTTGAATGAAATTGAATAATTGGATACACAAGATGCAGATGAAACACTTAAAAGTATTGTGGATTCAAAGAAGAATTATGTATGAACAGAGTATAGAGAGCTCTTTGGTCATGAATCTGACAAGAGTGGCATGCTTGTTAGATCTACTTAAGATGAACTCACATTTTGCATTGGAAAATCTAATCAGATGTAAGAAATTAGGTGTGTTTTCAAGGAGACTGTGAAAAATGTAAGACATGTAAGTTACAAGCTTATATATGTTAAGTGTAATAGTTAATTTGTTGGAAAGTACTCATTCCAAAGTAATAGACTGGCACACATTGGAATGCAATATTTTTACACTAATAGCTTTCACAACAATGAATATAATTCTAAATACTTAGAAGTTCATTTTCTGGTCAAGGACTAGTTATTTTTTCTAGTGAATGGAATTCTGATCCATCCATATTTCAATTACTGAATTTCATTGTCAGTCATTTATGCTTGAATGAAATAACAAAAAGAAATAGTAAGGTAGCCTCTTGAGCATGATGCCCCAAAATTTATCAGAGAATGAGGAGCTAAAGGAGACTCTATCACTATGGAACCATGTTCTCCACCTTTGTATCTATAGTTCTATCTATGGAAATAATACAATTGTAATGCATCAGTTCATTCAAAGATTAGGTTTCTATGACTCTGAGTACCCAAAGAGCAGGAATCAAGGTCCTTTTCTCTTCTGCATTATACAACTAAGTTTTTCAAGCATAGGAACATCAACCTTCCCTAACTTCAATAGGTGATCGAAGCTGCCTCTGACAGGTAGACATGAACATAGGAAGATTCAAAAAACACAGATCTAGTATTCAAGCAAGCTTAGAAATCAGATAAAGAAGTTCTGGTAGCATTGTTCTGGCCAACTTGAATGAAATTGAATAATTGGATACACAAGATGCAGACGAAACACTTAAAATTCTTGTGGATTCAAAGAAGAATTATGTATGAACAGAGTATAGAGAGCTCTTTGGTCATGAATCTGACAAGAGTGGCATGATTGTCATATTTTCTTCAGATGAACTCACATTTTGCATTTGAAAATCTAATCAGATGTGAGAAATCAGGTGTGTTTTCAAGGAGACTGTAAAAAATGTAAGACATGTAAGTTACAAGCTTATATAAGTTAAGTGTAATAGTTAATTTGTTGGCAAGTACTCATTCCAAAGTAATAGACTGGCACAAATTGAAATGAAATATTTTTACACTAATAGCTTTCACAGCAATGAATATAATTCTAAATACTTAGAAGTTCATTCACTAGTCAAGGACTAGTTATTTTTTCTAGTGAATGGAATTCGGATCCATCCATATTTCAATTACTGAATTTCATTGTCAGTCATTTATGCTTGAATGCAATAACAAAAAGAAATAGTGAGGTAGCCTCTTGAGCATGATGCCCCAAATTTTATCAGAGAATGAGGAGCTGAAGGAGACTCTGTCCCTATGGAACCATGTTCTCCACCTTTGTATCTATAGTTCTATCTATGGAAATAATACAATTGTAATGCATCAGTTCATTCAAAGATTAGGTTTCTATGAATCTGAGTACCCAAAGAGCAGGAATCAAGGTCCTCAATCACATAGGTGTTTAATTTAGCTATTTCCACTCTATAGTATCATGCTATTCATGTTGTGTTAAGATTTGGAGTCCCTAAATAGATTTTGTTCTTCATCTCAATATTTTTTATGTCCACTCAAAACTCACAAGAGCATTTGTAGTTGCATCGTAGCAATCACCATATTACCGCTGACAACCTATACTACTTGAAGATATGGTAGTGGCTATGTGGAGTCCGTAATACACACTTGTGAGTATCAAATGGATTCTTCATTGTGTTTTCTATAGAATTTTGTAGTAGCTTGTTCAGGTAATTCATTATATTATATTTTGGTTTGCATCTTTTGGACAATGTGACTCCAATATATGTGGGCTACAAATAAATTCATCAGCTATGCATGAAGTATTTTAGAAAAGCTTGAAGTGCGGCAGGAAATAAGTTATTTAGGCCACATTTGTGAGTCTGGACTCTGAACAGTATTTTGGATCTGCTTTTATCTTAAACAGAATGATATGACCATGCTATTGAGCAGGAAAGTTAAAAGAGTTCCAGTTATAGAGGCAGTCAATACACGGCCATTCTTTAGCTTCTTCACATGAAGAAAAGGTGAATCCTGTTATAGAAGACCGTAGATTAATACTTCTGCTACTTCATATCTATTACAAATGAGCCCGTTTAGGCAATTGGATGTTGGCTTGCTAACCAAAAGGAAATTGCATCTATTTTATGGAGAAACGTGCTGCAAAATTATATTGATAAAACAATACAGTGCTTTAAACATATTAAAAAAAGAGATAAGGAAATATAGTGCTGCTAGCATATTAAAAAAGGAACAGGAAAGTGCTTTAAACATATTTAAAAAAAAAGAAAGATAAGGGAATATAATACATTAAACATATGAGAAAAATAGCAAGAGCAAGAAAAAAGGCTTTCCATTGATGAAATCATGCATTTCTCCCAAAATTCTTCTTTCAAGCCCATCAAAACAAAAACCAGCAAGTGGGAGCCAGAATCAACAAGTCTCTAACAAAATAATGTACACAACCAAACTAGTAAGAGTCTTCCCCTTACCAAATACCAAGATCCATGCAAAGGTGAGGCATCATCTCAAATGAAAAAAAAAACTAGCAAGCAATCAATAGTACCAAGAAAAAGTTACCCACACGAAATACATAGCACTCCAAGGGCTTAGGTCTCAAATATGCAGTAGAATAAAAATCAATAATACCAATCAAAAGTTACTAATCCAGGCAACTGCAGGGCATTTCCATTGAATAATTATTCACAGACACCCAGTAAAACCCTTATAGTAGAAACCACTTACCAGATATCCAAGCTTCTGTTGTTTGTAAAAAATATAGTATTTAATGAAAATGGGGAGGTTTCCAGCCGAGAGGATTTGGATTCGAGCTTCTAGCAGGAATGAAGTTGATCTACATTACTACCACCGCCATTTGCTTAGGTAACATCAAGGGAAAATCGTTGCAACTGTACGGGGCATTTTTTGCTATGCTCAGAGTTCATGAGAAAAAGGTCGAACAAGCTGAGTGGGAAAAAAAAATTGAATAGGGCAGAATGGAATTATGGGAAAGAAGCATAAAGGTCGAAAAATATGAGTGGGAAAACCATTGAATTACATAGTGAACCAATTAACCATTAAGCGTCTTGATTATGACACCCCAAAAGCTTCACTATTGCGATGGATACCTCCAGACGTCACAATTGCGACACTTAGACAAAGTGTCACAATTGCGATGTTTGGAGGCAGCCGTCGCAATAGCGACGGTTTGGGGCATAGTGTCATAATTGCGATGTTTTCCTCCAAACGTCGAAATTGTGACACTTTTTCTAAGTGTTGGTATTGCGACACTTTTCTGTAAACGTCAGTATAGCGACAGTTTCGGGCAGGATTTGAAAAATTTGAAAACATTTGGGGAAATTTCCGACATTTGGTCAAAAGTGTCAGAACCAAGTGTCGGAATTTCTGCCAAATGTACTAGTGTCGAGGTCAACATTTGGAAAAATCCTTGTTGGGTTTTGGTGGGTTATTGGAGGAGAGGTTGAGGTTAATTTCCCATAATTTTTTAAGCAACAGAGGAGGTCCTAGAAGCCATTTTTTGCAGCCAGGAATGTAGTTCCTGAGGGCTAGTGTAGATATTTTTTTGGGGGAAACTACCTATTTTTTTAGAAATTGATTTCATCACCTGTGCCTTGTTAGCTTGCCTTGGGTAAGCCCAGGTGCATGCCTTCTGATCTCATATTGTACCCCATCCTTTATCTTAATAAAATGGCTCAACTCAGTGCAAATTTTGACATTTTATGGGTGTTTAATATTGTGTGAAATTTGTGCATGTTTTTTTGCTATGTATGCTTTGTTTATCATTGTAAATTTACCTTAGGGATAATACAGTGACATCAGAGCTCATAGTCTTGGCTCAACCTATGGAAGCAACTATTGATCTATGACACTAGAAGATCAATAGAACATTACTTACCGAAGGAAGAGGTACACGACTAGAGAAAGGAAACTACACATCACTACAAGGAAAAGACCCTCTAGAAGAGGTTATAACAGAGGTTTTTAGTGTTATAAAATTGGCCAAAATTATCAAAAAAACATTTGCTACAACATCTATTTTCAGTAAAAGAGGTTTTGGCAGAGCTTCTAATGGAATTTCAACACAACTATATAAAACTGGGCGACCGGAGGTTATTACAGATGTTTTTCTCATCGGTGTGCTAATCAAGTGTCAACTCATCAGTGCGTTTTACAATGAACACACCGTTATTGTAAACTTACCAAGCACCAGGACAGAAAAAAAATTTAGGATGCCTTGGGGCGTTTAGCAATGTCTTGTTGTGTGTCAGCCAGACAGTTGCTCTGGGGTGGTGGAAGGTGCATGCACCCGGCCGTTAAGGTCTAAAACTGCACTAGGCACACTGTAGGTGATACAACGCACCGGGTTGTTATAATTGGTATTGGTATTTGTGCGGTGCCCATAGGTCGTGTCAACGCACCGATGTGTAGTATTATACAAACACACCGACGCGCAATATCACACAAACACGCCGAGCATTCTAATTGGTATTGGTATTTGTGTGGTTTCCATAGGTCGTAGAAGCACACCAGTGAACAATCTCACATATACGCACCGATGTGCAGTGTCAAACAAACACACCGAGCATTCTAATTGGTATTGGTATTTTTCCAGTGCTCATAGGTTATAGAAACGCACCAGTGTGCATTAGCATACAAATGCACCAGTGCACAGTGACTAACACGCATCGGTGTTCATTTTCTATTTTTTAGAAACATTGAACTGTGATAGTGCAATTATTGTGATTTTTTAAAATTCATTATTCATCAAAATTTGGCACATATCTTATAACAATATTCATATCAATTAAATTTTTATTAGTGCATTTGAATGTGATGTTTGGATTAATTTTTTATAGCATATCATAATTATTGTGATTTTTAAAAATTCATTATTCATCAAAAGTAGACACATATCTTATAAAAATATTCATATCAATTAAATTTTTATTAGTGCATTTGAATTTTATGTTTGGATTAATTTTTTATATCATATCATCAGATTTCACATCTCTTCATTATAATATTTAATCATCCATATATTTAATCTATGTTTTTACATTTCATAGTGACAATGGAGAACACAATAGAATAAATTAAAACGTATATATATATATATATATATATATATATATATATATAAGGCACTCTTTGTCATACAAAATGGGATAGTTATTGGTATCCCTCTCTCTTTCAATTGGGACACTATGTCCATTACATTAAACAAAATGTCTGATTTCACGAACAAATATTTCATAAAATACAACATCTTTCTTTGATATCCAAACATGATGATAATCATTCTTCGCTGGAATTGTTCTCACTGCTCGAGCTACTTCCATGACTTGGGTTGTTTTGAGGAATGTTTTTTTACAATGTTGATGGTTTTCTTCTTCTTCACCTTCCATCTACAAACATTAAAATTAATTTTAATGAGTGTATATACATTATTCAGAAGAATGAAAATTACAATATTAAATAATATACATCAATGTAAATCGAAAAGAAATGACGTGTCATAGCAAGAATTGACTCATGAAATATACAAATTATTTCAAAACCAAATTTTATGCTATCTTTCAACATTTCATTGTTGGCGCAGTTCCATACTTTGTTTCCTGCAAGTTTTATACCCCATAACAAATCATATATTTAATATAAATGATTTTTTTGTTCTATTAATTATATACAAAGCTAAGTAAAACAAGATTGATAGATGCTTACAAATTCCACAATTAATTTCTGATATGCCAACATATACTGACAACCCATATTTAATCCAATGTCAATCAATTCGTCTGATGGTTCTTCTTTGTATGTTAGCACCTATTTGAAGACATTCAATGATGATTGTTGTAAAACAACTTAAAATATACAAAAATGAAATCTAATTAAGTTGTTATAAGGAAGTAACAATTACTCACAAACTTAGATATCAACCATTTTCTTCCTTGTTGTCCTGTTTTATGTGCTGAATGGGTTCCATTTTATTTTCTTTTCTGCAAGAAAATACTTGAAAATTAATATTTATACCTAAATTGTTTATTTATTGTACCTAATCGAAAAATTCAATGATTACATATTACATTTGAAGCACGCTTTTGTTGAGATGGCTCCTCGTGCGATGAAATTATGTCCATTTATTTGACCATCTCCTTGTACACCTTTTTGGATATTCCTACTGGCATATTTCTGATATCAGCTTGTTCATCCTTCGAGATTTTCATAATCTTCTTGAAAATGTAACATGACAATAAACTATTTAATTTTTATATTGATGTATCAAAAGTAAATATAAAAAAATTGATATTTATAAATGATTTCTTTCTAGTAATATATACACATAATTCTATAAAAACATTTAAAGCAATGTTACTTTTTCATTCCTTATTTTTTGTTGTTGTACATTTTTTCTATTAAAAGTATGACATGTCTCATTGAACAATTCTCTGGAAATTCATCCTGTAGTTTAGATAAAATTTGGTTCTTGGAATCATTGGATTGATTTTTGTATTGTAAGTGGAAATAAATTTTATACATTTATTCCACTAGATCCCTCAATGTTTTGTAAAAATTCCCCCCCCTTCGTTAACCTCCAGCACCACTCCAGATGAGCTAAGGAGCAATTTATTTTTATTTGCATGTTCTATTTTTTTTCTTTTCTTGGAACAAAATTCCTTTTTTGAGTTATTGGTCCTTGTAGAACATTAAAAATATGTGAATTAATATATTGTTTGAAACATGTTATCTAATATTTTTAATTATATTATTAATTAAAATTAAAAAAGAAACTCATATTTGATCGATAGTAATTTTTCATTCATCAGATTCATCCTTTTGCAATTTTTCCATCAAGATTTTACGCTCTTCTAATCCTAGATCAGAAATAATCTTATCAAGCTTTGCCATTTTATGGCTCTGCATGATACATAGTAAACAATACATATTAGTTAAACTTACATATAGTTCAAAAATAATAATTTTTGTAAATAATTTACAAAGAACTTGCATTTTTTTCTTTTCTTGATGTGCTATGAGTATTTTTGATATTTGATATCTTTTCAACCATTTCCTTATCAATATGACCTTGTACCATACCATTCATTAATATATTTTCTAAAATTATCATAAAATTTTTAGGTAAAAATAAAATAAAATATCTACAAAACGGTGCGCCTTTAATGATGTACGCACCGACGTCAGTGTGGCGTGTCCTTATAAATGCACCACAAAAATAGTAGAAACAATGTATGGTGCTCTCTATCAATAAGGAGAACCAATGCGTTAAATTTTAATCAGTGCACTGATTAACACAAACAAATTAACAAAAATCCCATAGTGTTAGTTTTTTTGCATATGATGTCGTAGAGGGGGCAGTGCGACATATTCTTATAAATGCACTACGAATACAGAGGACCACCATACAGTGCTCTCAGTCAACAGGAGATTCGATGCGTTATATGTCAAACGGTACACCGTGTAACACAGACATGAAATAAAAAATTGTTAACTGTAGGTGTGTGGTGCGCTATAATGAAATAGCGCACTAGTGCTCTATTTTACATATGGTGAATGGATTAAAAAAAAAATTGTTTTTAAATTGTTTTTATCAAACAGTATGTGTGCGATGTGCTATGATAAAACAACGCACCGGTGCGCTATTTTACACAGGGCACACCGATCAAAAAATTTCTATTTTTTAAAAATTCACGCAAGGGCCGACATGGATTTGGATCCGACTATGCAAGTTGTCCCATGGGTTAGATGTCACAGGCCTATATATTTAGCAATAAAAACCCTATAAATATAAAATGAAAATCCATAATTCTGAAGTCACAGAAACAGGAAGAAGCAAGGGCAGAAACAAAAAGAATCAAGGGTTCAACGTAAGAATGGTTT
This sequence comes from Pinus albicaulis, assembly GCA_034641835.2. Taxonomy (NCBI): domain Eukaryota; kingdom Viridiplantae; phylum Streptophyta; class Pinopsida; order Pinales; family Pinaceae; genus Pinus; species Pinus albicaulis. Next base: position 483,128,538 of record CM076577.1, read on the forward strand.
TTTTTTGTTTTTTGTTTTTTTGGTTTTGTTTTTTTATTTTTGTTTTTGTTTTTGTTTTTGTTTTTTTGTTGTTTTTGTTGTTGTTTTTTTTTTTTTTGAAATGAACAGTAAATTTAAATTTTTTACTTACTACGTAAAAACTACTGCAAAAAATGTGAAAAAATAATAAAATTTAATCACTAGATGGTTTGAAATTCTATGCTACAGGGTTTTAATCACTAGAGGTTTGGAATTATGATTGTATGAATAGTTCTATTCGAAAGTATTCCATTGCTCCACAGTGCTATCATCCTCTCTTGCTCCACGTATGTCTCGTGAAAATCTCTCCTTGAAATTTTTTGCAAAAATAATGAAATAATGAATTTTTTTACTATTTAAAGAATTGTTTTATGAAATTAGATTTTTGAAAATATTTTGCCGCCCATTTTTCAATTTACAACTTTTTTTCACTTAAAAAAATAAAGTTGCGATCTTTTTATTTGTGGCTATTTGGCACCGGTGCGTCAATTAATAATACTGCACCGGTGAGTAGTAACTAAAACGCACCGGTATGGTTATTTGTACATTAGCATCGATAACAATAATTCCATTTTAAGGCACCGAAATTACTTTTAGGTGTGTACACAAAAATTTATTGTTGATTTTGCTCAGATGCAGGGAGAAAATCATAATTAAATCGAATGGACTATTCTTCAAAATCGAGCTCATTCCATAATATTTCTCAAAGTCCATCGCAAATTTCTCCCTATCCATATCGAGATCTAATATTTACTTTAGATTTTATTTATATTTTCATTATCTAATTGAATTTATGTTTTTTATCCATGTCAGTTAGCTTAATAAAATTTATAATGTATACAAATTTGCAGGTTCATGCAGATTCAGAATCAAGTTCAGATGCACAAAATATTCAAAAAGCTCCAAAACGTCGGAAGCTCTTACCAGGAGTAGCATACCGCAAGGCACATTTGAAACATGAAAATGGACAGCCACTTCACCTTGCCAATTGTAACAATATTGCATCATCTAGCCACAATCCTGGGAAAATGATGGTAATAATAATTGTTTGGTATATTAATGTAATTATTTCAATGTCAAACCAATCATGCATTATCAACGTGCTTAATAATTGATATCATAGATTTTGTACTAATCATGTTCAAATATTTTTTTTGAATTTATTAGGATTCTAGTGATGATGAGAGACATACCTACCATCTTTCATTGCATCCCATGACAATGTCAAATCGAGAGAAGGTTGAATTAAGAGAAAAAACCGGAGAGGAACGATACCAAGAATGGTTGAATCAACCACCTATTCAATTCCCACTACGTCCAGATTCACCAATTATGAATGACTACAACAATAGTAGTTCTTCACAAGCTAGAAATGGAGGCAATCAAATAGAGGTTGGTATGGATGATTAATTAAGGGATATGACTTTCATGGAGACAATTTTGTTAGATGCATTCCAGAATGATGATCAGCTAGGGGATGATGCTCATATCACTAACACCTTTTTCAAAAGCCTTAAATTTGCTTCCACCACCCCTTTCTTTGGACCTGGTGGCCAGTCAAAGTCTACCCAGTTGGGGACAATGATGTTACTACACAACTTGAAAGTAAAGTTTGGATTGTCGAATGCATGTTTCTTGGAAATTTTGAGGTAAGTTGCCATAAATTCCTCCCTTATATTTTGAGAAATATAATCACACAATGAACATTACAAATTGTCAATTTTGTGAACGTTAATAATTATATTGGCATTAATGTACATTTATTTTTTTCCCTGATCACCAACTACAGGTTATTCAAATGTAAGGTTCTTCCAAGTGATAATGTCTTGCCTGGTACTCGCGAAGAGGAAAATAAATAGTTTAAAATGTTGGGTGTTGAGTACATATCATATCATGCATTTCCAAATGATTGTATTCTATATAGAGGAGAATATGCAGAGAAAGAGATATGTCCAAAATGTGGGCATGACAAGTATGATAAATAAAATAATAAGGGTAAATCACATGGTCCTCCTTTTAAGATATTGAGGAAAATGTCTATAATCCCAAGGATTCAAAGACTCTTTTGTTGCAAAGAATTAGCTATGTTTCAGGGATGGCATACCTCACATAGAAGTGAGTTTTGAGTTATGTGAATCCAAATAGATTCAATATCCATGAAGCATATAGCGGATACATAGCTCGAAAAATTAAAGGATGAAGTACGAAGTCTACGACTCAACATAGCCATGGATGGTGTCAACCCATATTCCCTCTAGAACACCAACTATTCTATTTGGCCTATAGTAGTGATTAATAACAATACCCCCCCATGGTTTTTCGTGAAGAATGAACATCTTATGTTGGCTCTCATAGTCTCTAGTATAAGACAAGTGAATATTATGGATGTCTACTTACAACCATTGGTAGATGAATTGAAGGAATTATGGGATGGGATAAATGTATATATAATGTATCAGGACCCATCACAACAGAGAAGATTTTTACGTTGTATGGCATATGTGCTTACATGACACATTATTATCCAGGCTTAGGAGTTTTCTCTGTTAAATTACATGTTTATTGATTTTTTTATATACGTAACAATATTATTTCACGGATTAGTTATTTAATTCGTTGTAATTGTTATGATCTTCATGATATTATTTAACATGCCACACATATATATTGTATACAATAATCTCATAGGCCTTGTAAAAAAAGGGTATTTTGGATGTATATGTTGTGGACCTTCTCTGAAATCTAGATTGTCCAACAACCTATGAAAGCCAGTGTATGACTGCTCCAGAGTATTCCTCCCAGAAGAACACCCTTATAGAAGAGAAGAATTTTATTTCAATTGTAAATGAGAGAGAACCCAAAGGCCTCCAATAACAAATCATCTGAATGGCTTAGAGCATATGAGAGAGATAAAGAGAAGGATTTCATAGAAATGTTTGATTCAAATGGGGAGCCTGTGTTTGATGATCCATAATTCTTCGACACCTATGTTGAGAAATTTGCCATTGGGATGAAAGGGAAATCTATCTTTTATAACGTCCCATATTGGGAGAATATTAAGATTACCCACTTATTATATCCCATGCATATATTTAAAAATGTTTCATCTTCTTTATGGAGGCACATATCATCAAAGCAAAGTGACACATTGGTTGTTAGGAAATATCTTATTACTTCAAAAACTAAAATGAAACATTGGCCAAGATGATTAGAAATCACAGGATTAGATGTAGGCGACAGTCCCTCTAATTCATGGTATTTCAAAGAAGGTGATGTCCCATAGATTTAAAAACAAATATGACCTTTCTTTGGCAAAGGAATTTATAATGGGTGTGATGGTGCCATCTTCATACGAGTCTTCACTACGACACTGCTTCACTATGGATGACCATTTGTCAAGGTTGAAATCACATGACCATTTGAATCTTCTAAGAGTACGTATAATGTCAAAAGAATGATTTTACTATTTTTTATATTAATAAATTTCATCCCATGCAAAAATCATAAAAAATAACTAATTTTGTATATTATTGCACGTGTTTATAACTTTGCAGTGTCATTATCCTTTGTTTATGCATGGGTGTGTGAAACGTGAATTCCCCCAAGGCCTAGGACATTCCATATCTAAATTATCTTCATTTGTACATTGGATCACGTCAAAGGAGATACATGTGGCTAGCATTCCACGGTGGCGTCAAGAGATAGTTGAGATTTTTTTTATGTTTGAGAAGGAACTACAATCGAGTTTCATGGACTTACAGGTTCATATTCTAATCCACCTAGTAGATGAGGTTGAATTATTTGGGGTGGTTTCTTGTCATTGGATGTTCTTCTTAGATAGGTACATGAATAAATTGAAAGGGTTTTTTCGACAAAGGGAAAAGCCCGAGGGGTCTATGGCAGAGGGGTACATGTCGTATGAGCCTTTCTATTATGCCAGTGAGTACATCAAGAAGATCAACAACAGACCAGGTGTGGTGATTTGGGAAGATGAAAGGGATGAAGGCAAAAGAGAAGGGGAGCTTCTCCAAACGAATGGAAAAATGTACTTGATAAAGAGTAAGTGACTTATAATTTTTCAAATTTACACAAAGTAAATATTCATGTTGAACTTTGATATAATGTATATTTTGATATCATATGTACTATATGTTAGTTTTATTTCATCAGCGAATGCAGCAATTGAAGAAATAAATAAATTCGTTCGTTACAATTCCAAAGCGACACAACCATGGGTTGCATTGTACGAACAAAAGAGGATGAAATGGGATAGTGACAAGAAAGAATTCAGACGGTTGAATGGTAGAAGTGTGCCTTATCCCGATCATTTAAAATAAAATATGCCAAAAATATGCCCCAACAGTTGGGTTGTTGAGCAAGTCAGAGAGAAATAAGGTGCAACCGGTCATTACCTGCCTACTGAAGAGGATGCACTAAACGTAGGGATTGGGTGCACCCACTTGGTAATAATATATTTATGTAAATTTTACACTTAATAATGCACCTTTGAAATGTAATTACATCTACATTTCATATTTTAACTGTTGGGTTATTATAAGACACATGACACTATGATTTTTTAACTTTTTTATAGGTGAATTTGTTCCCATCTATGTGGGTATATGGACACCATTTTCGCACAAAAAATTCTGATGATGGACACATGACACAAGACTGTGGAGTGGAAGTCGAGTTCGATCAATCTACTTGATCTAGCCACAGTGATCAAAACCTAGTATGAGGGATGTTAGGTTATGTCAGAAAGATTCAAGAGATCATTGAAGTGGATTTCTCTTCTTTTCAATGTGTTATTTTTAGGTGCAAGTGGTGGGACACCTTTGATCAGAATAATGTAAAGGAACATCGTGATAGTAGGATGATATGTATCAAATCTAGAAAGATGCGGGATGAAGCTAAGGAGCCCTATGTTTTCCCCAAAAACTGCAACCAGGTGTTTTTTTACCTAGATGTGTTGTATAGGGATTGGTGGTTCATATTGAGACATGACCCTAGATCAAAACATATTTTTGAGAACAATAGAGTTATCATGCCAAGCAAGCTAGAAGATAATGAGGGTGATCATGAGAACCGAGAGTGATATGGTACATGTGTTATTTCATCATTTATACTTTTTAAGATGGATTTTTATAAAGAATAGGACTTAATTAACTTATAACTAAGACTCTTTTTTTCGAAACATTATAATATGTATTTTAAATTAATTGGTAATTTGCATTGTGGTAATGTTAAAATCATTTCACTTGATAATTTGCAATTATGTTGATCTCGAAAACAATGGCGTACTGTATAAAGCTCCTTTTTTTTGGTATGTAAGATCATAATAAAATAATGATAATTCTAAAGTACATGAATTTATTTGAATTATTTCTAAACTTTATTCTATTACAAAAATTCATATTATTCTAGATTTATTGTTTTACAATTATTTATATTCATACAAATTTACAAATTTAAAATTATGGTAATTTTACAATATTTACAGTATACATTTTACTTACGGTAGTTATGGTTCAAAATTGACAATTAATTTACAATTTTATAAATTTACACATTTACAAATTTTAATAAAATTGAATGATGACAATACATACAGTTGCAATTACAATTTTACAATTTCACAATACAATTACAATTAGAATTTTAGAATTTTACATACAATTACAATTACAATCATTTCACATTAATAAAATTAAAATTTTACAAATATTTTACATACAATTATAATTAGAATTAGAATTACAATTACAAGTACAATTTTACAATCACATACAATTACAATTAAAATTACAATTACAATTATAATTATAATTTTACATTTTTACATACAATTACAATTACAATTTTACATACATACAATTACAATTACAGTCATTTCACATTAATACAATTAAAATTTTACAAATATTTTAAATACAATTAGAATTATAATTATTATTACAATTACAATTATAGTTACAATTTTACAATTTTACATATATACAATTACAATTAGAATTACAATTACATTTTTACAATTACAATTACAATTTTACAATCATTTCACATTAATATAATTAAAATTTTACAAATATTTTACATACAATTACAATTAAAATTAGAATTAGAATTACAATTACAATTTTACAATTTTACATACAATTACAATTACAATTAAAATTACAATTAGAAATACAATTACAATTTTACATACAATTAAAATTAAAATTTCAAGTACAGTCACGATATAATATTTAATAAATATCATGATTTAATATTAAAAATAAACATCACGATCATCATAACCATCGTACAAACATCATATTCAACTAAAAAACACATTCAAATTCACTAGCATCATCTAATCATTGTGATCATGATCATCTAACAAAACACAAGCATTGTATAACATTATCACAACACAAACATCAAATATACATCTCATGTCAAATAACTGCTATCACATACACATCTATCTGCAAGCTTCACATTAAATTAACATATCTAATATGACCTAACAATATACACATCATGATGAACACCAACATGTAAATTATGTACAACTGCAACATGAACATAAAATACATGGACCATATATATATATATATATATATATATATATATATATATATATATATATATATATATATATATATATATATACTGTGTAATGTCAAAAATATACAATTGTAATATAGCTGCAAATAGATGTCAAATATCAGTTGGTGGAACATCAATAGTAGTACTAGTCGAGGCTTTCTCACTCAATGGTGCAGCCGCGACATTCTTAGATAGATGTCGATCATCACATGCTTGCTGATATGGGGGTGCCTCGTGCTGATCATGATCATGACTATTGGATGCTATAGGTTGCTCATCTTCGGTGTGAGGTGGAGGATGAGGTGGATTAATAGTTGAATGATGATCACTCCCCTGATTGTGATCATCAGATGATGTGTTGCTCGACTGTCGATGTACTGCATCTATATCATGCCTATGTCGAACGACCCTCCTCAACCGCGCCACTATGCTGGTATCTCCAAGGAAATGCCTCATTAGGGTCAACATATCACGTGGCATGCCTCTCCATATCGTTTTCAGCCTATCATCAGCATGTATCTCTATGATAGTGGCTGACCTGACTCCCTCCTCCACTAGAAGCCAACAGATTTGGTCGTCCAACTCCATCCTAATTCTAGTGTCAAGCCTACACCTCACACCCATTGGTACCTGTGCATGATCATGAGGACTAGGTCTGTCACCGGCCTGATCCTCTGCATCTACCATCTCCTGATCGTCAACAGGATATACACCTGGATCTTTTGGTGGCAGTGGCATCTCATCACCAAAAAATTACCCAATATCTCGAAATATATAAGTAAACAACAATAATTAGACAATTTCATTTAACAATTTAATAAAAACAAGTTAAAGAACATGTTAGAATAAATTTAAAGAAAACAATAATATTACCTCTCTCATCTGGTGACTCATCAACTGTGAAGAGGATGTTGTCACACCCTCGCCAATCCAAACTAGCATATGGACATGGCACCAGAACAAAGACGTGATCATCAACACTGGATAGCAATTCTAGTGCATCATGATATATCCTCGCGGAAAAGTCGTAATCACCCCTCTTGGGCATCATCTGGCCCCACATCTCCATCTGTACATGTAGCATCGACCTACGAGGTTGCCGATCAAAAGTAGGCCTTGTCTCTTGAAACCTCTCAAAAAATTAAAAAAAATAGCTCTGAAGCAAAAGGGAAGTTCACCCTCCCTTGTGCTTGAGAATGAAATCTATCTAAAGTTGTATAGAATTGTTGCAAAAAAATTGCAGACCACCTAACAAGTCGTGGCAATATAATAAAGAATCAACATAAAATAAAAGCGGGAAACTAATCCATTTCCCGTCACTAGTATGGTGTGAAATGGTCGACAACATTAGTGAGAGGCACCTCACCTCCTCTCCACCAAATGAAGCAATACGTAATTGACCACTGAAGACATGAAAATATGTAGGAGATAATATATTGACGCTAATGTATCTCTGGAAGTACACCAAATGACTCCCTAATGCATAGCCGACGGGAACCTCTGGGAACAAGGGAAAATCACGCCCTCTCCTAGATAGGTCAGTAATAAAATACATGTCATCCTTAGTGGGCTAATACCACTGGTTAGGACCAACCCAGAAAGCCTATCGGTGGGCATTCCTAGCTGACGAGGACCTCTGGGAACGAGGGAAAATCACACCCTCTCCTAGATAGGTCAATAATAAAATACATGTCATCCTCAGTGGGCTCATACCACTGGTTAGGACCAACCCGGAAAGCTTTTCGGTGGGAATTCCACCTGAAGATAAGCTATCACAATAACCCATTATGGCCCTTCAGGGATGTAGCCTCCTCATAGAACTTGAGGAGGCCTACCTCCCTTAGGAGCAACTGGGTGGCTGCCGTAATAGGGTGAGGGTACATAAGTATCTCCCTCTATCGTGCCTCCCATAGGTGAACCACATTATACTGGTCCGCCATATGTTCGTGATGTTCCCTCTCTTCTCTCCTTTGACGTCATTGAATGATTCACATATTAAATACAATTTTTTAATTAAATGAGACATGTATTTACAAATATATATATATATATATATACATTTTTTTTATTTTATTTTTTGAAAAAAAACAATCGGTGCGCCAAACAAGACAGTCGTGCACCAGTACCGATGCATCTGTTTTTATCACGCATTGTCTGAGGTGTGCCTAGAAATTTTCATCGCACTGCACAACATGAAATTTTATTTCTCCTGCAGTGTTTTGACGAAACTATCCATCTCGGGGAAGATAATTACGTCAATTCACCGCCAAACATTAGTTAATGGTCAACGATAAGGTTGTTTAACCAATCGCACCGTTGACTATGTACAAGTTAGGGAGGGTGGCATGTTGACCAAACTACTTGCCCCGGGGTGGATAGTTTCATCAACGCACCACCCTCCTGGCATCATTACACAGTCAACAGTGAAATATTTTAACCGAACACATTGTTGACTATGTACTAGTATCAGGAGGGCAGTGCGCTGAAAAAACTATGCACCCTGGGACGTATAGTTTAGTTACCGCACTGCCCTCCTGACATCAGTACATGGTCAACAGTGCAGTCATTTACATGACTGCACCATTGACTATGTACCGGTGTCTGGAGGGCGGTGCGCTAACCAAACTATCCACCTTGGGGCGCATAGTTTGGTCAGTGCACTGCCTTCCCGAACTTGGACATAGTCAACGAATCGTCATTTATGTATTTAAAAAAAAATATGGTGCGTCGTTTCGATACCGCACTAGAACTAGTGCGGTTACCGTTAGCACCGGTCACAGTGTATCTTATAAATTTACAGGCAACACTGCGAACTGGTGTGAACCGAATGGCTCGAGCGCAATAGATAGGAATTTTTTTTTTAAAGGGTAAAATTTAATTTTTTTTAGAAATCTAATCTACTAAAAAGTTTAATTATGGAGAGACAAGTAAAATACCTGTACATTTTGGTATTGAGGAGGCATATTTGCTGAAGGATTTGCAAAATAAATTTTCCCACTGTTTTCCAAAATTTGAAATCGAGATGGTGGACAATGGACGACAGCAGTGCATGAAATGGGAGCACCGATTGCAGGGTGCCTCACACAAGGGAAATTTGCACCAGTGCTTGAGAGCTCTGGAGCACTGAAGAAGTGAAAATGTGGATTTTTTGGCCGTAATATTTTTTTATTTAACCTTATTCCAGTGCGCGGGTTTTTGAGGTGCACTGGGTGGTTTCTTCCAAGCACACCGGGGCTCTTTCAGTTTAGCACGGGTTTTTATGACGCACCGGGCCTGAATCTGTGTAGCGCACCGATGCGCTACAGTAATTAAATGCATCAGGCCTAAATCTATGTAGCGCACCAGTGCGCTATAGTAATTAGACACACCATGAGGGTTTGTACGGAGAGCATGATGTCTTGGTGTGCCAATTTTTAGTACGCACCGGTGCTTTTCTAGTTGAATGCACCGGTGTAGTGTAGGATGAAAAACACACTAGGAAAAAAACATCTGCAAAAACCTTCACCCGCCAACCTCCTCTAGTAACCTCTGCTACAAACAGATATATGGGCTATTTTTATAAGGGGTTCCTCAAAAACATCCGCTGGAGGGTCTTTTACTTGTAGTGAATTACCCCTAACCTAGTGACCATTGAATCAGAGGTTGAGAGGCCAAACATGAGGGAGATAAAGTGAGTAAATGTATTGTTCCTTCCTAAATTTTCCTAATTTTTGGAAATTAATTTTTTTTCCATTTTGACTCAAGTAAAATAAAGTTCCCTTTTTGCGGCTAATATAGGAAATAAGAATAAAGTAAGTTTAAGTGGAAGTTGGGACCCACATGATACCTTACTGGAGAAGAAAGGTAAGTTGATTTTCCTTAGGTAAATCGAAATGCATGGAGTGGGACCAAAATTTTGCATGGTGAAAATTTATAAAAGGAAGGGTCGAGGAAGGCTTAGGCATCATTTTTATATTCATATTTTCAAATTTCCTTCATTGTTTAGCTAAGACAAACACTGTGTAGTGCAGGATCTTCCCAAGGAGAGAAGCTCACCCCTTCTCTGGTGGACTTTGAGTGCCACTCAAGGAGGGCATTCTTCAAATTTTTTTGATTCATTGAGGCAACCATAGTCTCCACTCTTTCCTCGAGCAAATGGGGATGCAACTGAAGTTGTGACTGTGTAGTGGAGAGAGGTAGTTATTGTGTTGGTGCTGAGTGGCGAAGGAAATATTCCGAAGCCGCTACAGGAGGATTTAGTTGTGGATTGCTGATTTTTTGGAGTAGCCTCAGTATTTGCAGATCAATGATACATTATCCCTTGTATCATCTCTTTAGAAACCGCGTCACTCAGTTAGTGACTCCGCAGTTATCTTGTGGGAAGCAATTGGAGTGGGTAGTTTCTGGGGTATTTTGAGTAGAGGAGCTAGAGGATTGTTTGGAGGAGTATTTCTGGAGGTTTTCCAAAGTTTTGGAGTGCAGAAATATTTTGTAGCATTCACAGTAGCAAAATTTGAAATTAGAGGAGGGTCAAGCATAGCAAGGTCAAATTTTGGAGGTTGGAATTTGGAGCAGAGATTTTTGGGTTTTGGGGAAGGATCACCTTCCCAAATTCATATAATTTCAAAGCATTATTTAGTGGGAAAATGTAGTGCCGAACTCAACCGGTAATTGCAGAAACTTGGTGATTGCATAGTCTTTCAGAAGAGCAATGTAGCAACAACTGTGACATTTGGAATTTGATCAATTGAGGCCCATAACTTGCCTTGTGTAAGCCCAGGTGCATCACTTCCATCTCATTTTGTACTCTAGCCATATATTATTAATAAAATTGGGTCCTTCCAGCATATTCTTTGTATCTGTGTTTGCTGGAGTGAAATTTTTGTGTTTGATTTATTGCATGTTGTTTATATTGCTGTAAATTTTATATTTGGAATAATACAGTGGTATCAAATGATCTGGATTTATGTAGGAACACAATGAAATACAAAAATACACATAAAAGTAGATATGCAAAATAAATAAAACTTCATTTCATTAATAACAAATAACTAAAATATGCTTACAGACAGAATGGAAATAAGCTAGCTAGGGTGCTGGAAGCTTATCTCTGAGAAGATATGTGGCGGATACATGCCTCTAAAATCTATTTTACAATGAGGCTCAAGGACCTATTTATTATTGAGAAATAATGGATAACCCTAAAAATCCAAAAAAATAACCCTAGGAGATGAAGTGCCAAAACTATGGGCCCCCCTTGGGTAAATTGGTACATCAATCTTCCCAGGGACGTAACTTTGGCATATGATATCTATTTGATGCACACAATACCTCATTAGAAATATATATGAGGACTACAAATTTTGATGTGAGAAACATTAAAGGAACTTCCATGTTTCTCTCAGGTTTTCCAAAAAAATTATTTTAGGGCCTCAAAATGGCTCCAGAAGTTCGAGACCCGAAAAAATGCTAAAAATAGTAAATTGTGTTATAATTAAGGAAACTGAAAAACCGAAAGAAACAATGATTTGGACCCAAGTGGAACAGGTAGGTGGCCACAAATATCCACTTGGATCATTCCTCCCCCCTTAGGAAGTAATGGTCCCAATTGTGTTGAGTTCCTCCATGAGATGAGGAAACTTCTGCTGAACTTGGTCCCTGGAGAACCATTTGCCTTGGTTTAGGAGTTGGCCAAGTTTGAAAACTTGATACAGTTGGATCTTCTGTTGGTGAGTGTTCTTGATTTGCATGTCCATGATATGATCTGTGGTGGCCTGTTCCATGCAGTATGGGTTTAACTCTATTGATGTGAGTTGTTATGAAATGTCGAAGGTGTCCAGTAGAGGTGGAAATTAGGGTCGAAGGTGGTCCACATTAAACACTGGGTGTAGACCAAGGAATGGTGGAATAATGAGCTTGAAGGCATGGGCCCTTATGGCCTTGGTGATGGTGTACAACCCATATTAGAGTGGGTGAATCTTGCGGTGGGGTTCAATGAGGTGCTCCTTCTACAAATGTAGCGACACTTTGTCACCCACCTCAAAGTTGTGTAGCACCTGATGTTGGTCATGTCATTTCTTGTACTTAGCATTGGCTCTTTCCAATATGTCATGAACCTATTGGTAGATGTGCTGAATGCACTCAATGAATTTTTTTGCCTTGTCAGCTTCAGTCTGGACATGAGCCAAATCGACCTGAGTAGCTGCAAATTGCATGGCTATGCCAATGGGACATAGTGGTTGGAATCCCAAGCCCACCTGAAAGGGGTTGTGGCTGGTTGAGATATGAAGATACCGGTTATAACTCTTTTGTACATATGGAAGGCTCTCATCCCATTTGCATGGATGATTTGAATTGTACATGTGCATAATGGGTACGATCATCCTGTTGAAGACCTTTGTCTCGCCATCAGTTTGGGGATGGAAAGCTGTGGACATGGTGAGCTTGGTGTCCAGCATTGACTAGAGGCTGGACCAAAATGTACTAAGGAACCTACTATCCTGATCTGAGATGATAGACTATGGGATCCTAAAGTGCACCCACACTCGTTCAACAAAAAGTTTAGCAATGCCTTTTAATGTGATATTCTTCTTGCAAGCCTCCATAATGGCCATCTTTGAGAATATGTCGACGACCACAAAGACAATCATTTCCATGCTTAGTAGAAGGAAGGCTCGACATGTAATCCATGGAGAAGGATTCCCAAGGTTGACTAGAGGTAGGTAGAAGAGTATAGAGGCCTAGCTTCTTGATGGTTGGTTTGGAAATAGCACAAGAAGTGTAGAATTTGATGTACTTCTCGACATCCTGTCGAAGGTTCGACAAATAGAAGTACTTCTGCAGTACTTCCACTATTTTCTCGACCCTAAAATTCCTAGTGACCTGACTCTAGTGCGCTTCCCAAATCATCTTGGCATGCTCGCTTGAAGGAACGCAAAGGTGTCCCGTGTGACATAACAGTGCATCCTGGAGGTGAAAATTTGGAACTTGCATACCCTCCAAGAGTGTCATGTATGTGTGGTTGAATTTCGAATCGCTCTTGTAGAGAAGCGGTCAATCAGAAGTCTCATGCCCACAAGAGTTGAGAACGGTGGTTAGTGCCACGATCGGTGGTCAGTTGAGGTAGTATGCAACATTATTGGTGTTTCCCTTCTTGTACTTGATGTTCAAATGAAACTGTTGCATATATGTGGACCACTTCTGATGGAGATCATTCTGAAACTTCCCTTGCATTTGTATGAGTTGCAGGGGTCGGTGGTCTATGTGGATGACTGTTTCCTTCCCCAAAATTTAAGGCTTCCATTATCATCAAGCCTGCACAATGGAATACATTTCTTTGTCAAAAGTGGGATACTTGCGGACTGTGTTGGGTAGTGTCTCACTGTGGTATGCCACTGGATGCCCCTGTTGAGTAAGAACTACCCTAATAGCATAGTCATAGGCACCTATCTTGATCTCAAATGGTTGTTGCAAGTCTGGTAATGTGAGCACTAGGGAAGAAAAGAGGCGATTTTTCAATTCTACGAATGCCTTCTGTTGAGATTCCGACCAAAATAATTTTTCTTTCGCTCCTCCCTTGGTGACTTGACTCAAGGGCCAAGTGATATGAGAGAATCCCAACACGAAAATATGACAGAAATTAGCAAGACCCAGAAAGTTGCGAAGCTCCATTAGAGTGGTTGGGGCTAGCCAATCCTGAATGACTTAGATCTTGGTTTGATCCACATGTACCCCCGCTCATATATAATGTATCCCAGATAATGAACCTTGGTCATGCCAAAAGTGCACTTCTCTAAATTGGAACACAACTTGTGTTGCCGCAGTGTTTGGAGGACCTATCGGATGTGGTGGAGGTGCTCTTCCCAAGTCTGGCTGAAGATCAAGATGTCATCCAAGTACACTACTAAAAATGAGTTGGTGAATGTCTACATGATGTTTTCCATCAGCCTCATGAAGGTTGTAGGAGCATTCTTCAACCTTAAAGGCATGAAAAACCATTCAAAAAGGCCCTCCTTCACTTTGAAGGCAGTCTTCCACACATCGGAGGGTTTGATTGGTACCTGGTGATACCCATACTTCAAGTCGATCTTGCTGAAATATTTCACCCCTTTGAGTTGGTCCATAAGGTCATCAATCTATGGGATCAGGTACCTTTTTTGGACAGTGATATTTTTCAATGCTCGATAGTCAATATAGAGTCTCCAAGTCCCATCCTTATTCTACACCAACATGATCGGTCTCTTAGAGGGCTATGAACTCGACCAGATGTGACCTTTCTGCAACAACTCCAGAATCTACCTCTTGATTTCATTTTTATCCAAAATAGAGTGCTAATATATTGGTCCATTGGGTAGCATTACACCTGGGGTCAGATTGATGGGGTGTTTGACTTGACAATGCAGAGGTGCCCTTGCGGTTGAGGTGAAGATGTCCCCGTAATCCTCCACGACCTTGTTCGTTTGTTGTTGTCATGCGAAGGAGCCCTGTCTGGAGGTCATGGCCACAATATTCTTCTTTCCCTAAGGGTAGGTCATCCAGAAAAAAAAATTCCCATTTTTGGAAATGAGATTATTGCATTGTTTTGTAGTAACTAGAGAGATATCAACATGTGGTGGCACCTCTGGTATCCTATACAAATTATTTCCCAAAGTAACAATAACAGCACGAGGTTGAGACCCATACACAAAATGTCGATTCCACAAGTATGGTTGGACTAATAATACACAAAAAACATCAAGAAGAGGAATGTCACATAATACCTCATCCGTGAAGGGCTTGATGTTGTAGGGAAGGCGACACTACAGGATCCCGTCCTTGGTGAAGCCACCCGATGGTGTACGGTTGTGCGTGTGTTGTGGTTAGAAATTCCAACCACTTCATGAAATATATTGAAATGAGGTTCTTTTGGCTCCCACTATCCAAAATGAAATGTATCGAGGAACCCTTTACCCACATTTGAGAGTGGAAGAGACGCTCCTCCTTCTTTGGATCTTCCGATTCCTCCTTCTGGATATTCATGGGGACAATAGTGGTGTTGGCCCCGCATCAATAATATGCTTCCCTTTTTCATTCCCCTTGTTAGGTCTTGATTCAGAGTAGGAGCATGCATCTAATTCAGAAGCCTTCATCTCGGCCACCAGTGACTGCTTGTCCTGACACTCACTTCTGTTGTGAGTGGAGCTCTTATGGAACTCAGACCAGCTTCCCGTGTCCTTCTTCGGATTTGCGGTGATTTTCTTTGCTTTCGGCTTTGGTAGGTTGTCTTGGGCCATCATGCCTTATATTTTTCCTTTGTTCTACAATTTTGGGGCACCTTTCCCTTGTTTTTGATTCGCAGATCCAAAGCCTTGCTTCTTTCGTTTAAATTTCCGCTCAATCTTGGCAGCATACCGGTATGCCGTACCAAGAGAGGATATGTCGAGGAAATCCATTTCCTCCTGAATGTATCTGTGTAGACAACTATGGTACTTCATCACCAAATTTTTCTTTGAATATTTGATACCCAGATTTGTGCGCAGGGTATGGAACAGATTCATCATCTCATGCACATCTTGATCCCTTTGTTGCCGTAATGTAGTCCATTGTATGTACTTGTCCTCATAGCTCCCCACGGGGTAATATTGTTCCTTGATAGTGTCTTGGAAATAATTCAAAGTGGGTATGACCAAAAATAGAGAGGGTTCCCCTTTGTCCTTTTTCTCACAGTAGGTTTCCCACTAGTCCTTGACATGGGGGACAACTTTGAGGAGTGCAAAAATAATCTTCTCCCAGTCGAGAAAGTCATAAATCGAGAAATATCCTTCTAATAGATTAAACCATTTATCTATGATGTCTACATCTATTTGTCCCTCAAATATGGGAATGTTAAATTTTACTTGTACCTTAAAAGGAGTGGCACCTCTAGAGTGACTGTTGGATGTAGATGTGTCTCCAGTGGGCAGTCGTTGAAGGATCTGGGAAAAGTTATCCATCATTGAATTCATTTGTTTTTTGAGGGTCTCCTCGAGAAATATTTTGATAGGATATCCTGCTCCCTCATCTTTATTTTTTTCCCCCATGGTCGGTCGTCGGGGTTTGCAAGGCTGATATTGTAAAGCTTCAACCAGATCGAGCCCTAACTCCTTATACCTTGACCTCGGTGGGGACATGAAAATAAGGATCGAGAAAGAGTTGACCGCTCTGATACCACTGATCTATATTTATGCAGGAACACAATGAAATACAAAAATACACATAAAAGCAGAGATATAATAGAAATAAAACTTCATTTTATTAATAACAAATAACTGAAATATGATTACAAATAGAATGGAAACAAACTAGATAGGGCGTTGGTAGCTTATCTCTAAGAAGATATGTGGTGGCTACAGGCCTCTGAACTCTCTGTTACAATGAGGCTCGAGGGCATATTTATTACTGAGAAATAATGGATAACCATAAACATCCAAAAAACTAACCCTGGGAGATGAAGCGCCAAAACTATGGGCCTCGTTTGGGTAAATTGGTACATCAATCTTCCTAGGGATGTAAATTTGGCATATGATCACCGTTTTACATGAACAATGCCTCGTTAGAAAGATCTTTCCGAGGAATACAAATTTTGATGTGAGAAACATCAAATGTATTTCACTGCTGCTCCCGGTTTTTCCAAAAAATGTTGTTCAGGGCCTCAAAATGGCTCCTGAAGTTCAGGACCCAAAAAAATGCTAAAAATAGTAAATTGTTTTATAATTAAGGAAACTAAAAAATTGAAAGAAACGATGGTGGGGCCCCAAGTGGAATAGGTGGGTGGCCACCAATATCCACCTGGATCATGAGAGCATGTTATTGGCGAGCTTTGGGGAACCTAGCAAGGTCATGGAGGTTTTATACTCACATGCACAGTGATTGGTGAGCTTATAGACAGTCCAATGATGCAAAAGGGGAAGATAACACATGGGATAATGGAGGAGTTGATGAGGAAAAGCAAACAATTAGTGAGACATAACCAACAACTTATAGATGGAATGCAACAAATGATACAAAACTAGCAAACAAGCCAAGCATGTGCACACACAACCCAACAATACAACACTCATATGTATGGCCAATTTGGTCATCCTACCATGTCTCATTTTCTGGATGAACCAGAGAAGGAGAATTATAGGTCAAGGATGGGATCATCATGTAGAGGTTGCGAAGTTAGAGGGTGCTACCAGGGCGTGTTTTGTTGGCAGAGACCTGGCTTTAGATATCAGAAGATTTAGGGGGAGATTGAGCATTAGGTTGATATACCCATTGTGACGCATGAGTCACCCTCATCGAAGATCCATTTGGTAACTCTGGTTGATTCCTTAATAAAGAGACTAGAGCATACACTCATATTTCCATCTATTGATGAGGTGCCACCCATGGATGAGATGTCGTCCATTGTTGAGGGTTCCATTGATGAGGTGTTTAGAGCCATGTTAGAGTTTCCACATGATAATATAACACAAGAGGTTGATAAGGTGTCGGGTGACATATCCACCGTTGATGAGGATTTGATAGGTACAGAGGCTTCTAGATCTCTGATAGAGTTTCTAGATGGTAGCTACCTATCGTTGATTGTTGAGGATGTTATGCATGATGAGCTATATTTGGAGGTACAGTTAGTGGCTCATGTTGAGGCCATGGTGGAGGAGGATGAGCAACCATCCTTATAGTCAGCGATCGATGGGGAGAAAGCAGATGCATCGGTAGCCAACATAGCTGTCATAATTTTAGATGGAATTCCCCTTCATGCATACATCAATGGGGTTGGTAGCATTATTGGACCAACTCTGCATGCTGGTGAAATTTGGGTGCAGGAATTACACTTAAGCAAACTCCTCAACACTTAATTTGCATGGAAAATTTTAGGGGCTAATATTCGCAGGTGGGCTAATTTTCCATGCTTTTTCCAAAAAAAAGATTCGCCAATTTCCATTTTTTTTATAAAAATGATTCGCTCAAATTTTACAATATAAAATTATTTTACATTAAAAATCACCAACATTATATAGACAATATATATAATATCATTATAAATTTGAATAATTTTACAAATACATCAATAAACATCTTATAGTTTGCATATTAGGGACTAGTGAGATTCGCCAATTTTTTAAACTTCAAGATAATTTTCCATCCTTAAAATTTTCCCTATTAATTTGTCAACCTGGGGGATCCGTAAACTTAGAGAAGAATCACAGGAAATGTCAGATATGGTATGAATATTCCTAATATAAATCCCTACTTTCTTTAAAGGAAATATTGCAGAATCAAATTAAAAAGATAAAAAGGAAACTTGAACCATCAAAATAATCTACGACTGGAACAAGGAAGAATGCATTTGCAAGAAGGAATAAAGATAAAAGGCAATCAATCTAGCTAATTATTGTTTAAATATTGAGTGTGTGTTTTTCTTTAGCAGAGACACTTAGTAGTCTCATCATATGGGCCCTTAAACCTGCTCCTTTTAAGACTTCCTTCTTGCACTAATCTGTCCTGCACTATCATAGTCTACTTGCACTAGTGCAGGAATAAAGATTTATGCAGAAGGTATAAATGGTGTCTTTACTAAATGATTTTTACTTCATGCAAGGGCTTGAACTTTTCCAATTTCATAGCACTCAGACCCCGTGGCAAGAAAGTAGTTCTTGCACCAGATCAAAGCTTCCTTCACTTAGCATTTAATTCTTAAAATGAGTGCTTAATTATTGCAAGTGCTATTATAATGTTAAATCAAATTGCACACATAAAATTTGAATTCTTCTGATCTTAACAGAGTGCTGGAATAAAGAAATAATCAATATACATTTATCCTTTCATAAGCATTTAATGAAAGAAATAAGATTGCGGGAAGTAGACTAAGAAGGCTTGTTGCATCACACCAACGTGCACTGGTGCAGGTTCATTTCTCCTACTTGGACCAGGTGGGGAAAACCAATCAAACAGAAATGCAGAAAAGGAGATATCACACCAATGTGCACTGGTGCAGGGTTATTTCTCCTGATTGGAATAGGCGGAGGAAAACCAATCTGAAATCAAGTACAGGAAAGGAAATTGTAAGAAAAGGAAATTTATCTACTTCACACAATGGATCCGATTTCACTTAGACAGGAATTCATGTGCTTAAAATTAAATCACACTTGACAATGTAAACACAAATTATAGGAAAACGGGAAATGGGGTAAACGTGCTGGGTTGGCTAGGCCCTAGCCAACCAACACGTTTCCCTTTTAAATAAAAACACTACTCAGTACCTTAATCAATTTATCAGCTCAAATACAAAAATGCAATTTATGAAACATGAGGCAGAGCTCCCTTTGGTTAATTCACTGAGGCAAGTACATACATTAATACATCATCCATCCCATATTTAGGCGATAACAAAATACAACAACCTATTACTGCCTCTCTGGCTGTGTCTTTGTTCTCTTCTGCTATCAAAACTCCCCCCTTAGTCCTATTTACATTCTACATTATATATATTTATGTCCAAAGGACAAAATAGATCATTCAACCGATTACATAACCAAATGAAGAATTTAGCTTTTTGGCCTTTAAAATTAGACAGTTAGCAAAACTGGTCGTAGCCAATCTCCAGCTTTCGTCCTTCGCAGATTCAATCTTGGCTGCCTTTGGGTCGATCTTTCTATCATGGATGAAGCTACTCAAAACAAGATGGTGATCAAGGAGGTTCAGATCTTCTGCAAGGATTTGCTGTGCTAGCAACGGTGCAAGATCCAATCCTACACTAGGATTAATGGTCACGGTAAGTACTCTAACTACCAAATAAAAATTGGAGATATCGATAAGTTACAAAGAGTGATTAAAAGTAATAAATCATGTAATAAATGATTAATTAATGCTAAGTTGAATTAAAAGTATGAAAAATAAATTTTATACAAAATATGTCACCGTGCTTGGACTAGTGCAAGATGAGGGTGCATAAAAGAGGTAAAACGGAGGTAAATGGTTATGATTTAGGAAGGGGAAAATGGAAAAAAGAGAGAAAATTAGGGGGCTAACATCCTCCCATCCCTAAGT
The DNA here is from genome assembly GCA_034641835.2 of Pinus albicaulis. Classification (NCBI taxonomy): domain Eukaryota; kingdom Viridiplantae; phylum Streptophyta; class Pinopsida; order Pinales; family Pinaceae; genus Pinus; species Pinus albicaulis. The sequence continues at coordinate 483,149,184 of CM076577.1, forward strand.
TGTGTGTCCTCACACAACTCTTTACCTTTGCAAAAAACGTTCAAAACTTTGAGCATTCCAGCTCAATCCTGCTCTAACATACTGACATCAGGCTGCAATGTTTCATACTTCTTCTTTCTGATGTTATTTAGTTTCTTTGTCACATTTTTAAGTCACTTGAAACATTGCGCAACTCGGTACTTACAAAATATAACTTCTCTTTTCTTTTTCTGGATCTCCGCAGTTAATTCTTCTTTGCTTTTTTCTTTATCCTCCTGCACTTTAGCTATGAGTTGTTATAATTTCTGCACTTGAAGCTCTAGTTCAACTATCCGAGCAACAGGAGTTACCAAATATTCTTCTTTTTCTGTCTCGATAGGGGTTCTGTCTTCCTCAGGGACCTCAATATCCCTCATGGTTACATCAAGAAATTCTTCTTCTTCTGTCTCGATAGGGGCAGTATCTTCTTTAGGGACCTCAGTATGCCTTGGGGTTTCACCAAACGCTTCTTCCTCTTCTTCTTCTGGTTCTTATTATTTTTCTTCTTCTTGCACTAGTGCAGAAGGGGATTCAACTTCCTGTGGGGACTGTGGTTCTTTGCCTGCACTATATTATTCATTATTTTTCTGGGCCCTTTTAATGAAATCGGCCAACAGAGTGTCATCTTCGACCTCTACAAATTTTTCTGCGTCTACAACGAATGATAGGGTATTTTCTTCAGGGGTCTATGCCTTTACTGGTGTCATAGAAGGAGTCTCTTCAACAGGTGCACTAGCTGTCTTCTTATTTTGAGATGGGGCCCTTTCTTCTGTTGATTTTTCAAGTCGTTTCCTTTTTGCACTGGTGCAAGAAGGACTCCCCTTTACATTCTTACTTAGACCCTTGCTTGTGCTGGCGGGGTCCTCTGTCTCCTTTCCAAAAGTTGTCTTTTTATGTAGATGTTTTAACATTGACTCCCAAGTCATGCCTTTAACTTCTAATTGTTTCTAGACCAAAATATTTATCTCATCTTGGTGATATAACTGCTTGTCAGCCTGGTTTTCTTGTGCGTCCTGCACACCCTTAGCCATTTTTTCCAAGATCTTAAGCAAAAAATAGGGGTAATAAATCCTCCACTGGATGTGCAGGCAGGCTTCGAAATGCTGCAACATCCTAAAATGGTACACAAAAGTGAGGGAGTACCTTCTCTCACAGGTTACGACTTTCTGTAGGATGAAAAGGAGGTCTCGCCACTGTCCCAGCAGGGCACTGCGCAGAATTCCTTTCTTCGAATCTGCCTTCATATTCTTGTCAACGACGAAACGCTACCATCGCTTCCTTTCTAGTTTCTGATTTTTAAACCACTGCTCCCTAGTATTTTCCAAGCCTGTCGCTGCGGCTATAAACTCCTTCGTAACCTCAAATTTTAGAGGCCCAATTTTTACTCAGCCATTTTTTAAAATTCTGGTAAACTGTAGGGCCACTTCACTGTTGTGCCCATCAAAATTTTGCAAGAATTGAAGAAAGCCTGAGTCTCTCAATAGTGCAAGACTATTGTGATACTCAACAGCCTGTTCTACCCTACTGAGAGACGAAGGTTCGCTTTGAACAGGTGGCATCGTTGCTTAACGGTTATGAAAAGTCAAGAATTTACATGCAACATTGGGAAAATTGGTTCTTATATATAGGGATCCAACCGTCCACCATCCCTTCCATCTTATCACCCATTCATTCCACTGAAATAGCCGTGGATGCGTGACATCTTTGAGATCGTGTTGGATTGGTGCTTGCGGCAGTGTTTTAATGGCTAGGTGAGGTAATCATTATGAGTGAAGGACATATAGGATTATGGTGAAAAGGGGCAATTATATCCAAGCAACGGTTAAACACTTTTGCACTCCTTCATAATTCAAAAAAAAACTTTAGCATTTACTAAAAAATGATCATGATTCTTAACTTAAAAACACCTTGTACTTTAAATAACTTTCTCCTAGTTAATATGATAGCACAATTACTCATCAACTAAGTGAAAGAAATTCTTATAAACTTTCATGATGACCATTTTCCTATGACGTATGATATGAAAAGAAAAAAATGTACTAAGTTTCTGACAGGGTGCATGCTTGCACTAGTCTGCTTGCACCGCTTAAATTATGCTATTCTACTAGTACCATTCTTCTTGCATTATTATATAGGACAACATGCTTGCACTAGTGCAAGCATAAAATCTGAAAAAATAACAAGGAATTTAAGTAAAATATAGGTTAGACTTCCAACATGGCTTCCTCAACTTATACTGGAAATTTTCTTCGCCCTTTCTTGATGCTTCAGAGCATATCCTTTTGCCCTTTGTGTGCGAGATCCTACAATGAATTCATGAGGGAACAACGAAGTGGGAAAAGGGAAATTTTAGAATGGGAAGGAATTTTATTACAGGGATTCCAGGAATAGTACCACAAGAGGGGATAAACAAAAGTGGGATAGGGGAAAAAAATTCAAGGGTAAAGTGGGGTTTTTAGGAAACGGATAGGGTAAATTCAGAAGAATATGGGAAGGTTAATCATTATGGGATTGAAGAAGAAAACTGAGGGAATATTATTAAAGTGGAATATGAAGAAAGGCATAAATTTTCTGGAAGGTCTGCCTACATTGGTGCAAGAAAAATAACTACAGCGAGAATTAAGCGTTACTTGAATAAAAAATATCCATGCTAATTACCCCAATTGTATAAAGGTTGGTTCTATTGAACCTGCTAGCATATCTAAAGATCAAGCAAAGTTCTCTTTTTATTAGAAATTTTTGATCTTCCTTCCAACAAGCTGGTTTTCAGGTTGATCCTTTTGCAATCATGTCAGCAAAATGATTTTCATAATTACAGGAAAATATTTTTTCTTTAATTTTTATTTAAATATATATATATATATATATATTTCAATTTTTAAGAAGAAGAAGAATTCATGTTTTCAAAAGGTTGGTGTTGCCATTCACCACTACCATCCCGAATTGTTGTTGGACTTGCTATGTAAAATATTTCCTGGCAAGTGGCTGAAAATACTTCTTTAATCTGTGTCTATTTACCAAGAATACTAAATTTTGTCCATCAATAGTTTTAACTTCTACTGCTCCATTCTCGAATACTCAGATCACTTCATAAGGTCCCATCCAATGTGTATGGAACTTCCCTTTAAAAGTTTTAAATCTAGAATCATAAAGGAGCACCCAATCACCTGGTTGGAATTTCTTTTTATGAATAGACTTGTCATGCCACCTTTTGCATTGCTGCTGAATTAGTATGTTCTGTTGAACAACATCCCTACAAAATTCATCTAACTCATTTAATTGGAGAAGACGTTATTTTTGTGCCTCGGAGAGATCTAGTCCTAACTGAACTACAGTTCTGAAGTTTTGATCTGGAATTCAATTGGTAACAGAACTATTTTTCCATATACTAGCTCATATGGTGTATGTCTTGTGCTATTTCTCCGAGTGGTTCTGTATGCCCACAAAGCTTCTGGTAATCTTTCAACCCAATATTTTCGATGCATATTTATTGTCTTTGTAAGAATGGACTCGATCACTTTGTTTATGGATTCCACCTAGCCATTTACTTGCGGGTGATATAGCGTGGATTTCATGTGTTGGATCTTGTATTGCTCCATCACACCCTATACCAGATTAGAAATAAATTGCGGACCATTGTTAGAAACAATTTCTCTAGGCACACCAAATCTAGTAAATATTTCAGTAAAAAGAAAATCAACAACAACTTTTTCTGTAGCAAAGGAAACATCTTTAGCTTCTACCCATTTTGTAATAAAATTTGTACAAACCAAAATATGTTTTTTACTTAATGAATTTGGATTTATTGGCCCTATAAAATCAATAGCCGATTTCTCAAACAGCTCAATCATAACTCAGGGGCATAAAGGCATTTCATTGGTTTGATTAGGCTGGCCCACTCGTTGAAAGCTAACACATCGCCTGACATACTGTTTGGCATACTTAAAAAAGGAAGGCCAAAAGTAACCAACATGCAATACTTTATATGCAATCTTCTTATTAGCGAAGTGGCCTCCACAAGGTTCGTCATGAGCAGATTTCAATATGTCAAACACTTCCTCCTCTCTTACACATCTACGGATAATTAGGTCTAGACCAATGTAAAATACATCTCTTTCAATCCAGGAGTATGCAACACTTTTATGAATAATATTCCTCTTTTCACGAGTGGACAGGTGGGGTAGTGTTTTCCCAGTAACCAAGTAATTAGCAATGTCATAAAACCACAAAGAATCTGTTGACATAGAAAAAATATGTTCATCTAGAAAATCATCATTAACAGGAGTTGCTTCACCAAGATTATCTAATCTAGAAATAAAATCTGCTACAACATTAGATTTTCCTGGTCTATCAACAATAGTAACATTAAATTCCTGCAACAATAGCAACCACCTAGTCACTCTACCTCTAGTCATTGGTTTTTTCATCAAATATTTAATCACGGAATGATCAGTATGTACACATACTTCATATCCTGTAATATAGTGCCTGAACTTATTAATTGCAAAAATTACATCTAAAAACTCTTTCTCTGTAACTGTATAATTTAATTTAGCAGAAGATAAATTCTTACTAATATAATAAATAGCATAGGATTTCTTATTTTCCTCTTGTCCTAAAGCTGCACCAATAGCCAAATCTGAAACATCAGAGGAAATGTGAAAAGGCAGGGACCATTTAGGACCTCTCAAAACTGGTGCCTGTACCAAATTTTCCTTCAATGTTTCAAAAGACTGTTGACAAGCTGTGGACCAAGAAAATTCACTATCCTTAGCTAGAAGTTGGAAAAGAGGGGCAGCTATCTTAGAAAAATTTTCAATGAATCTTCTATAGTAACCAACATGTCCTAAAAAACCTCTTACTTCCCTTTGAGTTTTGGGTGCAGGAAGATGCAAAATTATATCAATCTTTGATTGATCAACCTGGATACCTTTACTAGAAATCAAATGGCCAAGTATCACTTCCACTTTGCACATTAATCTACATCTCTTGTCACTCAAGGCGAGATGGGCTTCCTAACAACGGAGAAGTACTTTCTCTATATTTTTGAGAGCTTCCTGAAAAGAATCACCAAACACAGAAAAGTCATCCATATAAATTTCTACAAATTCTAGATCAGCAAAAATGGCCAGGACTGCCCTTTGAAAGGTAGCCGGGGCATTACATAAACCAAAGGGAAGCACTTTATAAGAAAATTTACCCCATGGACATGCAAAAGTATTTTTATCCTGATCTTTGGGTGCAATCTGTATATGGTTATAGCGACTAAAGCCATCCAAAAAGGAAAAATATTTCTTTCCTGCAAGGGTATCAAGCACCTGGTCAATGAAAGGGAGAGGGAATTAATATTTGAGAGTGGCTTTGTTTAATTCTCGATAATCAATACAAATACACCGTCTTCCATCTTTCTTAGGTACTAGCACTAATGGAGAGACCCACTGACTGTCAGAAATAGGATAGATAAAACTGGCATCCAAGAGTTTTTGTACTTCTTCCTTCACAATATCTCTTAGAGCTGGATTCATTCGCCTTTGGGGTAGTCGGACAAGTTAGGTTCCTTCCTGAATACAGATATGATGTGTACAAGTTTTTGGAGGAATACCCTTCATATCTTCATAGCCCCAAGAAAAGGAACTAAGATGGTTTTGCAACAAATTCACAAACTTCTCCTACTGAGATGAGTCCAAATCTAAACTAATATGCAAGGATTTACCAGGGCTAATCTCAACAAGAGTAGTGTCAGGCTCAGGAGTACTCAAGGAGTGGTAAAATTCAGTGGTACAGAAGAATGGGAATCATGATTATCTTGAAAATATAGTTTGAAAATCTGGCTCAATGGCTCAAAATTAGGCATAGTGTCTAGATTATTCAGGAAATATTGAATCTCATCTTCTTGTGAAGACCCAGTACAATGATGGATAAGGGAAATGTGATAAGTCTCCTCATCACTACTTTTATCCAACCATAAATTATCTCAAAGGTCCTGAATGGATCTGGCAGGGGGGTCTAAGGTAACTTTCTTCCTAGAATCTCCATGCGAAATATACATATCAAAGGAACGAAATCCAATACATGCATCGGCTGTAACAAGCCATGGTCGACCCAAGATCAAGGGATGTCCTCCTACTGGGTTCTTTGGCTGAAGCACAATGAAATCAATAGGATGTTCCCAAGAATTTAATGAGATGATCACATTGTCCAATACTCCTTCTGGCTTAATTTTAGATCTATCTGTTAATTCAAGCACGGTGGGAGTAGGGCGAAGATGAGATAATCGAATTTGATCCATGGTTTGCTTAGTCATGACATTAATGGTTGCCCCCAGGTATATAATAACATTAGAGACCAGGACATTAACAATCTGAACTGAGACAACAGGGTTTCTGGGATTAACATATTTCTCCATAGACGTACATCTCGTCATCAACTCTGTTGCCCTACCAACAAATTGAATGGTTTGGGGTTCCACTCTCTTCCTCCCGGGTTTCTTGAGACAAATTTCCTTAATAATATTGGTACAAATGGGGATCTCTTTAATGGCTTGAAGAAAAGGTATCTTAATGAAAATATTCCGAAGCTCAGATGCCAAACTAGTCTCAGAAATAGGCTCACTTCTTTCCATTACTAGCCTCTCTAGGAAGGGAGGCTGGTTGGAAGAATATGGCAAGTATTCAGAGGGTAAGGGCTGCTTAATGATAGATTTCGGAGAATGGTTAAGAGTTTCCTCTTCTCCTTTCTCTTCAAAAATCACTATAGGTTGCTTCTAATTTTCTGATGTTACGGTCCTTCCCGATCTTAATTGAATATCATGAACCCCAATTGGAATAGACTGGTACTCGAATGGTAAAGGTGGGTTTTTTACATATATCATTTGCACTACTATATTATTATTAGGGTTTGGCATAGGTTTAGCAGGCAACTAAGGAGGTTGAAAGGGTGGAGGTAAAGGCAATGGTGGAGTAGACTAACTCGAAAGTTGAGGCATTGAATAAGGTGTATGCGTAGATGGATATGATTGCATAGGTGGCTGATAGGAATATGGAGAATGAGTTGGCCCTCTCCAACCTTGTTGCCATGGTTGAGAAGGTTGCCCATGCTGATATTGATTCCCATACTTCCACTGTTGATTAGTGTTAGGATAAGAATATGCATGTGAATTATAACCAATATAGTGTGGAGAAAATTCAGGAGCCATACCTGTACCTACCTGAGGCCAATTCCTTCTTGCTCCCATAGCATACAAGTATTCATCTTTAGGTCGTCCCCCTGTAAATACAGCTTTAAGTCCTGGTATAGAGGGATATTTTTCTGTGACATGGTCTTCTGCACAAATAGCATACTTATTAGTTTCTTTCAAATTAAGAGGACACTCTTTAGGAGGATGCTTGTCTCTACATTTAGGACAGAAAATACATAATGACTATTTTTCCTTCATGATTTTTTGTCGAAATTTTAAAGAGTCTAACTGTTTGGTAACAGTATTCATTATATCAATTTTCATTTTTTCCATTTTATTTTCTAGTCCAGTAATCATAGCATCAGTAGATTTAGTTTTTTTATTTCTATTTCGAGTTCCTCTACCTGATCTATACTGATTTCTTGAAAATTTCTTGCATAATTCACAAATTTGTTCAAAAGTTTGCTGAGAAATATCACCTTGTCCTAACATATTTAAATTATTTCTAGAATTATTAGTAAGTCCTCTTAAGAACAAGGTTCTAATAGTACCGGGATCAAATTTAAGTTTCGACCTTTGTAAAATATACATAAATCTTTCTAGGTAATCTTCAAGAGTTTCATCATCATCTTGTATGATTGTAAAAATCTCATCCTGCATGTCCTGACTTTTGCAATATTCTTGATATTTAGACAAAAACACTCTCTTCATCTGATCCCAAGAGGTTATAGTGTTTCCTCCTAACCCCATAAACCAGCATAGAGCTGAGTGTTGGGCCATAATTGTAATCTATAGATAAATTATGCTTCCCTAGAGAGGTGCTAGTCTAGAACAACAGGTGAAAGAATCTGCTACCATTTCTCCTAACTCAAAATAGATATACAGAGAGGATTGGAGGCTTACTTGTTCAGTCGCTTCCAAATTACTCCTTCTATCGCTTTTGTTGCGACTTCAAATTCAAGAGTTTTGTGAGCTGAATGCTTCCTGAAAGAAAAACAATGAAACAATAGAAGATGCAATAATATAGATATCTATTCAAGTGAGTTAGCTAAATAAGCAAAGCATAAACTACATTCATAAACCAAGATCTTACAAATGGAAAATCAAAGTTAACATAGATGCATGTAGGGAAAAATAACAAATACTCTTTATTAATGATAGAAGGAGAGGTTACAACCTAGTGACTGATTTGAAGTGACCTTCCAAAACATTTCCCAAGTATCATCACAGTATAAATCTCTCTAGCAGTAGCTCCACAAATCAAACTCTCAATTGAAAATTCTCCAACATTTCTCTACTCAAATTCTTCCTTCTCAAACACTTAGATCTGTGTTCAATTTATAGATGAACTGTAGGTTGTTTTGCAATCAATATCTTTCCAAAAATAGGTAAGACATGTTTCCAGTCATGTAGATGTCAAATGGACACTTGGATCCGAAGCTTGACACATGTGAACTCTTCTAGAAGGCACTAGCCAAGTGGAGATTCTGGAATAATGAGAATTTCACTTCCAATGTGACCAATGCACCTGTGAATGTCGAGAAGTGCTTTGTAGAGCAGCCTTGCATGGGGCTACCTGCATATGCAACGCACTTAGGCCCCTTAGAGCCTGCGTTGGTGAGCTTTCATATGCTATATAATAAGCTTCAAACCATGGAAACCTTTGCTTGATGAAAGTATTGCTTGATTTGTCTTATTTCTTGTCTTAGGGCATGTAGAAACTGAAATGATAGGGAATGATAGACCCTTTATCATTGGTCCTAGAGATGATGCCCAGTTAACCAAGTCATTGGGAATGGTGCCCAAATTGACCTATAAAAATTCCCCCCTAAAGCATGAGATCCAAATAATAAGAACATTTGATTGAGATTCTTTACACTGTGATGAGCCTGGAAACGAAGCGGAATGGTCAGCTGCATCAATATTACAATACATTTAATCATGATATATCCTCTATTGATCATAATTGCTGAGGGTAGGCATTCCCATGTTCAACACATAAAAAAAAGATAATAACATGTACATAATTCAGAAATTTGTCTACATTGGAATGTTGCCTAGATGCATACATTCTTACAGATATGGGCCCATGTTTGGATGACAATATGTATGTAAGGTCACCATATAGATGATGTGTACAAAAATCCTGAAAATGCAGCCCAAATGGATGAAACTAGATCTGGGGTCTTCTTATCTCATTCACTCGATCATTCGGGTACAAGTCTAGCCATGCAAATATATGATTTGTAGTCAAACATGGAAAGACATCGTTTGATTACCAGCCAATAATGTGAGTTGTTAACAAACGCGAGAGAACCACCATTAATGAAAATGGCCCTCAAGGTACTGCACTACATTTTTTAAGGCGTGAATAGATGATTTGATGTCGAATGCCAGACAAAATCTTTCGGTCAAAAGTCTGGAAGCGAGGATCTTGTCAATGCTGTAACAAGCCTCATGGTACTAGAATCTGATGTTTCTAAGTGAGCTTCCTAGATATTTATTTGTTGTCAATAGGAAATCATCTTATTGTAAAATAGGAGTTACTGATTTTAGAGACAAGGGTATGACTTGATATAGCAATTTTCAGGGATGAAGGTCATGAAAATGAAGGTTTATGAGTATTGCAGATGGATGAGTTTTTAATCACTAGATGACTTCTCTTGAACATATCGGCGACACTGTGATGAGTTGGCAGCATTGACCCAAAACCGAAGTGAAGTTATGATGAACCATAGGTGTGAATGAACCATCAAGATGATTACCCAACCCAAACAATCACGGAAATCGAGTGAAAGAAGTGTCATGTTCAAGAGCGACTTGCTAGCAAAAAGAAAATTTGCTTACTTTTCCCAAATTTTCCCTGGTCATTTTTCGACCAGTACCTCTTTATTTTTTGACAAGCTTGAGGAGGATAACATTTTCTTGATTTATAATTCAACCCTTCGGGAAAATAAAGTATCGCTATTTAATAATTTAATGAGTCTAGCGATGAATGAAACTCAATTCTTGCCATGATCGACAAGCCCGTCGCTATTTTATGTTTTAACAAGCTTAACGACAATGTTAGCCCAGTCCTTTTTCATATCTAGAGAGTTTGAAAAAGAGGACGAAAGAGAAATCCAAAAGTACTTTTTCGTAAATTTTTCACTCAGATCCGAAAAAGTGTAAAATAATATCTGAGAGAACCTCTTTGGTCATGTTTAACCAAGGTATTCCTTTTTCGTAAATAATCCATCTCAGTCCGGAAAAGGGTTAAAATTATACTGAGTAGATATCAATTCATTTACTTTAACGAGCTTGAAATGACAAGTGCTCGGTAATATTTTCACATTATCAGAGTCTAAAAAGAGTTGAAAGAAGACTCCAGGGGTTCATTTTTCGTTGTTATCGAAGATCAAAAAAGAGATAAAAGTGCGCTTCAAATCCTTTGTCAGTTTTAACAAAGCTTGAAAAATAAGGAGAAAAAGTATGCTTTGTGGTCAAGTTATTCTTTGAATAAATCTGCATGACTAATCTATTCATCAGTTGTATTTCTTGTTCAGAACAATATCAAATGGATTAAAAATACCTATTTCATGATAAAAAGATAATAAGACTATAGTCATAGCAATAAATTTAACTTGCAAACAATTAAATGACTATAAAAAGCAGTTTCACTATTCATTTTTACCATTCCATAGTTACCATTTGCATTTTGGAGCTCTGAACCTGATTTTTCCCCCGAACTTTAGTCGTTGATTGCGGTCGTTTCTGTGGATGGATTTCATCGCTGTTTGATCCAAGTTAGTGCCATGAACCTCCTCTTTCTTTCAGTATTCATTTCATTCCCATTCCTTGCAAATTTTTAGGGTTTTGAGGCCCCTAGGGTAAATTCTTCCCAAAATGAGGGCAACGCACCCCTAAATGTCGAAACCTGCATTGCATAGAAGGTACAGTGAAGGGTACTTGCATGTGAAACGCACTGTCTCAGCCCAGGGGGTGTGTTGGGCGCATTTGAAGTTTTTATTTTCTTACTGTGTCCAAAATTTACCTAGTTTTTTGCAATGAATGGTATCTAATGGATCTTATGGTTTATTTTTAGGTTTCCATTGGATTATAATGACGATTACATGGAGAGAAAGAGAAAATGAAGAAAAATATATGATTTCCTTGAATGATTTGGGTACTGTAAGAGCCTTAAGATATTGCGGGCTACTTAAGTACTTTAAATTGTTGGGAATGAGGCAACAAATAGAACTCTTGGAGTTCTTGGTTTGAGCATGGGATCCGGCGATAGAGGCATTTCACATAAAAGATCAAGTGTTGTCCATAACAGCTGAGGATGTGTATTTTATCACAGGTTTTTCGAGGAGATGTTTTCCCATTTCTCTCACACGGTCTACCATTGGAGGAGAGACAGTGAGGGATTATGTTATGCAGTATTGCTATCCAGGGTCAGAACCTAGCAAATATGGGAAAATAAACATCCGGGATGTCAGGGATTTGCTTTGAGAACCATCCTCTTCACAATTGCTAAACTTTCTGGCACCGTTACACTTCATGTAGCGAACTGATCGAATATGCAGTATGCGCTAGAGTGTTTATAACCAACATCCTTCAATTGGTCTAAAGTTGTTTTATCTTAGATAAAGGAACAACTGAATAAATCAAAGGGAGGAAGGAAGAAAAATTTCAGTTATGGTTCCATCCTCATATACTTTGATTTGGAACAAATTCCACTGATGCAGCCACAACATGTAACATTGGATATATCTAGTCCTAGAGATCCTCGAATGTAGAGATGGGTAGAACTTATGGGTCGGCATGCAGGCCAATCGACCGTTGTGCTCTCGACTGCATTTTTTGCCTGGTTTTAGTGACAGATCATCGCCATCGATGAGTATTCATACGCAGGCATTAACTTCTGAGGAGATTCGGATCTAGTATTACCAGAAGGTGCTCAGTGGGGTGCAATGGGTAAGAATGATTCGACCATGTTTTTTTATTTTTATAAGGTTTATACAATGTTTTTGTGTTTTTATTTCTTTCCAAGAGTAAACTAAATGTTTTAATGTAATGCAGATATCAGTCACATTCAACCAGTAGAGGAACCAGAGTGTGAGGCAGATGCACCAGCAGAGAGGGCTGTTGGGAGAGTAGTCCTTCAGGACCTTGATATGGCTGAGACTCTAGCTGAGCTTCAGCAGCACAAAGAGGGATTAACCTTTGGGATTCCTAATTTCCGGCTTGAAGAGTTACCCATGCGACTGCAACGACACACTATTGGGGTTCCTAACTGTTGGATGCGATTGCTCCGTAGGATTGCTAGATCTATAGCATGTTACCATGAGCACCACTAGTTTACTTGTGATTTTTTGCATACATTTTGAGGTTAGATGACCTATGTGTCTTGGTCACAAATTTTGTAAAAAAACTATAAATATCTATTTATATGTTTTTAGAGTTTTTCCTATGTTTAATGTGCAATCCTATTCAATGATGTGAATGTTTTCTTTACTTATGTCGCAAATGTCTATCTAAAACTTGATTAGCTAATGAATCAGTTAAAGTGTTCAGATTTCTGGAAATGTGTTGATATTGAATGAAATCAAAATTTCTCTCCAAAATTCGAACTCTTAGGAACAATCTAAGAAGTGTTGGACTTCTAACAGTATAAATACTAGTCAGTTGTAGCACCACAAGTTGTGAGTCTAACCTTGTGATTATGTGGTTAATACCAAATGAAATGGCATCAGAGAGAAGTTCGATAAACGTGCTATACTCATCGATATTGTTCGTCGATCTACCAATAAAAATCCCTTGAAAACTCACTAACTCGCCGTTCGGAGAAAAAATGGCCCAAGTTGCAAAGGATAGATTCTGCATACTACGACTAGCACCATCAACATATCCAACAAATGGTTCTGAAGATTCAGTCATCTGTGATGAAATGTAAAGTGGATTACTAACGTCAAGAAAACTCTAAAAAAAAAATTAAGATAGTGAATTCAAATCAACAACATATAAACAATATAATACAAAAAATTACTACGCTCATGATTAAGCATACTAACGTTTCAAATAAAACCCATTTCTAGGCTGTGCCAATGGAATTCCAACGTAATCAACTAACTCGTAGGCACCGTTAGCAAGAAATATTTTGACAATATAGGGGCCATGCCACAATGGCTCAAATTTCCCTGTACCTATTACATAAGCTTCTTGATCATAAAGAAGGACCAAGTCGCCCTCTGAGAAGATGCGAGGCTAGAATATTTTTGTCATATTGCGCCTTTATATGTCTCTTATGTGCTTCGTTGGCCAATTGGGCTTCACGACGTGTTTCATCTAGATGGATGAGGTTAAGGAGATGCACTTCTTCTTCTGAGGTGTCAGGTAACAAGTCTATTGTGAGTTTTAACAATGATATTTCACATTGTATTGGTAATATAGCTTCCAAACCATACACCAATTGAAAAGGAGTGAATTTGTGATATTCCAAAATTTTCACATAAGAAAATTGGAATATTAGATTTTGATACTTTCACCGAGGAGAGGAATAAATGGTTAAGGAGGCCCATGAACAATAAAATATGAATAAATTCCACCTTAGTAAGGGAAGATATCACCTTAGGAGCTAGTTTTACACTGCCAAGTGTGAACAAGGACATTTTAGATGGAGACATAGTCAAGTTTGACTAAGTCAACAACCATTCTTAAGGAGGAAGAAATACTCAAGTAAACTAGCTCGATGTGAACAAGGATCAGCCTAAGACACATATGTAAAATAGATTGAAGATCTCTAGTGTGAAAAAAGGCATTGGAGTTGGATTATTTGACCAAGTCAACAGCGTAGCCACAAGGGGAGGGAAGCAAGCTAGGGTAGCATAGTTTTGAAAGAGGAAGCTTCATGAAGAAGTCACCTCAACATTGTGTGGGGTCCGGGGTGAGGAGGCTCACCAAAGATAAAAGGAAGGCATAGCATCAAAGGGAGATCATTCATGTATCTAGCTATTTTGGTCTTGAGACCACTTGCATGCTTCAGCCATTTAGACGGAGTTGCTGCACTGCTTAGTGCAAGGAATTCCTGTGCAGGAATTCCAGCCTTTCTTTAGATTAGCTTGATTAAGGGATCAAGAGGGAAGGATTAGAGCTTAATTTATTTATTTTTCTTAAGGCAATTCATCCACATTTAGCCACAATGTATTCTCCTTTAGTAAACTGTGTCTTTTATGCAGGTGCAGTAGCAATAGAGCTGCATCCTTTGATTGTATGCTAACCTTTGAGGAGGAGGTGCTTATTTCCCTCCGGGACCTCCAATAAGAATGCCTAAGGCCATTGTCTGTATTATTCAGCATCTATATGTAATATTCAGTTATTTTTAATACAATTTTGCAGTGAATTGCGTTATTTTCTGCAGTGTTTCTTTGTACATGCATTTTGTCGAAAACCTTGTCGGGTGTCTTGTTTTTACTGTATAAGTGATTAAACCTCCATTTCTTTGCTGTATTAATAATATAAAATTCTGATCAGAATTATTCCATCATTTTCTGTAGAAGCCCTCATGGAAATTATGCTCTCACAGTATTCAGAAATTTTTGTTTAGTAAAGTCATGGGAAATCAATGTTTTCTAGCCTAGTCGGGAAAGGAGGAGTTGTTTACCATAGCACGAAGCATTATTTTGAGCTGAAATTTGGATTATAGGTCCCTCATGACATAAGCTATCATATGAAGCTGTTTCCCCTACTTATTTGTATGCTCATTTCTTAAAACAACATTTTTAGTGCATAAAATCCCCCTTTTCCCCACTTTTCGGATCATGAAACAAAGTGAAAGTTGATGTTGTAGCTAAAAATTATGTATATGTGTTTATTATATATATTTTAAGCTTATTAATCATAACAAGACCATTATACAGCTTATTCATTACTGAGTTCCAGATTTGGGATATTACAGTGGTATCAGAGCATGACCTCTAGCACAGCCTGTGAGATCAAGATATCAGAGGAGAAAATAGGAAAATAAGAGATCAAAAATATAGATAGGATGAGCTTACTCTCATCCATTTTCATATCTAAGAAGAAAGAAGAAGAGAAATGCATTGAAACTCCAAGAGGGTTTCAAGGAGGAAAGAATTGGAGTGAGACCACTAGAGGGTTTCAAGAAGTAGAAAAAGATGCATGCACTTCCTATTCTTGTAGAGGAAGTGAAGAGAAAGGAGACCACTTAGAGAATGAAATTATGAGTGGGTATTTGGAATAATACAAGTGCCAACCTAGGGCTTTCAAAGAGACCCTAGATTTTCCTCAGTTTATTCAACTGAGAGAAGAAAGAAGACCTTGCAGCAAAGAAGAGATCAAAGGCAATAGATTCCTATTGTCTAAATTTTATGGGTCAACTACAGCAAGAGCTTGGGCAATAAATCTTGAGGCATTCTTCATACTTCATCTAGTGGAAGAGAGAGAGGCAACAGAAGTTGCAGCGCTGCACCTGGAGGGTGAAGCCAATACTTGGTGGTGCAGTCACTTAAACCACACAAGGGTGACTTCTTTTTCTGAGTTCACTCAAGAGCTGATCAGAACCTTTGATGAGGAAATATCAGAGGAGAGAAGACCCACACCACTATGGGAGGAGGCAAGTACCAGTGCTTCCATAGCCTTAAGAGAGAAGCCTTCTACATCAGCAGTTGGATCAGCCAACAAATTGAAGAGAGGACCTCTTTCAGCCATAGAAGATGCCCCAAGACTCACAGAGGTATGCATAAATTTCCATTTCTTAACATTTCAGAAAATTTTATGGAAATGGTTGCAAATTTGTTTGCATATGGCCCAAGATCAAATGATATTGCTGAGATAAAGTAGTAGAATTGCACTGCGCTATGCAAGCTTGAAGGGTTGAAGGGAGATTTGAACCATCAACCTCATGTATCACTAATGAGTTACACACAACCCTTGAGGTTGGAGTGTGAATTCTTGGAGGATGGAGTGAACTTTTCTCCAAACAAATTCATGCAGAAGTAAAATGAGATAGCAAGAACACCCTGGAGGAGGGTTACAACGCTATCAAGAAGCTGCAGCAAGGAGGCTTTGCCTTTGAGTCACTTGGATCCTTATGGGTTCAAGATAATCATTGATGAGAGATATTTTCTTGGAGGTCTCCAAGGAGTTGCATTTCAGCCTCTTATGAAGTGCAAGGAGAAAGGTCTGATATGGGAGGATGGTAGACCTCATCGGAGGAATGCTAATATGGGAAAAGCTAGGAGGCATCCACATGGAGTTGAGTGAATGTGGATGGGAGGCAAGAGAATGGTAAACCTCTTGCAAGGCTATGTCACTGAGCAACAAGAGGCAATGCTGCGTTGGCTACTCTTGAGGGAGTTTGGTCACCCTTTGACATGTCCTTTCCCATGGGCTGAGAAGAGGAAGGAATATTGGCAAGAAAATTTCATCATGGGGTAGCAAGGAGTGTGGGTGCATTATGGTGATGTGATCATTATGTTTTCACCACATAGGTTGTATGATGGAGGTATGGTGAGGCAGCAAAGTCATTTGTTGCTTTGGAGGATTGAAAGAGAGCAAGGGAAAATTTTCTCTCACACTTGGCATGATGCTGTAGGAGTAAGGGATGGCACTAAAAAAGTGCAAAGATTAGCACCTCCATCTTGGGAGGATATCTACATACATAGCAGCATTTCGGGAAGAGTCTTTGACACAATCTATGTCAAATAATTGAGCTTTAAGTTGACAGTGGTCCTACTCCAAAGGCTAGTAGCACTGTCACTTGGGAGCTTGGATTTCTTGCTGGAGTGTTCTCAAGACCACTTCACAAGTAATACAACTTGGAGGCAGGTGGAAGATGAGCATGAGGAAGTAATGGATGGAAGCATCCCTTACCATTTTTTGACCTTATTGGCTTGGGATCACAAGCACAAGGAGAAAGATCTACATGCAGCATTTGTGGACTTTCCTTCCATGGAATTTTATGCATACCATCCCTTAATGGGGGAGTTCACTTGGGAGGGCATTCAATTGAATGTATATCAGATTATGGAGATATGCATAGCCTGGAAGATGAAGAAAAGGTTGGCACAACCACTTCCCTACTCACTTGTACCAAGGGAAAATTTTCACTTGAGCCATTTCAGCTCAATGATCGAAGTACATGATGGAGGAGATAAAATTTTGTTTTGTATTTTACATTTCCTTACCTATATGAGCAACATATCATACCAATAAGGGTCTTTCCTTCTTGCATATTATATTGTTATGTACTTGAGGCCACTTGCAGCGTTTATGATGGCAATACTATTTGTGGATTGTGGGGGAATGCCACATGGTTTTCGGTGTGCATCATTGGCACCAAATTATGCTTTCATGTTTCCATTTTCTAAAATGAATGTGGCAGAAAACAAGTGGCTGAAAATACACTTGTTGCACTATTTATTGAGATAGGAAAAGGATGCCCTGCGTTGGTTCCATGTTTGGGACTATGTTCTACCTCCTTATTTTCATGTGTTTATGCTTCCATATTATGCTGCTAAAACATTGATTGGAGGAAGTACAATTGGAGGAGTGGCACAAGAGTTGAAGAGGCCCAATGAAAATATGATTATTTACATTACACATGCTTCATATTTCAGAAAGAACAATCGTCAGGCCTTGGTTTCCATACTATACATCTTGCCTTCAAATGAGAGGACTCATTTGGGAGGTTTGAGTTCTTTGAGGAGACACCTCATGGGTGTTGGATTTGATGGGGTGGCTTGGGTCTTCCTTGAAGAATATTATATTTCAGCCATATATCAGAAGAATCCCCATATATATCATAGGTGGAGAGAAAAAAAATAGGAGATGTACATTTTGACTCCACACAGTCAGCCATGCAGCCCACCTTCTTTACATGAGCTCAAGGTGGAAGAGATTCTTCATGAGTTGCCATCCTGGAGGGTGGCTCATTTTGTTTGGTTGATTGCCTGGGGAGGAGAGATTCAAATGGGGATGATGAATCCAAATCTATATCAGCCCTCCCACTTCAAGAGGACCTACAAAGAACCCATTGTTGCTTCCATGGATGTTTCATTGTCATACAACATTAGCTATTTCGGATGTTCCCCAATAGATGGTTTGCACACTTGGGAGGGGCAACTTGGAGATATATTGATGATACAACACCTTGATACTTGGAGGATTTAATATTATGAGGTTTCTATAGGGGATAATAGGGTTCTCTTCAGTGTTATCCTTGAAATTTCTTGAGGACAAGCAACATTTGGGAGGGGAGGACTGTAATATTTCAAAATTTGCACATAAGCAAATTGGAATATTAGATTTTGCTACTTTCACCTAGGAGAGGAATAAATGGTTAAGGAGGCCCATGAACAATAAAATATGAATAAATTACACCTTATTAAGGGAAGATATCACCTTAGGAGCTGGTTTTACACTTCCAAGTGTGAACAAGGACATTTTAGATGGAGACATAGTCAAGTTTGACTAAGTCAACAACCATTCTTGAGGAGGAAGAAATACTCAAGTAAACTAGATCAATGTGAACAAGGATTAGCCTAAGACACATATGTAAAATATATTGAAGATCTCTAGTGTGAAAAAAGGCATTGGAGGTGGATTATTTGACCAAGTCAACAACGCAGCCACCAGAGGAGGGAAGCAAGCTAGGGCAGCGTAGTTTTGACAGAGGAAGCTTCATGAAGAAGTCACCTCAACATTGTGTGGGGTCTGGGGTGAGGAGGCTCAACAAAGATGAAAGGAAGGAATAGCATCAAAGGGAGATCATTCATGTATTTAGCTATTTTGTTATTGAGATCACTTGCATGCTTCAACTATTTAGTTGGAGTTGTTGCACTGCTTAGTGCAAGGAATTCCTATGCGGGAATTCCATCCTCTCTTTAGATCAGCTTGCTTAAGGGATCAAGAGGGAAGGATTAGAGCTTAATTTCTGTATTTGGCTTAAGGCCATTCATCCACATTCAGCCACAATGTAGTCTCCTTCAGTAAACTGCGTATTTTATGCAGGAGCAGCAGTAATAGATTTGCATCCTTTGATTGTATGCTAACCTTTGAGGAGGAGGTGCTTATTTCCCTCTCGGTGCTCCAATAAGAAGGCCTAAGGCCATTCTCTGCATTATTAAGCATTTATATGTCATATTTAGTTATGTTTAATACAGTGTTGCAGTGAACTACGTTATTTTCTACAGTGTTTCTTTGTACATGCATTTTGCTGGAAACCTTTCTGGGTGTCTTGTTTTTACTATATAACTGATTAAACCTCCATTTATTTGCTATATTACTAATATAAACTTCTGATAAGAATTATTCTATCATTTTCTGTAGAAGCCCTCATGAAAATTACGCTCTTACAGTATTCAAAAATTTCTATTTAGTAAAGTGTAATGTTCCTAAATTAGCTAAGCTAATTGGAACATTAGAGTTTTCTTTTATTTTTTCATGTTTATGAATAATAGAATAATGGAGGACATGCAACACAACTTAGATATAAAAATAAATACATGGTCAATTTGAACAGGATTAAATATGATCTGGTTGCATAAAAACCACTTGTTTATGAACAGGGCTAAGCTATTTGACTGGGTCAACAGGACCAAATCACAGGACAGTCTAGGTGCATTGAACCTCCTAGGTGATCAGTGCAGTTCTAGAAGGAGGAATTCAGTGTGAAAGGGGCTAATTCATTTGAAGTGGTTTATGGTTTTGCACATCCTCATTTTATAAAAAGGAGGGAGAGGACTCAAGGAAGGGTTGTTCATGATATTTCAAATTTGAGGTTGCTTGGGCAACTCGAGTTCTCTTGGCTGTTTAGCCAAAGGGAAGAGGGTTTCCTGTTTAGGAACCCTCTCTCCTTCCATGGAGTAGTTCTTTGGAGGAGGATGTTCAGATTTGTCCACTATACGACATTTGGCCAAGCTTCTAATTCCAACTGCAATGCAGTTCCTGTTGAGGGTTTGATTTCTCTTGTAAGCTGCAGCAAGTGGAGAATAGATCTTTCTAGATCTAGGGACTTCTAGCACCCCTTGTCACTAGGAAACTCATCTATCCCATTGATAAGAAGGTTTTAGACTCATTGGGCTTTAGATTCATATCTTGGCATCAAGCCAAAGTATAATTTCAGTGGAATGCGCAGTTTATTTTCCCTGAATTGCGTAATTCTTGAGGAGCAGTGTTGCAGGTGTTTTGGAGTTCTTCTGGAGGAGAGATCTCTAGTGGAAAGGATCCCTCCTTTCACTGTGGTGATCCATGGATTTTCCAACCAATCCATGTACCCTTCAGATCTGATTTACTTTCTGATGTATTTACTATAGAATTTCTGAATACTTCTGCATAACTGTGACTTAGATCTCAGATCTACTCACCATTGTCCATCATTTGCTGAGATAAGAGCCTCTTTGACCTCCAGATATGTAAGAGATCTCTGTTTTCATGCAAGGATATGTTTTAGATATGATTTATAATAAAATTAAGCTTCAACCTCTTGAAATTTATGCTGAAGAGTTTCTGGGTCATTCTCTTGTGTTGCAGCACCTCAATCTTGAGGGATTTTCTATGTAAAACTATTGTTTATTCTTCCTTAATGCTAATTCCATGTTCTTGAAATAATTTTATGATTTTTAATACTATATTACATCTTAAAATTTCATAAAATACGCTGCCCTTGCTTCAGTAAATTTCTGCATCTTCCAAGTCATGGGAAATCAGGGTTTTTAAGTCTAGTTTGGGGAGGAGGAGTTGTTTAAATTATCTATACTTATGTTTTTGAGCTGAAATTCATTATATGAATCCCTAGTGACCTAATATAACATATACCAAATCCATTACCCTTATTTTTGCGTAGATGTTTGAATACAGTCATCTTAGGGCATGAAAAGCCACTTTTCCTCGCCTTTTTGAGAATAAAAGTTGAGTAAACATTGCTGCAGCATTTGAAATTTAATTCTGAGTGTTATTAAACAATTTTTATGATAGATAAAGCACACATCCATGAAAAATGCATTTTGCGGGCATGTCTGGCTGAGAAATCCATTTTGGGAACATTACAGTGGTATCAGAGCATGATCTTCGGCTCAGCCTGTGGCTTCAAGCAAAAGTGCTGAATCCCTGAAGCATGAATATTTCAAGATCTATAGACAAAGTTTTTAGATGGCCAGGTAGCCTCTAGATCTCATCCTTTTCTCAAAGGTGACATATCCAGTAAATGCCCCTGCAGTCAATCTCTGGAATAGAATCTTGATACTCCTGAAGAGGGAAATTTACAGCAGTATCAGAGAAGATCAGAGAAAGATATCAGAAATCAAAAGGAGATGAGTTTTATCTCATCATATTTCAGATCCAGGAAGAGCCTCTTCAAAGAGGTTAGATAGAAGAAAGAAGGAGGAAGAAAATGAAGCTCCTAGAGGGTTTCAAGAAGCAGAAAGTTGTAGTGAGACCTACAGAAGGTTTCAAGAAGGAGAGAAAGATCCATGCACTTCCTATCCTCACAAAGAATGAGAGATGTATAGAGAAAAAAACCAGATCATGGCTCCACCACTTGAAATAATGATGGGTGAGAATATCTCCCTGCTCCCTTTTCAGATCATGAAGGGCATTGAAGAAGATCTCAAGGAGATTGAAAAGGTGGAGACTTGTACCAACGTTGTCACATCCTTGGAGGAGCAGCCTTCATGTTCAGAAATGAAGGAATTCCACATAGCTGCAAAAGAAGTTTTTCTTCTATTCACCAAGGTATGATTAAATATTCATTTATGCTCATTTCAGCTATTATATGAGGAGGACTACATCTTTGCATGCTACTGATTTAGAGCAACAAAGTTGCATTGCATTGTACAAAGGTGGTGGTGAAGAGAAGCTTGCATTTCAAGATCCCATGGAGTGCAGGAATCTGATTTGGGATGATGATATCCCTCATGGGAGGTGTACCAAGATGGAGGATGGAGAGCAAGAGGCTAGAAAGCCACTTGCAGATTTTTGATACTAGGCAGCAGGAGGCTTGGCTGCACTGGCTGCTCTTGGAAGAATTTTTGATCATCGCACTCTAAGGGTATGTGACAGGATACTTGCATCATGGAGCAGCAAATAATATGGGCACATTGTGTTGGCATAACATTTTTCATGTCAAGCACCATGTTGTCACTACATGGATGGGATGATGGAAGTATGAGAAAGCAACAAAGGATTTTGTTGCTTGGGATGTTCTTGAGAGAGCAAGGGCAGATTTGCTCTCATAGTTTTCATGATGTTGCAGGAGTAGAATATGGCACTATCATAGTGCAAAGGGGTTACTCCTTGGCCTTAGATGTTCAAGAAGGACTTTCTTCATGGGAAGGACTTCTCATATGTAGCAGCATTATGGGAGATGCCTTTGATAGTCTGCATGTCAAATATTGGAGCTATGTGTTGATGGGAGCCTATTTGCATTGGCCAATAGCATTGCCAATTTGGAGCTGGGATTTATTGATGGAGTATTCCCAGGATCACTTCTCATTCGATGCACTTGGTGAGCAAAGAGGAGGTGAAGAATATGAAGTGGTAGATGGAGACATCTATTACTGTGGTATGCTTTTCTTGACTTGGGTTTCCAAGCATGAGGAGAAGGACTTTCATGCAGCACTTGGTTCATTCCCCTTTATGGGAGTGTGCCAAACTATTATTGAGGATTCATTCATGGTTCCATGTATCTTCTTGCTTCCAACATATGGTGAGAGCTTTTTCTTGCATCCTCTTATCATCTTTTCGAAGTGCATTGCTCCACAAGAGGGCAAGCTATTCATTGAGCTCCATGATCTACAGTGGGCCAAATTATATGATGGAGACAGCCATCTCTTATGTGGCCTGGGGCAAAGATGTTTTTCTTACATGTATGTTCATTTGATTCATATGATTAACCATGTAACAAGAAACAATTTTCCATGTATTCTTCTGAAGCTGCAGTTTGTAAAACTGCGCTGTGAAGACTTGGGAAACTATTGGTACTCTTTTGCATCACATAGGACCTTCAGTATTTCCTTCATTAAGTGGCGAGTGTGTAGGTTTCGCTGTCGTTATTGTTTCTATCTTGATGGGAGACATGATGTTGAGTAAGGCACATGGTTTGGATGTGTCCTTCGGGGAAGAAGATTCCCACATTTTCTTTACAAGACATGTTCTAATGGGAACATGAGAGGGTTGTGGCCACCATAGCCAAACACTTGCTTCTCTTGGAGGTGATATGTATGTGATGGGGATGCCATGTGATGACTATCTCATATCCCTCACATGTGGAGTGCCTTGGGCCATCCGGGTTTCCCAGCGTTGGAGGAAGGACTCAAGGCATCTAATCTCCATGATGCCACTTTGAGGGCAAGGCTACTCCACAACCCAAGATCAGCTTTTTACCTACACATTATTCTTGTCCTAGGTGGAGTGAGTGGAAGATGGGTAGGCCATCTTGTATGCCATGTGCAGATTTCTAGCCCACCTATTTTTCAGGAGCTCAAGGTGGAGGAACATTTTCATAGAGTTGCCATGTCATGAGGTGACTCATTTTTGGTGGATGATTGCTTGAGGATGGAGAACTCACATGGGGGATGTTATTTCCTAATACACTTCAGATTCCATGCCTCAAGGGAGCCTCTAGGAAGCACCTTATTGCCTTCATGAGTATTTGACGGTTTCATGATGATAACTATTCAGATGACTTGCATGCTTGGGAGGGGCAATATGGAGATTCATTGTTGACACAACATCTCATTATTTGGAGGAGTTCATCATATGGGGATGCTATAGTAGGAGGAGGAGACATATTTCAGTTATATCCTTGCAGTTGCTTGAGGAAAAGCTAAATTTTGGAGGGGAGGACTGTAATTTTCCTAAATTAGCTAAGCTAATTGGAACATTAGAATTTTATTTTATTTTTCATGTTTATGAATAATAGACTAATGGAGGACATGAAACACTCCTTAGATCTAAAAATAAATACATGCTCAATGTGAACATGATTAAATATGAGCTGGTTGCATAAAAACCACTTGTGTATGAACAGGATAAGCAATTTGACTAGGTCAACAAGACCAAATCACAAGACAGTCTAGGTGCATTGAACCTCATAAGTGACCTACACAGTTCTAGAAGGAGCTTCTAAATGTGAAAGGGGCTAGTTCAAGTGAAGTTATTTAGGGTTTTGCACTTCCTCATTTTATAAAAAGGAGGGAGAGGACTCAAGAAAGGGTTGTTGATGATTTTTGGTTGCTTGAGAAACTCGAGTTATCTTGGCTGGGTAGCCAAAGGGAAGAGGGTTTCCTGTTTAGGAATCCTCTTTCCTTCCATGGAGTAGCTCTTTGGAGGAGGATGTGCTGCATTGATCCACTATCCGGCATTTGGCAAAGCTTCTACTTCCAACTGCAATGCAGATCCTATTAAGGGTTTGATTTCTTTTGTAAGCTGCAGCAAGTGGAGTTTAGATCTTTTCAGATCTAAATAATTTTAGTACTTCTTTTCAGTGGAGGAGGGTTCTAATCCATTGGAGAGCTGTATTGAATGATTTGGGCTTCATTTCAGATCTTGGCATCAGGCCAATATTTTATTCATGGTATACTACACAGTTCCTTCCCCATATCTACATTATTGCTGAAGGAGCAGCGTCGCAGGGTTTTTGGCATCATTTTGGTGCTACATCTCTGATGTGAAGGAAGCCTCCTTGCATCAAGGGTGATTCTTGGATTGGCCAACCAATCCAAGTATATTTATGATCTGATACATTCACTGAAGTTTTTTCTTCAGAAATTCTAAATCATTCTGCAGATCTTCTGCAGTAAAACCCAGATCTACTCTGACATTTTCATGTATTGCTGAAATCCCCAAGGGGAATGTAATAAAGGGCCCTTTGGGCATTTTTATTTGTTATAGATCTTTGTTTTCATGTAATTATCAGTTGAAGATCTGTAATTTAATAAAAATAAGCTTCATCCTCCTGTAACCGATGCTGAAGGGTTTCTAGGTCATTCTCTTGTATTGCAACACCTCAATCTTGAGGGATTTTCCATGTAAAATTGTTGTTTAACCTTGATTAATGCCTATGCCATGTTATTAAACTAATTTTATGATTTTATATACTATTTTACATATTCAATATTTAGAAAATATGCTTCCCTTGCTTTGGTAAATTTCTGCATCTTCCAAGTCATGGGAAATCGGGGTTTTTCTTGACTAGTCGGGAAGGAGGAACTGTTTAACTTAGAAAAACACATTTTTTTTTGCTGAAATTAGGAATTTTGATCCCTCTTGAACTAATATGACATATCCCAGAGCCATGAACCTTATTGTTATGCATATTTCTGATTATACTCATTTTAGCATGTGCCACTTTTCCTCACCTTTTTGAGAATAAAAGTTGAGTAAAGGTTGCTGCAGAATTTGGAATTGATTACTGAGTGTTCTTAAACACTTTTTATGATAGAAGAAGCACACATCCCTGAAAAATTATTTTTTCAAGCATGTCTTGCCGAGAAATCCATTTTGGGAACATTACATTAAGTCATGGGAAATCAATGTTTTCTAGCCTAGTCGGGAAAGGGGGAGTTGTTTACCATAGATATAAGCATTATTTTGAGTTTAAATTATGAGAATAGGTCCCTCATGACCTAATATATCATATCCAATGATTTCCCCTGCTTATTTTTACACTTATTTATGAAAACAACCTTTTTAGAGCATAAAATCCCCTTTTCCCCCACTTTCCAGATCAAGAAACAAAGTGCAAGCTACTACTGTAGCTAAAAATTATGTATATGTGTTTCTTATATATATTTTAAGCTTATTCATCATAACAGGACCGTTATACAACTTATTCATTGCTGAGTTCCAGATTTGGGATATTACAGAATTCGGTTGCGTTTCTCACCGAGGTTCGATACGCCCACAAGGCGTAGTACAGGATCAAGTGCCATCTCCTTTTATAGACTCCTATAATTTTTTGAAGCATTCGTTTAAGAATTTTATTAATAGCCTCAACTTGTCCATTTGATTGTGGATAATATGGAGTAGAATTATCATGTGACAATCCTAACTTGGCTGTCAATTCAGACATCATATGGTTGTGAAAATGCTTTCCATGATCCGTAACTATAGCCTATGGGACCCCAAACCATTTAATAATGTGGTTAAAGAAAAATAATGTAGTTTTTTGTTCTGTCTTATTGAATGTAGGGATCGCTTTGGCCCATTTGGTAAAATAGTCGACTACAACAATAATATAACCATGCCCCTCGGACGAAGGAGGGTTACAGGTCATGAATTCAATACCCCATTTCGTAAATGGTCTATCAGAGACAACATGATGCATTGGCGCTGGCGGTTTGTGAATTTTACGGTAAAAAATATGGCATGCATGACAACTTCTGACTGCAAGGATGCAATCTCAAAAAATAGTAGGCCAAAAGTAACCGGCATGGAGTATCTTCTGCTCGGTAGCATAGCCAAATAAATTTCCACCATAAGCCCCAGCATGGCAATCATTTAACACTTTTTCAGCCTCCTCATGAGTGAGGCACCTCCTTAAAATGGTATCGACACCATGACGATAAAGTGTATCGTTGACGATCAGATAATCTTTAGCTTGGTATCGAATACGTCACTGATCAGAACGAGAGGTATTAGGTCGAAAATTTTGGGTTTGGAGATAAATGATGAAATCTCCATACTAGGGATCAGATCCAATCAGAAACAGAGACTCCATTTTTATATTCCCCCCCAGCAATTGACGTGATAAAATGTAAGTCATGGGGTTGCAATCCGAAACTATTGTTGTTTTTCGGAGCAAGATATAATGGAGAAATATTTGGACAACTTGAACAGCTGCCAAGGCAATATTTTCCACGTACGAGTATTTAACTTCCGTATCATTGAGATTACAACTCAAATAATAGATCAGATGTTCAATTTCATTTTATACTTGGACCAAAACCATAGCGATGGTCGTTTCAGCCGTGGCGATATATAGGAAATAATCATTTTGATAATTAGGAGGATACATTAATGACGCTCGGACAAGATGGTCCTTGACAACATCAAAATAAGCTTGTGAAACTTGGTCCCAATGGAAGGGAACTCATTTTTTCAATCATCGAGTAAATCCTTTAGCCATTTCGGCATAGCTTGGAATGAACCTTCTCAGGAAGTTAGACTTTCCTTGAATTTTCTGTATTTGAAGTAAGTTTGATGGTGCAGGAAAATCAAGAATGGCCTATACCTTCAGTGGGTCTATTCAAATTCATTATTTTGAGACTACAAATCTGAGCAATCGACGAGAACCAACACAAAACACACATTTGTGCAGATTGAGGCGTATCTTGTAGTGTCAGCAGTGTAATAAAATGGCTCTCAAATGCATCAGGTGATCAGTCCAATTTCATGAATGCACTGGTAAATCATCTAGATATGGTTGAACAATGTGCTTGATGTCGTTGAAAGCATAATCCATTGCTCTCTGAAAAGTTTCCCCTGCATTATTTAAACCAAACGGAAGTTTCCTATATGCAAATGTGCCCGAGGGACAGATGAATGTTGTCTTACGTTGGTCATCTGGGTGGATATTGATTTGATTGTAGCCAGAAAATCCATCCATGAACAAAAAAATCTCGCATCTAGCACAATCTTCAATAATATGGTCAATAAAGGGAGTAGGATAGTTGTCTTTTGGATAAGCCTAATTAACATCCTGATAATTGATGCAAAATCTAATGGTTCCTTGTTTTTTCATAACAGGAACGATATTGGAAAGCCACTCAGTTAGCGGAACAGAGTAAATGAAACCAGCACGCAAAAAATTTTCAACTTCTACTTCGATGGCAGTGGCTTTCTTTGGATGAACAGGACAAAGTCTTTGGTGCATCGGTTTGACATTAGGATACATATTAATAGTGTGTTCAAGTATACTAGTATATATGCCTAGCATTTCCTCGTAAGACCAAGTAAATATGTCAAGAAATTCACGAAAAAGAGAGCAATATAAATCAAGTTCGGATGGAGAACAAGATAGACTGACATGAATATTTTCTACAACACCAGGTTTAGTCCAAATATTGATAGAAATCATTTCTTTGATATTAGATAAATTTCGCTCAGATTCGATTGCATTAATCAGAAAAGAATTCAAAAAGAAAGTTTGAATGGATGGGTGATATATTTCACTAAGATTATTTTCTTCATAATTTGGAAGATGGGAATGATGATGATAATCTTCCCATGGTTCTCCTTCTGCCATCATAGCTTCCAAAATATTTTCATCTGTCAAAATTTTTAAGGAAAATGGATCAAATGGAGTACCAAAATCTAATGAACGATCAACCCAAACACTCAGCGACGTTGATTTCAGATTTTCCGCCCAAGACAAATAGATTGATTGCTATTGTAGCTCAATAGGGCTGGGAAGTAAAACATCATCCAACATAGAAATATCAGAATCAGTCGTACTCTTCCTTAAGCCAGATAGAGTGGAAGTGATCATGTAGCAGGTCTCTATGCTTGCAATTTCTGCCGACGTCGTAGGCGGTGGTAACGCAAAGATTCCCATAAGAATGGAATCCTTTAAGAGTCCTATACCAATTTTTTGAGTTTATAGTTGGGGTAACTGAATATACGGAACGCTTAATGACTCAGCCTCCAGATCTGTAAGCCCCATCATTTTTTGCGAAGCAGAGGAAAAAAACGATAATTGATTAATGACTGTGAGTATACCTTTATGTGGAAAGGCAATCATTCTAAAATATGTAGAAATAATGGCAGTCATTGCATATACCCATGGTCTTTCGAGTAAAATATTATATTCAAGGGGTTTGTCAACAACCTTAACATCAATACTTACTATTTTCCCCCCTAATTCAACTTGCAGGTTATTGATAATACCACAAGGTTTATATGTTCTTCCATCAAAAGCCTTCAACGTCATTGATGATTGTGATAATCACGGTGAGCCAAGTGATTTCCAACATTTTAGAGACATAATGCACGTAGATGCTCCCTCATCAATAATAGTGCGACGAACAAGGTGATTGAGAACATTTACTTGGATGGAGAAGACCAATTCTGCTAGTAATTGCAACACATAGCCTATATGATTAAAGACGAAAAGATTAGAATCAGTTGGATCAATTCCACCAATGGCCAATAATAATGCCTACTTCTGGGAGGGAAATTTTTTTAATACCTCAAGAGCAGACATAGTTAAAGGGGATTGAGCCAAATCTTCAACTATATTATAATTTTGTGCAGCTCTTGCTCGAGGATTATATGTCAATTTATGAATTACTCCGTTCGGTGGCTTAATCATTAATTCAGAAATAATAGGAGTTGGTACTGATTCATTATATGGATTCGTTTTCGAGGTAGTAGGTTGATCAGTGGCTGGAATACCATAGTCTTTATTCCGCGTCGACACCAAAATATCTTGTGTAGGTTTTGTGGTGGATAACATTAACACTTGGGAACTAGGAGCTGGATTTGTAACAACCAAATTTGTGTTGGGATTTGGAAATGGGTCTGTCAACATAGCTTATGCATGAGAAGTCTTGATGATTTTTGAGACTTTAGCATGGTGAGGACAATTCATAACAAATTGTACCTAATTATAGATTATGCATGGATAACGAGGTTTCCATGGTCTAGATGATGGATCAGATGATCATTCCTGTGGGTTAGAAGTTTGCTTTTTCTTTGATTTCCTCTTTTTCTTACCTCTTGGTTGCTTGTCACTTTTGTCAAATGACATGGCATTAATTTAAGAAGTAGGAGCATGATTAGATGTAGTAGTGTTGTGTGTTTTTTCAGTGCCTATCAAGTTGTCTCCAGCATGAGAGTCCTTTATTTGAGGAGGAATATTGAAATTAGATTGCGACGCATTTGGGATTTTTTCATAGAGCGTGCCAGACTGAGTATAAATCAAGTCCAAATATTGGGCACGAGTGATAACTTGCTCTTCTGTGACGAAGCCACCTTTAACCACATCCTCAGTTATAGATGGTAACAGGGACTTAATGAACCATTCATCAAGGAGCTGATTAGGAACAAATGTCTTAACCATTCATCAACGGTGACGCCACTCATGAATATGATCTAAAATGTGAGTAGCATTACTTTGTTTGAAGTTGGTCAAGAGTTCCGTTCTAGTTTTGTATCTGATCGATAACTGGAAATGGGTCAAAAAGACAGTAGCTAAGGTAGTGAAATTATCGAAAGAAGCTCTAGGTAACTTGATGTACCATTTAACAGCCGGACATGTGAGCGTACGCTGGAAAAGACGTAATCAAACAGAATCATCATTCAAGGAATTTGATGAACACCATAAATGATAAGTCATGACATGAGTCGACGGATCTTCTCCAGGGTTTCCATTGAATTTAGGAATTTCGGAGGGTAATTTATGAGGTCTCACCGGCCACCAAGGAGCATAATTGATAGGATCATTGGTTAACCGGTTTAAATATGGTAATTCCAAGGTTGCAACAAAAGGCAACTCTCTATTAAGGTCAGGTTTAGAATAGCCAGGGTATGATGAAATTGCTTGGGAAATAGGTCTTTGAGCACCAAAATATGGAATTTGATGCTGGTAACCCAGATAGGGGTTGTTTTGCATAGCAAATGCTTGTGAATTCTGTTGACCAAAACTTGGATATGTTAATTGTTGATATGAAGTTTGAGTAATTTGTGCCTATGGCTGCCAAGGGGTCTATCCACCAATGTTATAACCCAAACTAGTGTAAGTTGGATTCGGTTGATATGTATAACTAGGTTGTGTTTGCGACATCCCATAAAATGGTACACCAGCTTGTGAATAAATGATCCCTGATACAAGTTGTTGTAAATTAACCAAAGGATTTTGAGTCTGTGGACCCAACATTTAATGATATTAAGTTGAAGAACTTGCCTGATAAGGTTTATGTACAATATTTTGATTCTGTAATAGGGGTACATATGTATTAACAAGTGGTAATGAATTGGGTGTAATAGGTTGAACCGGTTGATACAATTGTACAACCATTTGTGGTTGGATAGGTAGAGTGGGCTGCCATTGACAAACATTCATGTCAACATTAGTTTGACCAAAATGTGACTGAGTACTGTCGTATTGGGTGACCAAAGGTTTCCCCCCAGCATAAGGAGGATAATAAGATGGAAAATATTGTTCTCCAAATGTTGGGAGTCTAGTTGATATGGTACTTCTTAAGGAGTTGACCCATAAGTACCGACTTGATATTTCCCTGATGATGTTTGTAATGAATCAAGTCATTCAGTACTAACTATAGGACTACAAGTTAAAACACCAGATGATGACATTGGTAAAGACCATGGTCTTGAAGATGTACTAGGGAAAGTGCCAGACAATGATTTGTAGCCTGTTTGGACTGAAGGTCCACCATGAAAATATGACTCTGGTGAGGTTGTGAACATCGAAGAAGTAGTGAGGGTAGGAGTTGATGTAGTTGGAACAATAGACCCTACCGAAGATGTTGGTTCAGGCATGGTTGTATGACCAAATGTATACTCTCCAAAATCTACAGGAGACTGAATGGCAATAGGATCAACAAAAGTAGATGGAAACGATTGAGGAAAAGATTGGTACAGGTAAAGGTCTCCCCAAAAATGGGTTGGACTTAAAGGTGTATCAAGTTGTGGGATTTCTTCAATCGCAATTAAACCGAAAGGAAGAACTTCACTGTCAGGCCCAAAATATATTTCAGACAGTTGACTGTGTGATATGGGAGTTTCAATAGCTACAGAACTTTGTGGGATGACCAAGGTAGGAAAAACTTCCAATTTTTCGACTTCAGGATTCAGATGTGCTGGAAAAGAAGAGACAGGATCTGGATCAATTTTTGATTGAACAACATTGGGTCCAGGAGGTATGGTCTCAGCGATTGAATGGACCATGACCACAGGTAGCTGTGAAGACTCTGTTTCGACAACAGTAAATGAACAGGGATGTGTGGAAACAATTTGAGCTAGCTCTAGTTTAGATTATGATGTTTCACCAGAGGTACGAATTGTACTTGATTCAACAGGTCGTGATCGCCTTCCCCTACCAGAAGTAACTTCCAGTGGTAAAGGTGGTTTTAAAGCTAATCTACGCGAACGACGGGGGGCAAGATTGTGTTCTTCCACGATTACTGATTTATTTTATCCAAAAACAAAAAAAACAAAAAGAGTTAATGCTAGGAAAAAGGGTTTACCAAGAAACTGTGAACTGTAGAATACCTCTTGGAGAACCAAGAAGTACAGGCAGGTAAGCTCCCTGAATATTGTGTTTGGTGTATCACAATTACAGGGTGGCCGACTTGGTTCACTATGGATGGATAGCACCTAAAATTTTTCCTCCAAAATATACCTGAAGGTACGTGGAGGACCAAGTCTGTATTAGCATTGTCTGATGCGAAACCGCACAGTGAGAGCACCCCTTTATATTTATCGTACTGTAACACTGCCCGATATACCCGAGAGTACATGGACGAGCTACGATATACTTACGTACATGAAGTGAGGTATCACACTCGGAATGTATCATATACAAGTTAACGACAACTGCTATGTTTTACGACACTAGAACACGTCTCTAGCCTAGACCTTCTAAATGTTATCGTTAAGGTTCCAATGTGTTGTTAAGTAAATTGAGATTTATTTTATGTTGATCTTGCTTAACAATTTGCCTTTCAGGTTCACCACGATGATGTATATGAAATTCCTAAAATGCAAGCTAAGAATGATAAAAAAACTTTCATTTTCAGCTTTTTCAATGAAGAACCTAACTACGAAGGGAAGAGAGAAAATAGTTTGTGAGCAAACAAATAAATGAACAAAAAACAAAATCAATGAATCAAAAACTAAATGAAGATTTCCTAATGTTCCTTTTGCAAAACACACACAATCCTACATGCAAATGCAAGTTTTTCTTTCCAGTTTCCTTAATGTTATGAATGCAAAAAATAAATAGGTGCACTATATCAATAATCGAAATTCTTTTTACTTTCGAGAAACGAAGAATACAAACAACAATTTCTCTTTTGAAGGAAAAACGAGGATTTCAAAAACAATTTCTCCTATCAAGGAAATGAATATTTTACAACAATTTCCTATTTCGAAAGCAAATTATTCTTAACGCGACCATGAAAAATACTTTGAAATCAGCTTGTCAATGATAAAGAAAAACTTTTCTAAACAAACATTGAGCAAATTTTCATCCAGAGGAGGAAGAAGTATATAGAGTCACTGGTAAATTGAGCATCAAACTTTTCAAAACACAACAGCAAACAAAATTGAAGAAAGTTGCAAAGTCAAATTCAAGGGAATTTGGTCACTTTCAGGATTCAATGCAGTGTCCAAGGGGAGACAGTGCTCTGCAACACAGGCTTAGAAGGGAGGCAGTGCTCTACAAAGCACTGTGTCCAGTCTAAGGGTGCATTGGGCGCAGTAGACAAGGAAAAATGCTACTATTTAACTCACCGTCTTTGCAAATTAAGCTATGAAAAAGTCTAATATTTATGTGTAACAACTACTGGGTGGATTTACAAAGAAAATTAGAGACTAAAACACCTAGAATAAGAGAAATTATCCCCAATGGAGTTGCCAGTTTATTGGGCTAGAATTGTAATCTACGGATAAATTATGCTTCCCTAGATAGGTGCTAGTCTAGAACAAAAGGTGAAAGACTAT
The DNA here is from genome assembly GCA_034641835.2 of Pinus albicaulis. Classification (NCBI taxonomy): domain Eukaryota; kingdom Viridiplantae; phylum Streptophyta; class Pinopsida; order Pinales; family Pinaceae; genus Pinus; species Pinus albicaulis. Next base: position 483,183,067 of record CM076577.1, read on the forward strand.
ACTACCATTTCTCCTAACTCCGAATAGATATACAGAGAGGATTGGAGGCTTACTTGTTCAGTCACTTCCAAATGACTCCTTTTGTCGCTTCTGTTGCAACTTCAAATTCAAGCGGTTTGTGAGTTGAATGCTTCCTGCAAAAAAAACACTGAAACAACAGAAGATGCAATAATATAGATATCTATTCAAGCTATTTAGCTAAATCAGTAAAGCATAAACTACATTCATCAACCAAGATCTTACAACATGGAAAATCAAATTTAACATAGATGCATGTAGGAAAAAATAAGAAGTACTCTTTATTGATAATAGAAGGAGAGGTTACAACCTAGTGACTGATTTGAAATAACCTTCCAGCAAAGTTCCCAAGTCTCATCATAGCATAGATATCTCCAGCAGAAGCTCCACAAATCAAACTCTTAATTGAAAATTCTCCAACATTTCTCTACTCAAATTCTTCCTTCTCAAACACTTTGATCTGTGTTCAATTTATAGATGAATTGTAGGTTGTTTTGCAATCAATAGCTTTCCAAAAATAGGCAAGAAATGTTTCCAGTCATGTAGATGTCAAGTGGACACTTGGATCCGAAGCTTGACACATGTGAACTCTTCTAGAAGGCACTGGCCAAGTGGAGATTCCGGAACAATGAGAATTTCGCTCCCAATGTGACCAACGCACCTGTGAATTTCCGGAAGTGCTTTGCAGAGCAGCCTTGCATGGGGCTACCTACATATGCAATGCACTTAGGCCCCTTAGAGCCTACGTTGGTGAGCTCTCATATGCTATATAATAAGCTTCAAACCATGGAAACCTTTGCTTGATGAAAGAATTGCTTGATTTGTCTTATTTTTTGTCTTAGGGCATGTAGCAACTGAAATGATAGGGAATGATAGACCCTTGATCATTGGTCTTGGAGATGATGCCTAGTTAACCAGGTCATTGAGAATGGTGCCCAAATTGACCTATAACACTGAGTCCTTGAGAGTAACATGAAATAATCTTAACTTCTACATAGAATATCAAACTCGAATAGAAAAGATTCCGGATCTTCATGAACTTTACCATGGAAATGAGGGAGAGTTGATGGTGGAATATTCTTCATTTGCGCCACAGTATCAAGGTCCACAATTGGAAACAAAAAAGTGGATTGTTCTCCACTTACGTGGTTTTCACCAGTCTCTTCCAACTGATCTTCATGGTCCACCATTTTTTCCCTTTTACTTGTACCACTCTCAACAGGCCGATCCACACCTGAGATGTTGTCACCGGAATCCAGGTGGATTGCTCCTGCATGATGGGTTTGAATTGGATTGGGCTTCCTTCTTACAGAAGGAGACCCAATGTGAGAATTGTTTTCAGAATTCTTTTGGCCCTTGGTGGGCTTCGAACCCTTACCTTTTCTAAGCATTCATTTCAAAAAAGAAAGAAAAATAACAAACAACTTCTAGTAAAAAATGTTGTCATAAATCAATTAACACCAGTAAAATTCCTTCAAAGAAGATTTTCCAAAAAATACTGCAAAAATAAAGGAAAATTTACCTCTATTGTATAATCAGAAAATTCTTACCAAATCAAATCACCTCCCCGGCAACGACGCCAAAATGTTGGGTGCAGTAATTACACTTAAGAAAACACCTCAACACTTAATTTGTCAACCTAGGGGATACGTAAAGTTAGAGATGAAGCACAGGAAATTCTAGAGATGGTATGAATCTTCCTAATATAAATCCCTACTTTATTTAAAGGAAATATTATAGAATCAAATTAAAAAGAGAAAAAAGCAACTCGAACCATGAAAGTAATCTACAACTGGAACAAGGAAGAATGCATTTGCAAGAGGGAATTAAAGATAAAAGGCAATCACTCTAGCTAATTATTGTTTAACTACTGAGTGTGTGTCTATCTTTAGCAGAGACACTTATTAGTCTCATCAGATGGGCCCTTAAACTTGCTCCTTTTAAGATTTCCTTCTTGCACTAATCTGTCCTACACTATCACAGTCTGCTTGCACTAGTGCAGGAAGAGAGATTTATGCAGAAGGTATAAATGGTGTCTTTACTAAAGAATTTTTACTTCATGCAAGGGCTTGAAATTTTCCAGGTTCAGAGCACTCAAATCCCGTGGCAAGAAACTAGTTCTTGCACCAGATCAGAGCTTCCTGCACTTAGCATTTAATTCCTAAAATGAGTGCTTAATTATTGCAAGTGATATTATACTGTTAAATCAAATTTCACAAATAAAAAGTGAATTTTTCTGATCTTAACAGAGTGTGGGAATAAAGAAACAATCAATATACATTTATCCTGTCATAAGCATTTAATGAAAGAAACAAGATTGCGAGAAGTAGACTAAGAAGGCTTGTTGCATCACACCAACATGCACTGGTGCAGGTTCATTTCTCCTGCTTGGACCAGGCGGGGAAAACCAATCAAACAAAATTGCAGAAAAGGAGATATCACACCAACGTGCACTGGTGCAGGGTTATTTCTCCTGCTTGGACCAGGAGGAGGAAAACCAATCTGAAATCAAGTACAGGAAAGGAAATTGCAGGAAAAGGAAATTTATCTACTTCACACAACAGATCCGCTTTCACTCAGACAGGAATGCATGTGCTTAAAATTAAATCACACTTGACAATGTAAACACAAATTACAGAAAAACAGGAAATGGGGTAAATGTGCTAGGTTGGTTGGGCCTTAGCCAACCAGCGCGCTTCCCTTTTAAATAAAAATGATTCTTAGTACCTTAAACAATTCATCAGCTCAAATACAGAAACACAATTTGTGAAACATGAGTTGGAGCTCCCTTTCATTAATTCACTGAGGTAAGTACATACATTAATACATCGTCTAGCCCAGATTTGGGCGATAACAAAATACAACAACCTATTATCGCCTCTCTGGCTGTGTCTTTGTTCTCTTCTGCTATCAAAACTCCCCCCTTAGTCCTATTTACATTCTACATTATATAGATCTTTGGCCAAAGGCCAAAATATATCATTCAACTGATTACATAACCAAACGCAGAATTTAGCTTTTTAGCCTTCAAAATTAGGCAGTTAGAAAAACTGGTCGTAGCCAATCTCCAGCTTTCGTCCTTCGCAGATTTGGTCTCCACTGCCTTTAGGTCGATCTTGCTGTCGTGGCTGAAGCTGCTCCAAATGAGGCGGTGATCAAGGAGGTTCAGATCTGCTACAAGTTTTTGTTGTGCTGGCAACGGTGCAAGATCCGATCTTGTACTAGTATCAGCGACCATGGTAAGTACTATAACTACCAAATAAACATTGGAGATATCGATAAGTTACAAAGAGTGATTAAAAGTAAAAAATCATGTAAAAAATTATTAACTAATGCTAAATTGAATTAAAAGTATGAAAAATAAAGTTTATACGAAATATGTCACCGTGCTTGGACTAGTGCAAGATGAGGGTGCATAAAAGAGGTAAAACAAAGGTAAATGGTTATGATTTAGGAAGGGGAAAATGGAAAAAAGAGAGCAAATTAAGGGGCTAACAATGAGAGAGAGGTTGTGTTACCTAGGAATATTACATGGATTGGCCAGACTAGTGATATGGGGTGACATGAGTTGCATAGGGTGCAACATTCGTAGGATGGAAGACCTATTTCGTGTATGGGATTTCATGCATTAAATCTGTCTCTCGGGGTTGGATAGCGATATATTTTGAGTTGGTACTTGATGGAGTGGGCTAGAATTATGTAGGATTCTGAGTTGGTACTCAATTTTGAGTGTAGCAAAGGATGATGATGCATGACATATCTTTGCAGTGTTTCCGCTAGAGAGATCTCCTGATGAGGATATCAGGAACACTATTGGGTTTAGAACACTCAAATTTGGAGAGTGATTTGAACACATCGACAATTATGATCTTCCATTTATCACTCTCCAACATTTCACACAGACACAAGAAACTCAGATATCATCTCTTGATTCTCAAATCACGAGCAACAAGACCTAGGAGGATGGTATGAGACAATTAGATGGGATACACTGCATCAGGAGAGAGGATTTCCAGTTATGGAATATGGACAAGGCACGAGTTGATGGATGCATTCTTGGGGCTAGTCCAATATTCTATAGAGGTAACATTTTCACCACCCTTAAGCCCACACTCAGGCAGATGCATGATAACATTTTGGTGAGACATTCTGAGGTGTCTCATGAGCATATACAATGGCTGTTAGGCCTTACTTGCAGATGGATGTTTAGACTTCAGGCAGTATTTGGGGGCGCTTGCAGGATGGAAGATGACATATTCCACTTCATGGTATGGCCGATGCAGGGAAATTTCGTACGCACCAAATTGATTCATGATGTAGGGAGTCCATATATTGATTGCATGTAGGGACTTGAGATCTGGTATAGGTTGGTTCGAACAACTGTCAGGGCTATGCTGCAACCATTTTGGTCATGGGATCCAAGGAGTTGGTTGGTTTATGGGACATTTTGTTTTGTGATGAGCGGGATCAGGGCAAAGAATGACTCATATCACTCTTGTTTTGACATATGGAGGAGCACCGAGGCTTACATCACATGCCAAGGCTGATTTTCCTTGTTACTTCTTGAGACCAATATTTATAGTAGATGGATAGACATTAATATCTTAGATATTTTAGGGTAGGATGAGCTTGGCCTTCATATATTTTTCACCTTCAGGTTCTAGGAGAGGAGGATATAGTCTACGCATGATGGAAATTATGTCATAGTCAGAGTGGTGCAGTGTCAACATGGTGGCACCCTTTTGAGACTGGCATGGGATCCGAGCATCACCGGATTTCACGGTTCAACTACCCTTAGGGGTGATCTGGTTCCTACGGGGGGAGATCATTTAGATCTTCAAGTGGGTTTTAGTGATTCTTTGTTGGCATGGGGAACTTCATCAACATGGAGGGATGATCAACAAGGGGATTCAGGGGAAACTCATGCAGGGAAGGATTTATTTCCACAAGAATCAGATTGTATCTTCAGGTTCCCACCCTTGATAGATAGGAATTTATATGATTATGATTCTTTATTTACTGATGGTATACAGAGGGATTCTGGAACCTATATCTTGTTGAATGGTGAGCGGAGCAAGGTGTGCTTCACAATGATTAGGATGGCTTGGGATCTTGGAATCAATGGATTCCTCCATGTCGAGACAGTGCTGAGATTGGGGATGACTACATGCTACATTTGTGACCCTAGTATTATTGGTGGTTACAATGGTGATAAACATTTAGAGAGTACTTGGTGTGTTGGAAGATCTTGTCGGATGAGGATTCCACATGGGAGAATGAACAAAACACACATCCTCCAATTTTGTAGTGGCTTGTGGTCAAGAAACATACGAGAGGAAAGGAATGTAATTTTCCTTCCTAAATTTTCCTAATTTTTGGAAAATACCTTTTTTTCCATTTTGAATTAAGTAAAATAAAGTTCCATTTTTGCGGCTAATATAGGAAATAAGAATAAAGTAAGTTTAAGTGGAATTTGAGACCCATAAGATAGCTTACTGGAGAATAAAGGTAAATCGATTTACCTTTGCTAAATCGAAATGCATTAAGTGGGCACACAATTTTTCATGGTGAAAATTTATAAAAGGAAGGGTTGATGAAGGCTTATGCATCATTTGCATATTCATATTTTCGAATTGCCTTAGTTGTTTAGCTGAGCCAAACACTGTGCTATTCAACACGGAAGCTGTCCAAGGAGAGAAGCTCACCCCTTCTCTGGTGGACTTCGAGCGGCACTCAAGGAGGGTATTCTTCATATTTTGTTTATTCATTGAGGTAACCATAGTCTACACACTTTCCTGGAGTAGCTGGGGATGCAGTTGAAGTTGTGACTGCGTAGTGGAGAGAGGTAGTTGTTGTGTTGGTGTTGAGTGGTGAAGGAAATCTTCTAGAGCCACTATAGGAGGAGTTAATGGTGGATTTATGAAGTTTTGGAGCAGCCTCAGTCCTTTCATATCAAAGATACGCTTTCACTTGTATCACCTCTTCAGAAACTACGTCACTCACTTAGTGACTATGTAGTCATCTTGTGGGCATCAATTGGTGTGGGTAGTTGCCGGGGTATTTTTAGTAGAGGAGCTTGAGGATTTTTTGGAGGAGTATTGTTGGAGGTTTGCTGGAGTTTTGGAGTGCATAAATCTTTTGTAGCATCCACATTAGCAAAATTCGAAATTAGAGGAGGGCTAAGCATAGGAAGGTCAAATTTTGTAGGTTGTAATTTGGAGTAGATATTTCTGGGCTTTTATGGGTTTTGGGCAAGGATCACCTTCCCAAATTCCTAGAAATTTATAAGAATTATTTGGTGGGAAAATTAAGTATCGAACTCAACCATAAATTGCAGAAACTAGGTGATTACTTAGTCTTTTAGAGGAGCAACGTAGCAACAGCTGTGTCATTAGACATTTGATCATTTGAGGCATATAGCTTATCTTGTGCAAGCCCAGGTGCACCACTTCCATCTCAATTTTTACTCCAACCATATATTATTAATAAAATTTTGTTTTCTGGCATATTATTTGTATCTATGTTGCTGGAGTGAAATTTATATGTTTGATTTATTGCATGTTCTTTGTATTGTTGTAAATTTTCTACTTGGAATATTACAATGGTATCAAAGCATGTTATTGGCCAATTGTGGGGAAGCTAGCAAGATCATGGAGTTGTTAGAACCACATGAAAAATTATTGGTGAGATTATAGACACTCCAATGATGCATAAGGGGAAGAGTACACAGAGGATCATGGAGGAGTTGATGAGGCAAAGCCAACAATTGGTGAGACAAAACCAATAGTTTATAGATGGAATGCAAAAAATGATACAAAACCAACAAAGAAGCCAAGCATGTGCATGCACAACCCAACAGTACAACACCCATATGTATGGATATTTTGGTCGTCCTACCATGCCTCATTTTCTAGATGAACCAGAGAAGGAGAATCATAGGTCAAGGATGGGATAATCATGTAGAGGAGCACAATTATAGGGTGAGACCAGGGGGAATTTTTTTTGGTTGAGACCTGGCTTTATATATGAGTATATTGAGGGAGAGATCGAGCATGAGGTTGATATACCCAGTGTGACATGAGAATCACCCTCATCGAATATCCCTTTGGTAGCTCTGGTTGATTCCTGAGGGAGAGAGTAGAGAATACACTCATATTTCCATTTATTGATGAGGTGCCACCCATGGATGAGGTATTCTCCATTGTTGTGTATCCATTGATGAGGTGTTCAGGGCCATGTTAGAGTTTCCAGGTAATAGTACCACATAAGAGGTTGATGAGGTGTCGCGCGACATATCCACCGTTGATGAGAAGTCGATAGGTATAAAGGCATATAGATCTGTGATATAGTTTCCACATGATAGCTACCTATCATTAATTGTTGAGGATGCTATGCATGATGACCTATATTTGGAGGTACAGTTAGTGGCTCATGATGAGCCCATGGTGGAGGAGGATGAGCAGCCATCCTTAGAGTCGGCCATCGATGGAGAGTCGTCAGATGCATCAGTAGTCAAAAAAGATGTAATACTTTTAGATGGTAGTCCCCTTCAGGTATACATTGATGGGGCTTGCAACATTATCTCCACTTCCACATGATAGTGAGAGAGAGGTCATGTTACCTAGGCAGATTTCATGGATTGGCTAGATGTAATGTTCCTTTTTCAGAAACATTATCAATCGACAAAGCAAATATATTCCAGAGATAGACTGTAGGGGAATTTACTAGATTTGTCACCTTTAAACAAAGGATGGGCTCCAAAGGCTACCTGGCCCACTAGAAGACTCTGTCTATAGATTTTTTTCAAGAGATAATATCCCCAAGAGGGAAGAACAACAAGATTGGGAATCTCTTAAGATAACCCCAACATTGCAGCTACAATAATAAAAAATACATCAAATGGAAATAGTAGTGATACATGTACACATGAAATGTCAGAGAATCCAATGGCCATCATATTAGAACATAGCAACATAAAATATACAACTCCTTGAGGAAATGATCACTCAAGTAAGGCACAATAAGCCTCAAGGAAACTGTACATGCAAATATGAGAAAAATTGTTGTATATAGGAAGCCCTAGGCCACCACTGCATATTTTTAGAGATGAACTGCTGCATAAATGATGAAAATACAAAGATATAACAATGTGGGCTCAAATAAAGAATGGGGAGAAAGATCTCAACCCCTGAAAATACAATACAACAATCCTTTAAGAGGATTGGTTGAAATCTATGCAAAAATTTTATAATACAGAAATGTCGGAGTTGTAGTATCAGCTGCAACTAAAAAGATGGAAATACACGGAGAAGGCTGAAATGTATAAAACAAATGAAGAACTCTTCTCCAATGAAAATCTTAAGTGAAAGGCTGATCCTTTCACCCAAGACTTCCCCTCCAAGTGACTGTCAATCCCTCACAGCAAATAGCCACCAAGAAGAATGCTATCTAAGAGAGGGACTTAACTGCCAATGATGGAATGTGGTTGGTCTGATGCCAAAGATGGTGGGATATGCTCATAAACCCCCTTTTCTGATCTCCCAAAGGATGGAACCTCCCTCCACTGGAGAACTAGCTTTGGATGGTGCGTGGAAACCTCCCCAACAACACTGCACAATATCTGTTGTAGAAACTACGCTGATGTAGAAGGCTGAAGCTATGGCTTGAATGCTTGAATATGGGGAATGGATTTCAATCCTTCATTAGCTCCTCAAGAAGGAGAGGAATTCCTAAACAGGACTCCCTCGTGCCTGAAGGCACTGTAGCTCTGCTGAACAACAAGAGGCAGCAACAAGTCTTCAAGACTCAAATGTAAAAATGATCAAAGATAATCTCAATGGTTGCCTTGCTCCTATTTTAAACAAGTGAGCCTCCCTCCATGGGCCCTACTTCGAATTAGGGTTTCCCTTCCTCTAGAATCTTCCCTCCTACGTTGTCCCTTTTTGTGCTTTCCAACTCATGCCAACGCAGTTTGACTTGGTCCACCTTGGCCTAGCCTCCATGCAAAAACCTCCTTTCACACATGGAGGTGTGAAATCCAACCCAAACATGATCCTCTTTCATACTTAGAGGATTTTTATTCTCTAATCATGCAAAGAATGTGTCTCCTACCCATTTTATTCATCTCTCGCATAAAATTAACAAAATTTAATGTTCCATAAAAATTTGGAACATTACAGTCCTCCCCTCTCAAAATATTGCTTTCCCTCAAGCAATTTCAAGGATGAACTGAGTTTCTTTCTGCCCTTCCTCCTATATCATCCTTATGTGATGATATCCTCAAGGAAAGGATGCCATATTAGCAATCAAGTCTTCAAACTATCCCTCCAACATATGCAATCTAGCCTTTGGGTGAACATCCCCAAATAGCTATCATATAGAAACAACTATCCATGAAGGAACAAAGAGTTGTATAAGGGCCTCCTTGAGGCATGATATCTGATATATAATGGGAATTATCATCCCCATATGCATCTCTCATCCCCAAGCCATCAATTATAAAAATAAGCTGCCTCCCAACAAGTCAACTCATGGAAAATCTCCCTCCACCTTGAGCTCTAGAAATGAAGGTGGGCCGAAAATATGATCATGGTAAGCACTATAACTTGCCCCATGCTGTCCTATTCCCCACTTATGACAAGTTTGGAATGTATGCTGATCCCGGGCTGCAAAATTATTTCCCTCAAGTTGCAAAATGAAGAGAAATCCTTCAAGGATTTCTCCTCCATCAATGAAGAATGAGCTGCTCCAAGAGATTTCACCCATGATGAATAGGACATGGTAATCATAGGATACCCCATGACATGTTTTCTGTAGGTGATACCATGTGAATCAAGGTACAAACAATGTCTCATAGGGTTACAACGCAATCTCAACCACTGTAGCTGCAAAAAATAGCATGGCAAGTACTGTACAAAAATATCACCTCTACTACTGAACAATAAATAGATGAGTGAACCAGCAATACAAAATTAGATACATGCCCAAATATAAACAATAGATGGATTTCATCATCATACTCATGGCCCTCCTCAAGAGAAATCAAATAGATGGCCGTGGTGGCCATGTCTCCTCTCATGTTCCCATTAGAACATGTAATGCATAAAATATGGGATTCCTCCCTCATCAAGGACACATTCATCCCATGTGTCTCTCCTATAATCATTTCCTTTACTGAGATAAAAACAATATCATCCAAGGATACCATACTCAGCAATAAAATGAGGTAATTAATGAAGGTTTCATGTTCTGCAAAAATGTACCAACAGTCTCCCAAGTGGTCACAGCGCAGTTTCCCAAACTGCTACTTTAAGAAATGATATGGCAAGTTTTTTTTCAGATCATGAATAGAAATGTGTGTTCTTACATCTGATAATGCATGGTAAATGGCGATGGCTATCTCCATCACATGGTTTGGCCCAATTTTTCTCATGGAGCAACATGAAAAATCTGCCCCTTTGAAAAGCCCTGCACTGCATCATAATGATAAGAGTATGTAAATCAGAAAAGGTACACACAAGACTCTTACCATAGGCTGGAAGTGAGTTGATAGATGGATCTATGCATGTGATCCTCCTCCCAAATGACAGCACTGTGAGCCCATTCAAAAAGGATTTTTCCCAAGCCAATCTTTGTTCCTTGACATGCTCCTTGTCAAGAACAACTCTGGTGATGTTGCTGCAAATATGAAGCTTCTCCCAAGAGGGAAATGCCTCCCAATTAATCCCATCTAAGGAGTGATCCCCTTGAACTATGAGAGTTCCCTCCTCTACTTCTGCAACACCATCAATCATATGAGAGAAAATCTTCTTGTGCTCTCTCCCATCAATCCCAAGCAACTCAAGTGCTTGCTACCTCCTCATGCTCACATCATATGATTCATTTGATGAAGGTATCATGACTGATATATATGTCATATCAGCAATATGTATCCATTCTCCTTTATTCCCAATGATTTAAATACCCTACCACTTCTTCTCCTCTTTGATACTCCTCCCTTGAGGGCTACCATTCTCCCAAACCAATTTTTGTTTTTTGCATTTCATGAGAGTTTGAAATGCAGCTCCTTGGAGACCCCTTAAGAAAGGCCTTTCTCACATGAATATGTTGGACCTATGTGGATCCAAATGTGATGGAGGTGATGTCTTCTCTCCACCCATGTTCAACAGCGATGTTGATTCCTCCAATGATGTAGCAGTTGTCTCTTCCTCCGATTCACAATTTGTTTCATGATTCTCCATGGAGGTGTCATGGTTCACTTCATCCTCCAAAAGTTCACACTCCCATCTTAAAGGCTGAATGCAATTCATTATAGGTGTGTGAGGATGAGGGCTCATATTCTCCTTGAACCCTTTGCACAGCACAGTGCAATCATGAGGCCCTAAAGTGGCCATGTTATTTGATCCTTGGACCTATCCATATGAAATTTCACCATTCTTAAGATTAATTGTTGAAGTAAAATGTGGAACTTTGATCATACCTTAGTGGATCTTAGGACCTTTTTGTGTGGCTACAATTGATTTTTCTTCTAATGCAATGGCTACCTCCTCCATATATGTAGAATACTGCTCTCCCATAGCAGTGACAATGTTGGTGCAATTCTCCTCCCATGGTGGAATGGCTTTTTCCTCCTTTGTCCTCTCTCCATCAAAGTTTTGGATCAACCTTTGAGAAAATTCTGCAAAATAGCTTACCCTTGAATGGACCAAGGGTTTGAACCACCAAACAGAGGCTTCATCCTCCATGTGCAGTGCTGCAATACCCACTGCTTCTTTTTCTGCCACTGGATGTAGCAAGAAAATTGCCTCCAACTCTTTCACCCAAGCTCTAGCTAAAGTAACCCCATCAAATATAGACAATAGAACCCTATTGCCTCTGATTCCTCCTTTTCCACAGGGGCTTCCCTCCTCCATCTGATGAATAGACTATGGGAACGCTGTAGCTCCCCTGAATGCTACAAAATGGTGTTTATAGTCACCTAGGTACTTGCTTAAGATCTGAAAATCCAAGCATCTCCCATGCTGGTCTTCAAGAGAATAGGAAATGCATGGACCTTCCTCTTCTCCCCTTTCCTTCTCCTCTTCCTCAGGGAGGCTCTTCTTTATTCGAAAATTGGATGAGATCGGGCTCATCTTCTTCATTATTCTCCTCTAAAATCGAACTCACGGGCTATGCCAAGTTCAATGCTCTGATACCACTGTAATGTTCCCTTTTCAGAAACATTATCAATCGACAAAGAAAATCTATTCCAGAGATAGAATGTAGAGGCATTTAATGGATTTGTCACCTTTAAACAAAGGATGAGCTCCAGAGGCTACCTGGCCCACTAGTAGACTCTGTCTATAGAGCGTTGTCAAGAGATAATATCCCCAAGAGGGAAGAACAACAAGATTGGGAATCTCTTATGATAACCCCAACATTGCAGCTACAACAATAACAAATACATCAAATGGAAATAGTAGTGATACATGTACACATGAAATGCCGGAGAATCCAATGGCCATCATATTAGAACATAGCAGCATAAAATATACAACTCCTTGAGGAAATGATCACTCAAGCAAGGCACAATAAGCCTCAAGGAAACTGTACATGCAAATATGAGAAACACTGTTGTATATAGGAAGCCCTAGGCCATGACTGCACAGTTTTAGAGAGGAACTGCTACATAAATGTTGAAAATACAAATATATAACAATGTGGGCTCAAATAAAGAAGGGGGAGCAAGATCTCAACCCCAGAAAATACAATACAACAATCGTTTAAGAGGATTGGCTGAAATTTATGCAAAAATGATATAATACAAAAATACCAAAGTTGCAGTAGCAGCTGCAAATTAAAATATGGAAATACAAGGAGAAGGATGAAATGGCTGCAACAAATGAAGAACTCTTCTCCAATGAAAATCTAAAGTGAAAGGTTGATCCTTTCACCCAAGACTTCCCCTCCAAGTGATTGTCAATCCCTCACAATAAATAGCCACCAAGAAGAACGTTGTCTAAGAGAGAGACTGCACTTCCAATGATGGAATGTGGATGGCCTGATGCCAAATATGGTGGGATCTGCTCATAAACCCCCTTTTCTGATCTCCTAAAGGATGGAACCTCCCTCCACTGGAAAACTAGCTCCAGATGGTGTGTGGAAACCTCCCCAGCAACACCCAGCAACACTGCACAATATCTGTTGTAGAAACTGTGCTGATGTAGATGGCTGAAGCTATGGCCTGAATGCCTGAATATGGGGAATGGAGTTCAATCCTTCATGATCTCCTCAATAAGGAGAGGAATTCCTAAAAAATACTCCCTCGTGCCCGGAGGCACTGCAGCTCTGCTGAACAGCAAGAGGGAGCAACAAGTCTTCAAGACTCAAATGTAAAAATGATCAAAGATAATCTCAATGGTTACCTTGCTCCTCTTTTAAACAAGTGAGCCTCCCTCCATGGGCCCTACTTCGAATTAGGTTTTCCCTTACTCTAGAAGCTTCCCTCCTATGTTTTCCCTCTTTGTGCTTTCCAACTCATGCGAAAGCAGTTTGACTTGGTCCACCTTGGCCTAGCCTTCATGAAAAAACCTCCTTTCACACATGGAGGTGTGAAATCAAACCCAAACATGATCCTCTTTCATACTTAGAGGATATTTATTCTCTAATCATGCAAAGAATTGGTCTCCTACCCATTTTATTCGTCTCTCACATAAAATTAACAAAATTTAATGTTCCATAAAATTTGGAAAATTACACCAAACTAGTGAGATGAGGCAACACAAGTTGCATAGGGTGAAACATTCACAACATGGAGGACCCGTTTCGTGTAAGGTTGTTCCTGCATTCAATCCTTCTCTTGGGGTTGTGTAATATCCCTAATTTTCTGGTTTTAATTTAGGCATTAAAAGGCTCTAAGGGTCAATTGGACCCAAGGGAGAAAACTTATTGTGGATATATTTTATTAAATTAAATTAATAAAATTAAAATGGAATTAATGGTGCAAAGAATAGATAATGATTAGAGATCAGGAATCCAAGTCTATGAGGATGGATAGGGTTCTTAATACTTTCCCAGTTCTCCAAAAATCCTTGGAGAAAATAAATTTTATATTGAATTTTATATGGGATATAAAAATCTAAAAAGACACACCAATAAAGAAGAAAATTACTGGGAAGAGGTAGAATAAAACTAGCAAGAGGAAAAATCTACTTTTAAAGTACTTTTGTGGAAGAAACAAAAGGAAAGCCTAGGAAAAAAGGAAAAAAGCATCCTGATTAATTGGACCCATTTAAGGAAACAAGATGATGGTAAAGCGGGCTTAAATAAGCAAATTATGGGAAGACAAGAGGTTGTATACTTCTGGAGGAACTCATCTCTGCTCGGGGGGAGCTGTGGAGAAAGAGCTCATAGGTTGGGTGGAAACTAGTCTACCTTTATTGGTACACACCAATTATTTCATTTCAACTTAGAAGTTGATTATTATTATTATTATCATGAAGTAAATTAGTAGAAATGGACTTGATTAAATCTGTTCAAGAGTAGATGTTGTATATAAAAGAAATGTTAAAACTACTAAGTGGCAGTGAACTGATAAGGTCTATACATTTAATAAAGTAATCTATAATAAACATAGTCATTCTATGTATGGTTGCATAGATAATAATCCAAAGATCACCAACTCTCAGAATGTATAAACCTTGATGAAGGTTTCAATATGAGGTTAGGTGAACTCTTAGAATTGAAATTGAATAATATGAATATCTTAGCATTATTTTGCAAATCAAGAAATTCTATAAATAAACTACTATAAAATGAAAATAAATATGCATGATAATCAATGTGAAATTAGGACATTCAAGTAAATTTTATGTCATAGTAGAACTAAAAATATAATACTAGAACTGAGACATAATAGACAGTTATAGTAATAACTTTGAAGGAGGAATTTAGAAATTATTACTAGAACTAAAATACATTTTTTAAGAAAAGTATTACATCTAAACTACAAATTTAAGCTCATCAAAGGAGGAAATAGTCTGTTCAATATATTACAGAGTTATGTAAATTTAAGGATATAAATTCATATATTTATATAGTCCAATTCAACTTGAGTATAACTAAATTATACAAATTTGGGAAACTTTGTACCATGTATAATAAATTGAATAGTCTCGTTGGAAATTATGCAGAGATAGCATATCAGAATTCCCCAAATGGGTTACTGGACCAACCTAAAAAGCATAAGTCCATAATTATGATTTGATAGGAAAGGCTATTAGCAGTATTCAAACCAAGTAAGGTGTAAAGTGTACCTTCACAAGACAGAAAACAATGAATTAGTTCCGGGCACGAATATAAACATAAAAGTAAATAATAAAGTGTAACCCCAAAAAGGGATAAAGAATTACCTTATGTACAGAGATGGGGAATCCAACCTGTAATAACAAGAGGAATTTTAGTTATTTCAAGGAAAGATGTGAGGAACATCCTAAATAAATAAAAATAAGTTAAATTAAGTTAAGAAATTCATACCTTACAATCTCAGAGGACTAATGAGAGAAATGGGACTTATGTGGAATGAAAGAACTCATGTATAGTTCAAAGATAATTAAATGTATTAGCTCTGTCAGAGAAATAAATTGAAATTCCATACAAACCAATTTAAATAATTACTAAGGAATTATAAACAAGGAGAAACAGGGGAATAATATCATATACTTAGAAAAGATATATTATTTCGAACTAAAATGGAACAATATCGATTTACTAGAATTCTGGAGGAGAAATCTAGATTTCACAGTTCAGAAATAAAATGAAAAAAATAACATAAGAGAGAAATGAATATTACCTGGAGGAGAGGGTGATTTCCTTAAGGAGAAAACCCTTGGGATTGGAATGAAGAGCATGAAGAAGTACATGACTTCTACTCACCTGCATATCACACAATAATCATAGCAGATATCCAGGGAACCCAAGAAATGATTGAAACTATTGTGAATAAAATTCATTAAGCCAGAATTGCAAACAAAGTCCATAAATGAAGGAGAAATGCATAAACTGTTTGGGAAATTACGAATAGCCAAAAGTGGTTAATCTGGTTTGGCCCTAAAAATCATTATCTGTCTATTTTTCATTTAGACCAAAAAAGTAAAACTAGAAATCCGTAGAGAAGGATGTCATCAGTTAAGAGATGAAAGCATCTCGTTATTACTGGAAAAGACAAACATACAAATTTGAGGAAAAATACAGAATACCAGATTTGTAAACGCAAATCCATTGAATGAAATAAAAAGAATGAAAGGTTGAAAACCAGTCGAAAAGAGAAAGTTGTTAGTGGTAACCCAAGATAAGATGGTATCAATTGATTCCCAATATGCATTACCTGAGCGAAGGGCATGAGAAAGTTCAGGGAAGAACGCAGAGGGTCGGGGGTGCAACCTCACTGTAAATTTTACACAATAAATCAATTCTAGATGGATATAAGAGAGAACGATTGCTATCAAGGTCAATTTGAAACGAAAACACATAAACAGTGAAACCAAGAGCTGTAGACGATGTATAAAACAAATTAAATAACCAACACTATTAAATTATTGTTACCCGAATCAGTGATGAGAACCAAAAAATTTTGATCTACGTAGTAGACGGAGTTCACTTCGATATGAACAAAAAATGCAGAAATTTGGAGAGCAGAGAGGAAACCACTCAATAGACTACAACAAGTCGAAAGATAGCCACCAAGAAAAATGAAGTAATAAAACTAAACCATAAAACCCATTTCCGAGAAGATCCTCATCGTCTGGGTGGAGGAAATTTAACATTGGAAGAATCATCATGTAGTTGAAAGGTTACATCACATTGAATGAGCCAACTGATGAGCCATCTGACCATGTACCATTAATTAAATGCGAATAGATCCCGAGGAAAATTTGATCCAGATCGTTGATGTATATCCATACAGAGACAAGAAGTCATTAAATCAATAATAATTACCATACAGATGGAAGATCTGATGACTTGGTTCAAATTTGGGTTAAGTGGAAAATACCTCAACCAATTTTACATAGGTTAATGCAGCGTGAGAGGTTGAGATAATATCATATAGATTCAATATGATGAAATGTAAAGGAATCTTTAAGTATGCCTTTAAAGGTAGGTTACCAATCAATTAATTGAGTAGAGTTTATATGAGGCCTAATCTAAATATAATTGCGATTGTAAAGTTCATGTGTAAATTCCACAACAGGTCAACGAATTGCATGCAATCTCCACAAATTTAAGGTAGAGTCTTCGTAAGGTTAAGATAGATGAACGAAGTATATGTGGTAATGATAATCACTTATCACGATTTCCAATCAAAAGGTGCGTTTGGTGATGAAAAATTATATATATTTCAAAAGGTGGAAATAATGCATAGCTTTCAATTTATGTCTATATGGTTGGGGGGGAATAGAATTAAAATACTAATAAGTAGTCCACGTGGGAAAAGAATTGGTTAGTGATAGTTAAGGGTGGGATTTAACTATTAACCTATAAGTTTCCGTTGAAATTAAAATGGGATTATTCCATAGTCACTGAGTCTCATTGGAATTAGGAAATTGAAAATTCAATTCCAAAGAGTATATGTTCAGTTCATGCAAGAGGCATCGTTATATATGTCATGATCAAAGGAAGGTTAAGTGACAATGATTATTAAATGAGAATCTGACAACTAATTAGAGTAACAGTACAAAAACTAAATTACGCTGAGTGAAAATACGTCAGAATGTGATGAACTATAGTAAGTCTATAGTATGTGACTGAGTATGAATTCCATAATTGAAAAAAAAAATTGTTGGAAGCATATATGTTACAAATGGTATCAGAGCCCATGTTAAAACACTGGGCCTGAAGTGTGCTCACAGCAGAAAATCAAAATCCAAAAATTATGTTGTTGTAAATTGTTTCATTAACATAATTTTTCACTAATGTTTACTTTTATGTACAGTGACTTAGTGTAGAACCATACAGCTGCAAACCATGACTAAAGGGGATGAGCTGTATGTGGAATCTGGGTGGTGCAAAAAATCCATCAGATCCTAATGCTCCATTGTTGGCTATGATACATCAGAGGTAAAGAGAAATGATGCAACTGAAAAACCATAATGAAATATTATCTCTAGCCAGCGAAGAGCAAGAAAGGTTAATCATAGAATTGACCTCCAGGAACAATCACGAAGGTGAAGGTTCTAGGAAAAAGAGAAAGGAAACTGAAAATCACTCAGAAGAGTCTGAGGATGAGGTAATCTCTAGACAACGTTCCAGAAGGGAAAATGAATTTCAAGGTGAATTCCGAAAAAAATAAAACCTCCCTCTTAGGATAGAGGGAAGGAGGAGGACGCAGAAGCTTGACTTTTGAACATGGTAAAATAATTCCAAGTTATGAGTATGGAAGAAATTTGAAATCTAGGTTGGCTATTTACTAATTACAAAGAAAGTCTACCCTGTGGTGGGAGGAAACCAAAATGGTACAGGTGATAGATGAGAAAACTGTCAATTGGGGAAATTTTCCAAATTAAATTTAAATCTAGATATCTTAACAAACGATACTAGGATGACAAAGACAAAGAGTTTCATGAGATTAGTTTGGGACAGCTTACCATTGCTGAGTTGTTACTAAATTCACCAACCTGCTTCGCTAGGTACCTTATATAATAGAAGAGAAGGAAAATGTATGGTGATTTTTAAAATTCCTACCTACTATCTATAAGGAGAAGGATGAAGAATTCTGGCTCTTGAATTTAGGAAAACAATATTCTGAAATCTACTAATTGTAGGATAAAGTTAACTGTATTAGGTAGAAATGAAAATGATAAAAGTGTGGAGTGGAAGGACCACAAATTGAGAAGACTCTCCTTCAAAGTTCAACTATATACTTGAAGGATAGAAGTAATGATAATAAAATGGAAGGTAGGGATTTTGAACCAGTTATCGCTGATTAAATACTTCTAGAAACAAAATTTGACCAATAGGGTTATAAATAATTGAAAATTGTAGACATTCTATCATTAAAAGTATAAAATATGTTCGTAGGAAAAATGAGGATGGAGAAAATTGAAAAAAAAAAAATCAAAGGTATGAATGCTAAACAAATTTAGGTGTAGATCAACATAAGAAAGAAAAATTTCAGCAGGTTGGAACTGTTTAACTAGTTACTAAAAGAAAAGTGACACATAGGTTACCCAAGATTGCTGTAAATTGAATGGGTATAAATAACATGAGTTAAAATAAATGTATTACCTTTAGATTCCTATGCAGTGTTGGTAGGAATGGACTGGTTAGAAAAACATAAAGACATACTAAATTGTTTAGATAAAATAATACACTGTATAGATGGTGAGAGAAAACTAGTGATAGTAAAAAGGACAACCCAACCCAATATCAGTGAGGAAAATTTCAACACTTCAGTTGAAAAGGACAGCAAGAAAAGGCTGACAAGTGTACGTTGTACATGTGGAAGAATTAGGAGAGAAAACTGAAAAAGAACTTGTAGAAAACTTACTAGTCATCTAAGAGTTTAAGGATGGAGTTCCAGATGAATCTCCTCATGTACCCCCCCAAAGGAGAAACTAATTTTTCATTTGAGTTAATACCAGGAGCTACACCAGTCTCTAGATCCTATAGGATGAGTACTCCAAAATCGTAAGAGTTAAAAATGCAACTACAAGAGTTGCTGGATAAAGGCTATATAAGACCAAGTGTATCCCCATGGGGAGCACCAGTACTATTTGTCAAAACAGAAATTTGGAACATTCAGAATGGGTGTAGACTACCGACAATTGAATAAAATGATGATCAAGAATATATATCCTCTACTCAGGATAGATGATTTAATTGATCAATAAGTTATCATTAACTGAGAATTAAAGAAGAGTTGTATGTAGAGAAAGATACAAAATCTATGAATTGGAAGTTCTACATGATTAGGTTGATTAATGTCTTGCTCCTTTATGTGTCAAATAAAACAGAACATAAAGAACAACTCATAATTGTTCTACATTTCTGCAAAATTTAGAGAACGTAAATGGCATGATAGACTTAACAAAAAGGAATTTTATAAAGATAAATTTAAGTGTTTGAGCCATGTAAATTCAGAAAAATGATGAGTAGTGGATTGAGAAAAAGACACACGTTAGTAGGAATTGATCATTATTTACTGATGTTTCAGCCATAAGATCAACCATAAGTATTGAGAAATACTAGAGGAGATTGGTAGAAAGATTTTAGTCATAGCCTATACTAATTCCTCTCTAAAGAAGTAAGGAGAGAAAAATGAATGCATCAAAAAAGGTCAATATATCTTGAACAGTTAAAAACTTAAACTAACAACTACTCTTGTTTTTAAGATTCTGACCCAATCCAAGAAATTGTAGTGGTACAAAGACTTGGGCAGAAGGATTAGAAGTAGTATTATTACTCAGTTATAGCATATGAGTTAAGAAAAAATTTAGACAAATGAGCATAATTACACTGAGTATGCCTTAGTGTTGCTGCTGAAATATATGATGCAAGAAGTGGAGACATTATCTATAAGGTAAGAATGGGTTTTGATCCCAGAACACATAATTTTGAAGTATAAATTTTTCAACAACATGAAAAATGCTAAGCAAACTAGGTGTTTGTCTTTCCTTAATGAGTTTGAAATAAAAATCAAACATGAAAAAGGAAAAGAAAATAAGATTTTAGATGTTTTAAAGGGGAAGGTTCCTTAAATTTTGAATAATATTGGATTAATGAAAACTCTGACTCTGAAGGATTGATAAAAACAGAATTGAATTCAGCAGTAAACATGAAAAACTCCAAGAAAACCTACAAAATACTGAAATATTGGTATATCTTTCAAATCAGGAGGACCTGATAATTGCAAAAATAGATTGTACATTAACAATGTGAAATCAGTAAAATAGAAAATTTAGAAAAATATCATAAATGTCCTTAGACAGGACATACTTGTGACTAACCTTGGATTCAATATTAAAACTAGGGCATGTTTTACCTGGTATGGGAAAAGAGTAGTATATTTTCTAGTCGGAAAATGTTACTAAATGATAATGGAACATAAGTATCTGACATAAATTTTGGGTACTATCCCTATTTCAGAATGGAAGTAGGAAGATATTTTGATAAAATTTAGAAATGGGTTGGCCTAGAATTAGACACTAATAAGAGTAGTCAATGTATCCAAGACCGAAATTGTGAACTAATATGAAGTTTCAAGATGGATGATAATTGATAAATTGATAAGGTAAATGTCAAGTGGACTTTGAAAACTGTGTTACAGAAAAACCAGTATCAAATTGAACTTGGATATTGTTGGTCATCATCTGAACAGATTGAGAGAATCAATCAATTATTAAGTACATGAGGTGCATGTATGAACTGGAAAAAGGGACAGAACCTCAAGTGGGAATACTGCATATGACAATGTTGGTCTTAATAGAAATTAATAAGCTTCTAATTAAGAGGTGTTTGTTTTGTGAATCTAAGTGTAACATGAATTACTAAAATCAAATAAAATGGAGTCAATGTGAGAATACGTACAGAGGAGAAAATAACTCACAAATAATTTCAAAAAAACCGCCATGTGTACTTGAGGAGGAAGCCTTGCCAAAGTGCATTGAATGATAAAATTTGTGCTAAATTAGAACGATGCTGCTATGAACCATGAAGAGTTTTGCTATCAAGTGACTCTATTGAGCACTATTAAGGTTCATAGTATTATCATGATTAATTATTATCAATATATATAGGTGATACTACTCATATGAATTGATATGAACTATGGACATGTGAAAGCAGGAAAAAAGAAATAAAAATTTCCAGATATACTTCTTACACTGAAGCAAGAAGAAATCAAACTCCAGAGTATAGAAGTAATCAGAGTAAAGGTATGGTGAATGCACTCGTATTATGAAGAAACTGCCAGGAGCAAGAAGATGAGATGAAGGAGAAATCTTCATCCAGAGTTGAGAAATCAACATAATAATTGGTAACACCAAGGATGGTGTTCTATTTTAGAGGGGGAATATGAAATATCCCTAATTTTCTGCTTTTAATTTAGGTAGTAAAAGGCTCTAAGGGTCAAGTGGACCCAAGGGAGAACACTTATTATGGATATATTTTATTAAATTAAATTAATAAAATTACAATGGAATTAATGGTGCAAAGACTAGATAATGATTAGAGATCAGGAATCCAAGTCCATGAGGATGGATAAGGTTCATAAGACTTTCCTAGTTCTCCAAAAATACTTGGAGAAAATAAATTGAATATTGAATTTTAGATTGGAGATAAAAATAAAAAAAGATACCCCAATAAAGATGAAAGTTGTTGGGAAGAGGTGGAATAAAACTAGCAAGAGGAAAAAGCTAGTTTAAAAGTAATTTTGTGGAAGAAACAAAATGAAAGCCTAGGAAAAAAGGAAAACATCATCTTGATTAACTAGACCCAGTTAAGGAAACAAGTTGATGGGAAAGCAGGCTTAAATACGAAAATTCTGGGTAGACAAGACGTTTTCTACTGTTGGAGGAACTAACCTCTGCTCGGGGGGAGCTATGGAGAAAGAGCTCATAGGTTGGGTGGAAACTAGTCTACCTTTATTGGTACGCACCAGTTATTTCATTTCAAATTAGAAGTTGATTATTATTATTATTATTACTATCGTGAAGTAAATTAGTAGAAATGGACTTGATTAAATCTGTTCAAGAGTAGATGTTATATATAAAAGAAATGTTAAAACTACTAAGTGGCAGTGAACTGGTAAGGCCTATCAATTTAACATAGTAGTCTATAATAAACATAGTTGTTCTCTGTATGGTTGTATAGACAATAATCCGAAGAGTAACAGCTCTTAGAATGTCTAAACCTTGATGAAGATTTAAATCTGAGGTTAGGTGAACTATCAGAATTTAAATTGAATAATATGATTGTCTTAGCATTATTTTTCAAATCAGGAAATTATATAAATAAACTACTATAGAATGAAAATAAATATGCATGATAGTCAATGTGAAATTATGACATTCAAGTAAATTTTATGCTGTAGTAGAACTGAAAATATAATACTAGAACTAAGACATAATAGACAGTGATAGTAATAACTTTCAAGGAGGAATTTAGAAATTATTACTAGAACTGAAATAATTTTTTAAGAAAAGTATTACATCTGAATTACAAATTTAAGCTCATCAAAGGAGGAAATAGTCTGTTCAAAATATTACAGAGATATGTCAATTTAGGGATATAAATCCATATAGTTATACAGTTCAATTCAACTTGATTATAACTAAATTATACAAATTTGAGAAACTTTGTCCCATGTATAATAAATTGAATATTCTCATTGGAAATTATTCAGAGATAGCATATCAAAAATTCCAAAATGGGTTATTGGACCAATCTGAAAAGGATAAGTCCACATTTATGATTTGATAGGAAAGGCTATTAGCAGTATTCAAACCAAGTAAGGTGTAAAGTGTACCTGCAAAAGACAAAAAACAATGAATTAGTTCTCGGCACAAATATAAACACAAAAGTAAATAATAGAGTGTAACCCCAAAAAGGGATAAAGAATTACCTTGTGTACAGAGATGGAAAATCCAACCTGTAATAACAAAAGGAATTTTAGTTATTTTAGGGAAATATATGAGGTACGTCCTTAAAAAATAAAAATAATTTGAGTTAAGTTAAGAAATTATTACCGTACAATATCAGAGGACTAATGAGAGAGATGGGACTTATGTGGAATGAAAGAACTCCTGGATAGTTCAAAGAGAATTAAAAGTATTAGCTCTACCAGAGCAATAAATTGAAATTCCATCAAAAGCAATTTAACTAATTACTAAGGACTTATAAACAAGGAGAAACATGGTACTAATCTCGTATACTTAGAAAAGATATACGATTTCGAACTAAAAGGGCACATTATCGATTTACTAGAATTTTGGAGGAGAAATCTAGATTTCACAGTTCAGAAATAAAATGAAAAAAATAACGTAAGAGAGAAATGAATATTACCTAGAGGAGAGGGTGATTTCCATAAGGAGAAAACCTTTGGGATTGTTATGAAGAGCGTGAAGAAGTACATGACTTATACTCACCTTAATATCACACAATAATCGTAGCAGCTATCCAGGGGTCCCAGGAAATGATTGAAACTATTGTGAATAAAATCCATTAAACCATAATTGCAAAAGAAGTCCATAAATGAAGGAGGAATGCATAAACTAATTTGGAAATTATGAATAACCAGAAGTGCTTAATATGGTGTGGCCCTAAAGAGAATCATCCATCTAGTCTGCATTTATACCAACAAATTAAAACTATAAATTTGTAGAAAATGATGTCATTAGTTAAGAGATGAAAGCATCTCGTTATTACTAGCAAAGGCAGGCATACGAATTTGAGGAAAAATCTGGAATACCAGATTTGTAAACGCAAATCCATTGACTGAAATGAAAAGAATTAAAGGTTGAAAACCAGTCGAACAGAGAAAGCCATTAATGGTAACCCAAGATAAGATGGTATAAATTGATTCCCAGTATGCATTACCTGAGCCAAGGGCATGAGAAAGTTCAGGGAAGAACACAGAGGATTGGGGGTGCAACCTCACTGTAAATTTTCACAATAAATCAATTCCAAATGGAGATAAGAGAGAACGATTTCTATCATGGTCAATTTGAAACAAAAACACATAAACAATGAAACAAGAGTTGTAGACAATGTATAAAAAAAATTAAATAACCAGCGCTGATAAAGTATTGTTACCAGAATTGGTGATGAGAACCACGATATTTTGATCTGCGTAGTAGATAGAGTTCACTTCTATATGAACAGAAAACACATACATTTGGATAGCAGAGAGTAAACCTCTCAACAGACAACAATGAGTCGAAAGCTAGCCACCAAGCAAAACAAAGTAATAAAACTAAACCCTAAAACCCATTTCCAAGAAGATCCTCATTTTCCAAGTGGAGGAAATCCGACGATGATAGAATTCTCTTGTAGTTGAGAGGTTACATCACATTGAATGAGCCAACTGATGTGCCATGTGACCATATACCATTAATTAAATGTGAATATATCCCGAGGAAATTCTGATCCAGATCGTTGATGTATATCTATACGGAGATATGAAGTCATTAAATCAATAATAATTACCATACCAATGGTAGATCTGATGACTTGGTTCAAATTTGGGTGACGTGGAAAATACCTCAACCGATTTTACATAGGTTAATGCAATGTGAGAGGTTGAGATAATATCATATAGATTCAATATAACTAAAGGTAAAGGAATCTTTCAAGTAGACCTTTAAAGGTAGGTTACTAATCGATTAATTGAATATAGTTTATATGAGACCTAATCTAAATATAATTGTGATTGTAAGGTTCATGTATAAATTCCATGATAGGTCAACGAATTGCATGCAATCTCCACCAAGTTAAGGTAGAGTCTTCGTAAGGTTAAGATAGATGAACGAAGTATATGTGGTAATGATAATCACTTAGCACGATTTCCAATCAAAAGGTGAGTTCGGTGATGACAAATTATATATATTTCAAAAGGTGGAATTAATTCATAGCTTTCAATTTATGTCTATATGGTTGGGGGGAAATAGACTTAAAATACTGATAGGTAGTCCATGTGGGAAAAGAATTGGTTAGTGATAGTTAAGGGTGGGACTTAAATATTAACCTATAAGTTTCCGTTGAAATTAAAATGGCATTATTCCATAGTCACTCAGTCTCATTGGAATTAGGAAATTGAAAATTTAATTCCAAAGAGTATATTTTCAGTTCATGCAAGAGGAATTGTTATATATGTCATGATAAAATGAAGGTTAAGTGACAATAATTATTAAAAGTGAATTTGACAACTAATTAGAGTAACAGTACAACAACTAAATTATGGTCAGAGAAAATACGTCAGAATGTGATGAACTATAGTAAGTATATAACATGTGAGTAGTATGAATTCCATATTTGAAAAAAAAAATTGTTGGAAGTGGAGATGTTACAGGTTGGATGGCGAGAGATTCTGAGTTGGTACCCGACAGAGTGGGATAGGCTTAGGGAGTCAGTTATAGGCCAGAGTGAGAGTCAACATGCATGTTTAGGCATCGAGGATACTGGAGGCCCAGGCTGGCATTGGGATCCAGGTGGAACTACATACCATTTTCCAGATATGCTGATTGACTATGGAATTGGTGGTATAGTTGACTCATCGGTCAAGCACACACATTTTCTAGGGATGTTTCAATCAACATCAGTGGCTAGTCATTTTGTGAGGGAACTCCATGCGTCATCGGGTTACGTTGTGTATGCATGGATTCATGAGATAATCAACACACTTTGGCAGGAGATTGTTGGAGGAGGTGGCATTGCCAGGCCACCAGACAGTGCCTTGTATGGGGTTCAAGATTATCCATATTTATGTGGGGCATAGAGGACATGAACGAGCATAGCAATGGTGGCATCGCTACTGGTACCTAGGGAGATTCACTTCTTGGGCACCTCCAGGATAATTTTGAGGGGATATCCATTCACCAGAGGGTATGATGATGTGAAGGTAGATATGATGATGACATTCAGGTGCGGGTTGATGCATATTGTCTCAGATTTTTTCCATGACATACAGGGATGTGTAGGAGCATACCATGACAAGAAGTGGCCTATAGAGGAGCACATAGATCCATGGTTTTTTGTTATAGCATGTTGGGGTTCATTGTGGAGTAGGAGGAGTGACTCCCATCACACTGAGTACACGCGGGGAGTGTCAGGTAGAGTAACACATGTAGGATATGAGATGATACAGGATGGTCCAGCAGTGGCATGGGGTATCCAGTGGTGTTTAGGGATAGGCCACAAGGCACAGTGGCATGTATTTGAGTATTGGGACACTTGGTGGTATGCAGTGGCATATGGTGTGGTACAGTGGGCTCTTGGAGTGTTTCCTCCAAGGAGACTTATGTACAATGAATTATATGGAGAAAATTCTCTCTCATTGATGCATTGGACCCTGGAGATACTGAGGTTAGACATGGTAGTGTTATTCATGATTGCATGTGAGGAGTTGGGACACTTAGGTGTACCTAGGAAGATGAGGATGTGTATATCACATCGTGGGCGGTGCACTAGTAGAGTGGTGGATGCATGGTAACATATGGGATGCCCTATTGTACATGGTGGCGATGGCATCAAGTGGTGGATGGATTTGTGCCATAGAGTTCACTGCTATGCAGAGGAGTCTAGGGGTACGTATTTGAGTGCAGAAGAAGATGATGATGCACGACAGGTTGTTGTAGTGTTTCCGTTAGAAATATCTCTTGACAAGGACATCAGGAACCCTATTGTGTTTGGAACCCTCATATTTCGAGAGTGAGTTGACCATAGTGCCAATTGTGAGCTTCCATTTATCACTCTCTAGCCTTTCTGTAATGTTCCTTTTTCAGAAACATTGTCAATCGACAAGAAAATCTATTCCAGAGATAGACTCAAGGGGCATTTACTAGATTTGTCACCTTCATAAAGAAGGATGAGCTCCATAGGCTTCCTGGCCCACTATCAGACTCTGTCTATAGAGTGTTTTCAAGGGACAATATCCCGAAGAGGGAAAGACAACAAGATTGGGAATCTCTCAAGATAACCCCAAAATGCATCTACACCAATATAAAGACATAAATTGGAAATAGCAGTGAATAAACATTATGCAAAAATGCAAGAAACCCTTGAGCCATTTTATTATGAAATAAAAGCAGCAAAATGATACAATGAACATCAAAGGAATAAGGCAAGAATCCTTCGATGTGAACATATGCCAAAATACACAATGCTCCATCATAGCAGAATACCCATGAATAGCGACTACACAGTCATAGAAGGGAGACTATTGTACTGAGTGAAAAACAACATGTAACTTCATATACATGGCTCATACATCATTGGGAGAGAAGATCTAAGCTCCCAATCACTACCTCAAGTCAATCCTAGAAGGATTGGCTAAAATATGCAAAACTGCCAAAATGCCGGAGTTGTTGGGTAGCTACAGAAACTCAATAAAAGGAATGGAATGGAGAAGGCTGAATGGATTAAGCTGATGAAGAGCCCTTCTCCTTTGGAAATATGAAGTGTAAGGATTATCCCTACACCAAAGATCTCGCCCTCTAAAATGTATGCAAAACCCTCACTGCAAATGTGCTCCAACTAGAACGCAGTCTATGAGAGGGCCTGTGCTGTAATTGATGGAAGTGGTTGGCCTCCTACCAATGATAGTGTAATAAGCTTGGGAACCATCGTACTAACCTCCCTAAAGTAGATAACCTCCCTCCTCTGAAAGATCAGCTCGAAATGGTGTGTAAGAAACCTCCCAGCAACACTGCACAATATCTACTGCAGAAACTGCGCTGATGTAGATGGCTGATGCTATGGCTTGAATGTCGGAATATGGAGGACGAATGCAATCCTTCATGAGCTACTCAAGAAGGAGAGGAAATCCTAAACAGGACTCCCTCATGCTCGAGGGCACTGCAGCTATGCTGAACATCAAGAGGTAGCAATTTGTCTGAATAAACAAATAATCAAATGATCCAAGATAATCTCAATGGGCTGCCTTGCCTCTCTTTTAAACACAATGAAGCCTCCATCTTCATTCCTCTATAAATTTCCTTCTTCATTGAATATTCCTCCACTAAAACTGTGATGTCCCACTTAGTGCTTTCCAACTCATGCCAACGCAGTTTGACTTGGTCAATTAGGCCTTGTCCATTTGCATTTAAACCTCTTTCACACATGAGGGTGTGAAATATAGCTCCATGTTGATCCCTTTTCACATTGTAATGGATTTTATTCCTATTTATTACATGAATGGGTCACTTTACCCGCTTTTAGTCAACAAAATGAAAATATGCAACTATAATGTTCCATTTTAGCTTGAGGCTAAAATTGGGAACATTGCAGTCCTCCCCTCTCACATGTTGCTTGTCCTCAAGAAACTACATAGAGAGAACACAATTCCTCCTCCTTATTCTCTTGTGGCCCCCTCATCCATGGTCCCACCACTGCTCAAATATGCTGCAATAAATCTGCCCTCCAATGCTCTCTCCCAAGTATGCAAACTGAAAATGATGTTCCTCATGGAAAGATAGAAGGTGTAGTGGAATCCTTCTTACTAGAATGTGGCCTCCTTAAGGTAGGAGTGATGATATGCCTGGGATAATTTTTCTCCAAATGATGATCCTCTCATCCATGCTATCATCCAAATGAAAATCTCAACCCCCAATTTCTGCAATGTGTTGGGGCTGAATGGAGAGTGTGCTTGTGCTTCTCAAGATGGTCCTCTCTCCATTTGAAGTGTTCATGGGGCTGCCTCTATCCTTGGGCTGAAAAAGTATGGCCTCCAAGAAATTCCCAAGCTACCCCATCAAGAAAATCAGCCACGAAATGCCTCTGCAAATTCTCCAAGTGGTCCCTCCCACAAGAAGGTACAAGTAGCAATGTGGCAATCATGGTTTTCCCATGGTATCTCCTGCAACATAAAACATGTATAATGGGGAGAATCATGCTCCCAATGGGTTGTACATAAAATTATCTCTAAATAATGCTCCTTAATAGATATACAACATCAGAAATACATAAGAAGCAATATTCAATAGAAGCAAGTTGTCAAATGACAACCGGAGAGTAGTTCCAAATCCCACCCATGGAACCTACGCAGTGCCTCCTTGGCCTACCTCAAAATAAAAATAACAAGTGTTGTACTAGCCACTTGTTTGCTGCCACAAACATCTCATGAGATGAAATCATGGAAGTACAAATAGGTGCCAATGGTGCACACCAAGAAGTATGTGGCTTCCCCTACAACCATCACAAAAATAGCCAAAATCAAGGCTACAAGTAGTTGCAAGTACATTATACCAAGTGCAATAAGGGATGATCCTCCTTGATCAATATGCTGCTCATATAAAGTAAAGAGGTACATAATGTGAAATTATACCTTCTCTACCATGTACTTGAGACCTTGAGCTAGATTGGCTCATCTGAGTGCTCTCCCTCTCCTCTGATGAGTAAGGGAATGGTTGTGCCAACCTCTCCAAAAAAAATTGGGCTCTGCATCTATCCATATGCTGATGTAGATCATGCTGAATTCCCTCCCAAGGGAACTCCTCTAGCAAGGCAAGTATGCATCCAAATGCATAGCTAGGAAGTCCTCATATGCTGCATGCAATAGTGTTCTCCTTGAGACTAGAAGCCCTAGTCAAGAAGAGTTTGCCATGATGATAGATGATCATATCATCCACTAAGTATTGGCCATCTCCATCAAGGCCATCCAAGAATCATGCATGCATCAAGATCCTGGGGAATGCTCAACCAAAGCTGAGTCCTCCATCCTGGATCAATCTCCACATAGAAAGCGTTGGTGTTCTGCAATATGGTGCTCCATCACACTGCTGCCTGCTACCTTGACATCCCCTCATGCCAAATTCATCCTCCAAGTTGCTGCCATGCCCATCATGCAACTACTCATGCTCAAATAGAAATGATTCTCTCTGAAAATGAGCCTCCCATGAGAGACTATCACCTCCAAATAATCTCCCGATCCTAGGCAGTATAAGCATGAGTGGCCTCCCTCTACTCCAATGCATGAAAGAGTCCTTCCTCAAAGGAAGTACCATCTCTCTCACCAAATCTATGGAGCATCCATCTTGCATCATGAAGATGCAATCCTCTATCCTTGCAGCAACATCTGCCAGCGAAGTATGAATGATGAGAGTGGGTGATGGTGAAAATGAGAGAGTGTCTCCCTTCCCTTGAGTCTATCCCAAACTCTTTTTGATGTGATGAACTCTTCCAAGGTTTCCACCTCCTTAAATCAAGGTGTGAGGCCCCAAAATGTGGAGCACCCAACCTCCTCTACTGATCTAGTGGTCTCCTTGGTGCAATGTCTCCATGCAGTGAGACATCATCATCAAGAGATGACTGAATGTATGAATGGAGAAAACCCTCCATGCTTCCACTGTGCAATCCAATCATCATCTTAGGTGCATCAACCTCATAAAATAGATAGGGTGTGTGCTCTTCATCACATGATGCTGATCATCCTCCCTATATTCTCCTTCTATCACCATAGCTCTGCACCCTGATACCAATGGCACAGGTGTATCATGAGTTGTGCCTTGATCTCTTCATGGGAGATCCTGGAGAATTTTCTTGCAAAGACACAAGAATCCCTCTATGTGGAGCAAGAGATCCTCTTTCCTCTACATGAGGCACTAAATCAACTCTGGCTATACCAGTGCAGTTTCCCTCCTTCTCATAAACATGTAGGGGCAACTTCTCCAAAATTCGATCTCCTTTTGAAAAAGAGACCTCCATGCTCTCCTGTGCAAGAATGTGAGATGGATACCTTGCCTCCAACAAGGTGTGATGCAAGATGTCACCCTTCTCAACAATGTTCTAAAGTGGATCTGAGTTTTTGTTTCCTTCCCTTACATGCAAAGTCTTGGTTTGTTTCTCTGCATGTGTTTCAGATTTCCTCCCACCAAATCTTTCCATCATTACTTCAATAAATCTGAAATAGGAAGAAGTATTTGCATCCTTTAAAGAAAAGGACTCAACTATCCACGATGCATAGTTCTTACCACCATAGCATCTCCTTTGGATACTTTGTGCTGCTGCAACATGATCTTCAGCTCCTCTACCCATGCTTTGGCTGATCATGTAGGTGAACCTCTGAAGGTAGATAGAACAAATTTATCTTGCTACTGGCTTTCCTTTACCTTATACTTGCAAAATTCCATGAAAGTGAGATGATCTCTGAATGCCGGAGTTTGAGACTCAAACTCCTTCTAAAAATCTTTAAAAGTTTTCCTCTTGATCACCTCTCCTCCTTTTCCCATATCCTCCATGAAAAAATGCACATTTGACTGCGCTGTGCATCAAAGGATGTGACTGCATGTTAACATTCCTCATCAGAAACCCTAGAGTTTGTTCTTGTTTCAAACCCTTGTGGAGATTCTTCAAATCTCTCCCTTCTCTTTTGCTTGTGGCTCCCATGAAAGCCCTAGGTGGATTGAGGGAGAAGCTTGGCTAGCTCATCTCCTTTTTCTTTCTTCTTCTCCACTAAGTGGAGTCTTCTTCATCTTCTTAGATGGCATCTTGGTGAAGATCCATAGGTTGAGCCAAGATTATGCTCTGATACCACTGTAATGTTCCTTTTTCAGAAACATTGTCAATCAACAAGAAAATATATTCCAGAGATAGAATGAAGGGGAATTTACTGGATATGTCACCTTCATAAAGAAGGATGAGCTCCAGAGGCTTCCTGGCCCACTATCAGACTCTGTCTATAGATTGTTTTCAAGGGACAATATCCCCAAGAGGGAAACACAACAAGACTGGGAATCTCTTAAGATAACCCCAAAATGCAGCTAAAACAATATAAAGACATAAACTGGAAATATAAGTGAATAAACATTATTAAAAAATGCATGAAACCCTTGAGCCATTTTATTATGAAATAACAGTAGAAAAATGATACAATGAACATCAAAGGAATAAGGCAAGAAGCCTTCCATGAGAACATATGCCAAAATACACAATGCTGCATCATAGCAGAATACCCATGAATAGGGACTGCGCAGTCATAGAAGGGAGACTACTGTAATGAGTGAAAAACAACATGGAACTTCATATACATGGCTCATACATCAATGGGAGAGAATATCTAAGCTCCCAATCACTACCTCAAGTCAATTGTAGAAAGATTGGCTAAAAAATGAAAAACAGATAAAATGTCGAAGTTGCTGGGTAGCTGCAACAACTCAATACATGGAATGGAATGGAGAAGGCTGAATGGATGAAGCTGATGAAGAGCCCTTCTCCTTTGGAAATCTGAAGTGCAAGGCCGATCCCTACACCAAAGATCTCACCCTCTGAAATGTATGTGAAACCCTCACTGCAAATGTGATCCAACTAGAACGTAGTCTATGAGAGGGCCTACGCTATACCTGATGGAAGTGGTTGGCCTCCTACCAATGATAGTGTAATAAGCTTGGGAAACATCCTCACTAAACTCCCAGAAGTAGAGAACCTCCCTCCTCTGAAATATCAGCTCGAAATGGTGTGTAGGAAACCTCCCAGAAACACTGCACAATATCTGCTACAGAAACTGCACTGATGTAGATAGCTGATGCTATGGCCTGAATGCCGGAATATGGAGGATGAGTGCAATCCTTCATGAGCTACTCAAGAAGGAGAGGAAATCCTAAACAATACTCCCTCGTGCCCGAGGGCACTGCAACTCTGCTGAACAGCAAGAGGCAACAATTTTTCTGAATAGACAAATAATCAAATGATCCAAGATAATCTCAATGGGTTGCCTTGCCTCTCTTTTAAACACAATGAAGCCTCCATATTCTTTCCTCTAGAATTTTCCTCCATCATGGAATATTCCTCCACTAAAACTGCGCTATCCCACTTAGTGCTTTCCAACTCATGCCAACACAGTTTGACTTGGTCAATTAGGCCTTGTCTATTTGCATTTAAACCTCTTTCACACATGAGGGTGTGAAATCCAGCTCCATGATGATCCCTTTTCACACTGTAAGGGATTTTATTCCTGTTTATTACATGAATGGATCACTTTACCCTCTTTTATTCAACAAAATGAAAATATGCAACTATAATGTTCCATTTTAGCTTGAGGCTAAAATTGGGAACATTACAATTTCACAATGACACAGGGAACTTGGATATCATCTCTTGATGCTCACATCACGAGCAACAAGACCCAAGAGGATGGTCTGAGATAGTTGGATGGGAGATGGTACATCAAGAGAGAGGCTTTCCAGCTATGGCATATGGATAGGGCGCGATTTGATGGATGCATGCTTGGGGATAGTATGATCTTCTGTAGAGGTAACATTTTCACCACCCTTGAGCCCACACTTAGATAGATGTATGAATACCTTTTAGTGAGACATTATGAGGTGTCTCAGGAGCATCTACAGTGGTTGGTGGGCCATACTTTCAAATGTATTTTTAGACTTCAAGAAGTATTTGGGGGCGCTTGCAGGAGGCAATATGACATATTCCACTTCGTGGTATGTCCAGTGCAGGGAAATTTCGTACACACCAGATTGGTTCGTGATGTAGGTTGTCCATATATGGATTGAAAATAGGGGATTGAGATGTGGTATAGGCTAGTTCTAGCTGCTGTCAGGACTATTTTGCAGTCGTTTTGGTTGCAGGATATAAGAATTTGGTTGGTTGATGGGGCATTTTGTTTTGTGATTGGTGGGGATCAAGGCAAAGAATGACTTATATCACTCTTGGTTTGACATACGAAGGAGCACCGAGGCCTATGTCACATGGAAAGGTCGGTTTTCCTTTTTACTTCTCTAGACCAACACTGACAGTAGATGGATAGAAATTTATATCATGGAGATCTCAGTGCAAGATGAGCTTGGTCTTCTTATTTTTTTGCCATCAGGTTCCAAGAGAGGAGGATACAGTCTTCACGTGATGAGAAGTATTTCATAGTAAGAGTGTTGCAGCGTCAGCATGGTGACACCCTTATGAGAGTGGCATGGGATCCAGGCATCACCAGATTTCACGGTTCAACTGCCCTTAGGGATGATCTATTGCCTATATGGGGACATCATTTAGATCTTCCAGTGGGTTTTAGTGATTCTTTGTTGGCATGAGGAACTTCACTAGCATGGAGGGATGATCAACAAGGGGAGTTTAGGGGAAACTCGTGCAGGGAAGGATTTATTTCCACAGTAATCAGATTGTATCTTTAGGTTCCCACCCTTGGAGTACATGCAATGAATTACTTAGTAGAGAAGTTGCACATGGAGACATATAGGACTTGATATGATTATGATTCTCTATTTAATGATGGTATGTAAAGGGCTTATGGCACCTGTATCTGGTTGGATGTCCAATGGAGCAAGGTGTGCTTCACATTGATTAGGATGGCTTAGGATCCTGGTATCAAGGGATTCCTTCATGTTGGGACAGTGCTGATATTGGGGATGACTGAATGGTACATTTGGGACCTTGGCATTATTGGTGGTTACAGTGGTGATAAAAAGTCAAAGAGTACTTGGTGTGTTGGAAGATCTTGCCAGATGAGGATGCTACATGGGAGAATTAACAAAAATTACAGCCTCTATTTTTGTAGTTGCTTGGGGTCAAGTGACATCCGAGAGGGGAGGACTGTAATGTTCCTTCCTGAATTTTCCTAATTTTTGGAAAATACCTTTTCGTCCATTTTGAATTAAGTAAAGTAAATATCCCTTTTTTCGACTAATATAGGAAATAAGAATAAAGTAAGTTTATTTGGAATTTGGGACCCACAATATAGCTAACTGGAGAAGAAATTTAAATAGATATCCATTGGGTAAATCGAAATGCATTAAGTGGGCCCACAATTTTTCATGGCGAAAATTTATAAAAGGAAGGGTTGATGAAGGCTTAGGCATCATTTACAAATTCAGTTTTTTCAATTTCCTTAGTTGTTTAGCTGAGCCAAACACTGTGTTGTTCAGCGCAAGAGATTCCCAAGGAGAGAAGCTCACCCCTTCTTCGATGGAATTCGAGTGCCACTCAAGGAGGGTATTATTCAAGGTTTTTTGATTCATTGAGGCAACCATAGTCTCCATGCTTTCCTGGAGCATCTGGGGACGCAATTGAAGTGATGACTATGCAGTGGAGAGAGGTAGTTGTTATGATGGTGTTGGGTTGTGAAGGAAATATTCTGGAGCCCCTATAGGCAGAGTTAGTGTTGGATTGATGAAGTTTTGGAGTAGCCTCCATCCTTAGAGATCAGAGATACATTATCCCTTGTATCACCTCTTCAGAAACTAAGTCATTGACTTAGTGTTTGCACAGTCATCTTGTGGGAAGGTATTGGTGTGGATAGTTGTCGAGGTATTTTGAGTAGAGGAGTTGGAGGATTGTTTGGAGGAGTATTTCTCGAGATTTTTTAGAGTTTTGGAGTGCATAGATATTTTGTAGCATCCACAACAATTGAATTTGAAATTAGAGGAGGGCCAAGCATAGGAAGGTAAAATTTTGGAGGTTGGAATTTGGAGCAGAGCTTTCTAGGTTTTTCTGGGTTTTGGGCAAGGATCACCTTCCCAAATTCCTAGAAATTTATGAGCATTATTTGGTGGAAAAATTCAGTCTCGAACTCAGCTATCAATTATAGAAACTAGGTGATTGTGCCATATTTCAGAGGAGCAACGTAGCAGCAATTATTCCATTCAACATTTGATCACTTGAAGCCTGTAGCTTGCCTTGTGCAAGCCTAGGTGAATCACTTCCATCTCATTTTGTACTCCACCCATATATTATTAATAAAATTGGGTGTTTTCGGCATATTCTTTATTTCTATGTTACTCAAGTGAAACTTTTGTTTTTGATTTATTGCATGTTCTTTATATTGCTAAAAATCTTCTATTTGGAAGAGTTTTCCCAACACTTTTTGAAGGTTATCAATGATCTGTCTAAGGGTATTTTGGAGCTAAGGCAACAAAACTACAATAAAAACAAGATAAAGGTATTCCAAGGGGAAATTCACCTAGGTGAAGGCTCTGGCACTTCACAACACGATGTAGCTAATACCCCCAACATACCCCTTGTTTCTATCACACCACCCAGTTCCACCATCCCCACATTTTTATCATTTGGTGTTGGAGGACCGCCAGGGAAAGATCAGATTCCCATGGGGGATTATTTTGTGGATTATTAGTCCTATGGAACTAACTTTAAAGAGGCCATCAATTTCAAGGACTTTTTCCAGTTGAAGGGAAATAACATGAGCAAGGGACAGGGTGGAGGAGGTCACATGCATGGTACTAATTTTCAATGTACCATGGGGAGATTATTCCTCCCAAATTTTGATGGCTCACCTAAGAGCTCAGCTAGGGAATGGGTTAAGAAGTTGGATGTATACTTCCAAGTTAATCAGATGATAGAGGTGGAGGAAATTAAAATTTCCACATTTCATTTAGAGGGGGAAGCTCGTGACTAGTGGTTCCATGGATTGACCACGATGGGGCACACAAGAGTCGCAACTTATAAGGATTTCACTAAGAGGGTGTTGGATCACTTTAAGAGGAGAGATCCGGAGGAACAATTTGGGGAGATGACATGACTCAAACAGATGGGGAGTGTTGAGGCCTATATCTCCGAGTTTCTGAGAATGAAAATGATGGTGCCTGACTTATCTTGGATTTATCAGAGCCAGGAGATTTTTCATGTTCTTGGAGGGGATAGCAGAGCCACCAAGGGGATTGGTGAGGTCCAACATGCCCAACACTTTTTAGGATGAAGTTCAGAGAGCTTGATACTTGTAGGATGCTCTACCTAGGGCCAGAGCGCAGATTCCACCGAGACAGGTGTTCCAGTAAAGGGGGATAGACACTAAGGCTCCACCACTGGGATTTAACCAGGGGCATGGCCAGTTGGATGAGGAGACCTAGAGAGACCTTTGGAGGAGGAAGCTATGCTTCACCTGTCAAGAACCTTGGGCTCCAGGCCAAAGATGCATGGTGGGTAAGGCACACTACATTGAGGTATTTTCTAACAGTGACCAAGTGGATGACGTAGAGTTGGAAGTAGACATATATGACAACGTGGCATATATGGATAGGGTACCACCAACACCACCACCACCACCACTGAGGGGAGCTTCTTTCACACCACCATAAGGGGTCCTTGAATCCTTACATGGAATACCCAAATTTTTGACGTTGAGGATCAAGGGCACTATGTAGGGACAACGTGTATCAGTTTTGGTGGACATTGGGGCCACACACAATTTCATCGATGCATAGATGGTTCAAAGGAGAGGTATCACGACCAAGGATTTTGATGGATTCTCATTCCTTGTTTCAGGAGACAATACCATACAGTATATGTGATATGTTCCTTCTTTGATAGTGATGAACCATTTCTTCATAGTGGATTTATTAGACACCAATGTGGTGATGGGTGTCCATTGGCTCTATTCTCTTCGCTGAGTCACTATGAATTGGAGGAAGCTATAGATGGAGTTTATAGGGCCGGATGGAAAATTAGTTGTTCTTCAGGGCATGCATTATTACCCCCCACAGAAAGTCTCGACACACACGATGGAGGCTAACCTGAGACATGGTGAAATTGAGTGGGTGGTGGAGTTGACGATTTCTGAGGCTGGGGGTCAGCCCAAGCCACCACACCCTGATATACAAGCCATCATATACAATTACCCAATGGTGTTTTGGGACATACCACCAGGGAAACGACCTAACATGGGATTTGAGCACATGATTGAGCTAGATCTAGGGGTACATGTCATTATTATCAATCCATAAAGACATCCCAAGGAATACAGGGATGATATTGAGCGGTCCATTCATGAAATGTTGGCACTTAGGCATATTAGGCCGAACTCTAATCCCTTTTCTTCATTAATTTTCCTGGTGAAGAAAAAGGATGGGACGTTACACATGTGAATTAATAATTAGGCACTAAAAAAAAGACCCTGAAGAACCACTACCCCATTCCATGCATAAATGAGTTGATGGATGAGCTGAGAGGATCCAAGTATTTATCCAAGATAGACTTGCGTTCGGGGTACCAACATATTATAATGAGGGATTAGGATGTCCCCAAGACGGCTTTCAATTGTCACTATGGGCACTTTGAGTTTCTATTTATGTCTTTCAGGCTAACCAATGCACTAGTCTCCTTCTAGTCCTGCATGAACCATGTGTTCTATGGGAAGTTGTGGAGATTTGTATTGGTATTTTTTGACGACATTTTGATCTATAGCAGGACCTGAGAGGAGAATTTGTAGCACTTGGAGGTGGTGTTGTGCATTTTAGAGGAGAAACAATTATATGCCATTTTGTCCATGTGTGAGTTCAGATCGAAAAATATTCTCTACTTGGGGCATATTATTGGGGAGGATGGTGTGAGAGTGCATGAGGAGAATATTAGGGGCATATGCGACTGACCAATACCCTAAAATTTGACAAAGTTGAGGGGTTTCATGGGTATATGCAACTACTATAGGAAGTCCATGAAGGGATTCTCCTATTTGGCATCCCCACTCACTGATTTTACCAAGAAGGGGGCATTTGATTGGACTAATGGGGCACATGTGAATTTTGAGTGACTCAAGCATGTGATGATTAGTTTCCCGGTGTTGGAACTTCCATATTTCATGCATCCCTTTGTGCTTGAGTGTGATGCATCAAGGGGGGGCGTAGGGGTGGTATTGATGCAGGGGGGGACCCGACAACTTTTTAGATTTGGAAGATACTTCACCATGAGCGGCTATACTCCATATATGAAAAAGAGATGCTAGCCATCATGCATGCACTGACAAAGTTTAGACAATACTTGGTGGGTAATAGGTTTCGGGTGAAAACAAATCACAATAGCCTTAGATTATTTTTTGAGTAGAAACAGCTGCAGGAGAGGAAAAAAAAATGGGTAAGAAAAATATAGGCTTATGGCTTTGAGATTTAGTATGTCAAGGGTCGACACAATGTGGTATATGATGCATTGTCCAGGAGGCCGACCACTATTCCGCTAATGAGCATTGAACCAGATTGGAAGGTGTAGTTGTTGTTGAAATTTGCAACAAGAAACAGTGAAATTGGCATCCAGAAATGAAATCCAGAAAATGGCACCCAGAAATGGCTACCATATGAGGCTTTTGATTTAATTTTCCCTTAATTAGATTGGAAGAAAAATTGTAATTTCATATCATGAACACTTGTATTAGATAACTGAGTCATGTAGACTTAGTTAGCTTAGGAAATTTGAGTTAGAGTTAAAAGAGGAGGAATGTAGAGGATTTCCCTATTTCTATGGGGTCTAGATATAGTTATTTGTGATTTGTAATTAGTTAACTCAAGAAATTGAGTAAAAACTAGTTTAACTAGTTCTAATTGTGAGATGAGCTAGTGAGAGTTCCAGTTAATTAAATTAGATTTAATTCACATGCAGTGATCAATTATTTAACTGATAATTCGCTATAAATAGTTGTTTAATTTCAATTTTAAGGAAGACCCAGTTGAGACTTAGGTTAAAGGGAAGAGATCTATCAGTTGTACTATTAAAAAATTGTACAGGTCATGCATGAGGTCATCAGGAAGGCCTTGAAGGATTAAAAAATCATTATTTGGGATTTCCCTAATTAATAGGGGGTCAATTAGCCCATGAATGCGTAAGAAAGGTATTCTAGGTAGAGGCAAGAAAAAAGTTAAATACTTGACCGATTTTTCTTAGATCGCAAGCCAGTTTTGAGTAGGATCAGAGTGAGATAGTCAGCAAAGTGCAAAGGTTTATCAATGTGAGGAATAACATTGTATTGTTTCATGATCTAGACCATATGCAATGTAGAGATAGAGGGCTTTTGAGTAGTTTCTTTCCCCAGATACATCTTGTGTTATGTGATTTATAATTTATTTATCTTTCTTATATGTGATTGTGCTATCGTGTTTTGTTTCCATGAATTGTAGGAAGGATTCAGTATCTTGTTTTAGTACATTATAAGATTGAATTGAATCGCGTTGGTATATTTTCTATAGTTTCTAGTGGAGTATTCTAAGGACCAATTTTTATGTGAGGTCTTTGATGGCACAGTTACAGATGACTGGTACAAAGTGATGAATAAGGTGATCTACTATAAGGACCATATTTATTTAGTGCCCAACTCCCAATTGAGGGAGAAGATTATGTAGGTTTCCCACGATTCACATTTATTAGGGCATCATGGGTTCACCAAAGCATACAAGGATATCAGGGAGCGTTTTTCATGGAAGGGCCTGAAGGGTGATGTTCTGAGGCACCTCCGGGAGTGTGATACGTGCCAAAGGAACAAGGATGAGTAGACACACCCTGCTGGATTGTTACAACCTCTTCCTATTATTTAGGGGAAATGGGAGAGTATTTCAATGAATTTTATCATCAGGTTGCCTACAATACATGCCAAGGGATGCATCTATGTGGTGGTAGACAAATTAACCAAATTTTCCCACTTCTTTTATATTTTCGCCCAGTCTTCAGCCCCAGAGGTGGCTGAACCTTTTTTAGGGAGGTGTTTCAACTTCATGGTATTCTGAAGGCTATTTTCAGTGACTGGGACAAAAATTTCATTGGAGGATTTTGGCAAGAGTTATTCCGGCTGATGGGTGCTGAGCTCACCCCAAGCACTAGCTATCACCCCTAGACCGACGGGCAGATAGAGATTGTAAACAAGTGGGTGGAGTGATATTTATGCAACTATGTGATGGGCTAGGAACGTGCATGGATATGTTGGTTGCATTTGGTAGAATACTACTATAAAAAAAATTACCACATTTCCATAGGTATGTCCCCATTCTAAGCTTTATATGGTTATGATGCATTTAATTTTATTGATATGATGTTTGGATATAGCTGGGCCCAAAGGATATCATACGGACTCTCAAGGAAAACCTATAGATTGCACAGAACTAACATAATATCTATGTTGAAAGGGGCCAATGAGAGAGCCAGTTTGAGGTTCAGGATCTGGTTTTTCTTAGTCTTCAGCTATTAAAACAGTCCATTCTCAAACAGAAGGGGGCCAATAAGTTCAAGCACCACTTTTATGGGATGTACAGAGTCATTAGGAGGGTTATAGAGGTAGCATATGAGCTGTAGATACCTCTAGGGAGCAGATTTCACAACATTTTCCATGTGTCTTTCCTGAAAAAACCACTAGGGTAGAAAGCGACATAAACTACATAGTTACCACCAATGGATGATGAGGGGCATCTGGTTTTGGATCCTGAGGCTATTTTGGATACCCGTGAGATACATTTGCGGAACATGGTCATCAAAGAGTTCTTTATCAGAGGGAGGAATCTACCTAATGAGGATGCCACTTTGGAGGGAG
The DNA here is from genome assembly GCA_034641835.2 of Pinus albicaulis. Taxonomy (NCBI): domain Eukaryota; kingdom Viridiplantae; phylum Streptophyta; class Pinopsida; order Pinales; family Pinaceae; genus Pinus; species Pinus albicaulis. The sequence continues at coordinate 483,225,029 of CM076577.1, forward strand.
AGTAGATAGTCCAACATCCATCCTTGGACTTGATTGAGGACAAGCAACATTTTGGCAGGGAGGATTGTGATATTCCCACTTAGAAATATTGCTAAGGGGAAATATCAAATTTTCCAATATTTCCATATTTTGTACTTTCACTAAGGAAAAGTGGGTTGTGGGACCCCACTTGAAATTTTGGAGCTAAGGACAGGGCCCAACATAGGAGAAAGGGAAAAATCGAATGGTTAGTGGATGGTGGGGGTCACACCAAAGAGGGAATACACTCACCTCTTGGAAATACACATTCTTGGAAGTAAAGGATGGAGGGAATTGATGGTTCAGTCCCACATGAGAAAATTGGAGGAACAATGACAAAATAGGAGGCACTCATTTTGGGGCATATTTGATCATTTGAACACTCACCTCGACTATCACGCTTGAGATGGAAGCCAAGTTTCCATGTGTTGTTGAGCACAAGATATTTTCAGGTGATAATATCCCATTTACTTCGGTGGACTTCATGTGCCAACCCTAGGAGGGAGTCTTCATCACCTTCAATTTGATCCGGGATCCTTTTCAGAATATTTGTAGAGTTGGTTCAGCAGGGGGGGTGCAAGAAAGAGAAATACGCAGTAATAAGAGGAGATGTTTTGGGGGAAAGTGATTTGTGGGGTCTCTGGGATAATAAAGGGGCATCATTTGCTGAATATTGATGGAATTTTTAGGGCCTCATTTTTTGGATAATTTCCAGGCCAAACATTCATCAAGAGAGACTACGTGGTCCTTCACAATACCTTTTTTTACCACACATGGGGCATGGTGAGGAAGAGGAGTTTGGGGCTGAGACTTGTGGAGGAGTTTTGCAAGGGGATTTTTTGAACATATCAGCCATTTTGTGAGCCTTCAATAGTGGTATTTACAGGTGGGTAAAAATACCCAACATCTAGAGGAGCTAGGGGAATTTGGGTCAAAATTACGAGGTCAACATATGGCCAAACCCTTGTTGGGTTTTGGTGGGTTATTGGAGGAGAGTTCGGGGGTACTTTCTCAAAATTTTCTAAGCACCAAAGGAGGTCCTATAAGACTTTTTTTGCATCTAGCAGTGCATTTCCTGAGGGTCAGCGTAGAGATTTGTCGAGGGAACCTACCTAGTGTTTAATCAGTTCATTGCATCACCTAGGCCTTGTTAGCTTGCCTTGGGAAAGCCCAGGTGCATGCCTTCTAATCTCATATTGTTCCCCACCATTTATCTTAATAAAATGGCTCATCTTAGTGCATATTTTTGCATTTTCTAGGTGTTTAATATTGTGTGAAATGTGTGTGTGTGTGTGTGCTTTCTATGTATGTTTTGTTTATCATTGTAAATTTCCCTTAGGGATAATGCATATAATTCATTTAAACTAACAAAAGTGCTTTCGCTTTAGTAGTGGTGATGGTTATAAACAAGGAAGATTCATGGATCATGTGTCTGAATTATAGGAAACTCAACAAAATAAAAACTAGAGATAAATTTTTTATTCCTGTCATCGATGAATTATTAGATGAATCACAAGGATAAATTTTCCTTACTATGTCGGATCTTTTTTATGGGTATCATCAAATCAAAATGAGGTAAGAATAGATCTCAAAAACAACTTTTAGATCACATGAAATTCATTATGAGTTTTGGTGATGCCATTTTGGACTGACTAATGCACCTTCAACATTTAAAATCACTATGAATGCTATTTTAAAACCATTCTTTAGAAAAAAAAATTAGTTTTTTTAATGATATATTAATCTATAAAAAATATTCAGAAGAGTATGCATAACATGTTGACATGGTCTTACAACTATTAGAAGAGAAACAACTTTATGAAAAGTCGTCAAAGTGTGAATTTTTGGTTCAAAAAGTGGAATATTTAGGTCACATTGTATCTCATGAAGGTGTCATAGTGGACCCTAAGAAAACCAAAGCTATGATGGAATGAATAATTCCAAAACTTTAAAAAATATTATAGTATTCTTAGTATTAATGGACTATTACCCAGAGTTTGTCAATAATTATGGTGAAATAGTACCACATCTAACATCTCTATTTAAAAAGGAGAGATTTTTTGGACTCAAGAAACAAAAAAAAAATTTAGAACTCTCTAGGAGGCTATGTGTATGACTCTTGTCTTGGCTAGGCTTGACTTGACAAAATTTTTTCTCATGGAGTGTTATGCCTTAGGGTTTTCCATTGGTGTTGTTTTAATGGATGGAGGAAGATCCATTTCTTTTAAGGGAAACCAAATTAAAGGAAAGAAATTATTCAAACCATTTATGATAAGGACAAGTTTTCCATATTACATATAATTACGAAATGACACCCTTAAATAATGGTAGATGATCAAGGTAGAAAAAAATAATGACAGTCTAAATTAGTTTTAGGAACAATGATAATCTTTAGAAGAGAAATAAAAACGGGTTACAAAAATTACAGGTTAAAAAAATAAAATATGGTGGTAGACACACTTTCAAGGAAATAAAAATATAAAAAGGGTTCACTTTGGGTTATTATTATTCCACAATCTACTTGGGTGAAGGAAGAAAATATAGAATGGAAGTAGTATTAATAGGTATCCAATTCCATTCAACAACTACAAGATGTCACAAGTGCATTATATAAATTTGTGTGGAAGAATGATTTATCGTGCTATCAATGTCACCTATATTTATGTAATAATTTCCAACTCAAATATAAGGTCCTTTTATTATTGCACACTTCTCCTATATGAGGACATTCAAGGATGTTGAGAACTTACCGTAGGATCTAGAAATAATTTTTTGGGAAGGTATTAAAATTTATGTTTAAGAGTTCATGGCTAAATTTATGGTCAACCAATAAAAGAATATAGAAAAAATTAGAACCCCAGGTCTCCTACAACCATTAACCATACCAAACCAATGTTGGGAAGATGCTTCAATGAATTTTGTTGTAATTCTACCCAATTATGAACCAAAAAAAAATCATCACAATAATAGTCTATAGACTTACAAAGCATGCCCATTTTTCTCTCTTTCTCATCCTTTTAAATAAGATACATTATCTGTAAGACTCATGGAAACAATTCAAAACATAAATGGAATCATATTGAAGACTATTTTAAGTGATAAAAATCTAGGTTTTATTAAAAAAAATTCTATTAAAATATTTTTATGTTTTGGTGCTCAATTGGATCATAGATATTATCATCCTCAATTTGATGGGAAAACTAAGATTGTGAAAAAATTCTCGTTTCTTTCATTTTGATAAACATGCACAATGGGTCAAAAGGTTTCTCTTGGAAGAATTTTTGTACAACACAACCTTCCATACTTCAAGTAAAATGTCCACATTTATGGTAATGTATAGATTTCTTCCTCCATCCATCACATCAACCTTGAGAGTAGAAGTGAAGGTTCAAGTAGAGGAGGACCATAGAGAATCAACAGAAGGTTCTAAAAATATTAAATAATAACTTGGCTACAACATAAAATGGGATGAAACAACATGTATATCAACATCATAATGCAAGGGAATTTGAGGTAGGAAATTGGGTATTTTTTAGTTTATATCCATACACTACTACATTTGGTGGAAATTCCGACACTTGCTTCCGACGCTTTTGGCCAAATGTCGGAAATTTCCCCAAATTTTTTCAATCCCACCCGAACCCGTCGCTATACCGACGTTTAGAGAAATGTGTCGTAATACCGACACTTAGACAAAGTGTCGCAGTTGCGACGTTTGAAGGAAGACGTCGCAATTGCAACGCTATTCCCCAAGGCGTCGCTATTGCGACAGATGCTTCCAAACGTCGCAATTGTAACACAATGTCTAAGTGTTGCAATTGCAACGTTTGGAGGCATCCGTCACAATAGCGACGCTTTTTTTGCGACAAAATTTCTAAGTGTCACAATTACGACGTTTAGAGGGATCCGTCGCAATAGTGACGCTCTGGCTGCCGTCAGTATAACGACACTTATATGCAATAAACGATAGTTATATGGCCTTTGCAAAAATGGTCGGTTTACAGAGCAGTGCGAGGAGTAGTTAATGGAGGCACCTTTGCGATTGCGCATAATTTGGAGAGAAAATAGTAATAATGAGAGAGGCTCCTTTAATTGCGTCTTTGATTTGTGAAGGTATGGATTGTTCAGCCTGCAATTCTATGCTGTCTAGAAAGACTCGCAATCCTCTGGAAACAAGACTGTTGTGAAGATGCCTGGCGAAGAAACGGACATCGGGTTCACGACTGTTGATGAACACATCGTAGTCCGGCGAAGAAGGCACCAAGGAGGGTATTCTCAGTGAATGAGGGATGTTGAAATATTAATTTCAACTACCCTGTCCTCTGGCCACTTTCTAAATCTGTTTCAATGGCTCTGTCAAACAGCCGCTTTCTAAAACTGATGAACAGTCAATTTTGGTTTTGAAATCACAGTCCCTGCACACTTGAAAACAGAGCGCTGTTATTTTTGGAAACAGAGAAATTTAATAGTAAACGCGGGAGATTTTAATTCAGAAGAACGTGGTCCCACAGACCACAGACCAAATCAGCCATCCACGTGGAAGCAGGCGATTTGATCGCGTTATTTTTTGGCCCGTTTGCATTATGGAATTCCGGACCCGAAACATTATAAGGCGGAATTAATTTGACTTTCGCATCACAGCTTTCCTCCGTACGAAAAGCCAAAAAACGGACCCAAATTTTTATATGGCGTATTCTATGAAGTTTTCGCGTTACAAATTAGGGTGACATGAGCAGGCTATTTTGGAACGCGAATTTGTGATTGAAATTGGGTTTATTTTTTTTGAAGTCCAGACGTATGATATAGTTTTATTAATATTTTGTTATAAGTTTTGTTTCACCACCCGATAGTTATTTAAACCATTGGCTCATATATAAAATATGCGCAAATATTTCACTTTGGGCATTTGTAATGTGGGCCCGAATACTTTAAATAGGTACATATACATTAGACAGTTTAAAATTTTTGAGGATTGCACCCCCGGTGCAATTGTTTGTTTATAAGATTATATGATACATGTGAGATAAAGGTTTATTATTTATCATATATAAATAAATTTTATCAATATTGTACATTTACACTTTTATGAGGTGATGTTATAAGTAAATTCATAAATATCTCTTTTTAATCCTCATTTTACTCCATGAATACGTTTGGAAATGAAATTTCAATAGATTAATTTTCTCCTAACCTATGTATCATCAATATTGTACATTTACATTCTTAATGATGAGGTGATGTTATAGGTAAATCCATGAATATCTCCTTTTAATATTCATTTTACTCCATGAATATGTTTGGAAATGAAATTTCAATAGATTAATTTTCTTTCTATTATATGTTTTACGAAGATATGGTAAGGAATTCTCTCTTGTTCTTCTTATAAATAATTATATATAATTTTTTTTTTTCAAAATAGATTAAAAAAATTATATGAGAAAAATTATTAATTCATCAATATGTGTGTGTGTGTGTTGTGAGGAATAATTTCATAGTTCAACTTAATGGTTCATTACATAATCATGTGATCATCACCAATGATATATCTTAAAAAGCAACTGAAAAGCCATGTGTACAAAATCGATGTATACTCTAGAGAGTGGTTCTCATATCACTATGTAAATTGTTGTATGCTACTTCAACAAAATTATAAGATAAACTATAATAAACATCATATATGCACCATAACAATTGGTGCAGGGTAAAACCCACTTGCCACACCTTTGTACTCGATCCAATTTTCTCTATCAACTCTTCTAGCTGTGGGAGTTTCCTTCAAGGATCATAATACCCCCAAGGCCTGTTATCACCCTAGTAATTCTAAGGTTGTGGGATAGGGATTTTTGTAGTTAAGAACACCAGGGGTAGCCAAGAACTGCTTTGGGAATTCAAGATCTAGCCTTCTTGAACTCCAGAGAGGGATCTCTCCGTATGATTTAGCTTTGTTTTAGTAACAGATATTAGGCTAGCTATGATTGTGTATTTGGGTTTGATTTTAAAAGATTGGTGGGAATAAAGAGATTTCAAGGTAAACCAGAAGGATCTACCAAAATATTGGGCAATGGAGTCAACTCTCTAAGCAAGCAGAACTAAGAAATAAGGCTCAGAGATGAAAATGTGCTAAGGGAAAGATAGGTGACCTTCTAAGGCTATGTATAGGCTTGATTTGATGGAATGGATGGAATTTGAGCAAAAGGGCACTTAAGAATCCTTAAGCTACAGATAAGAAGATTGAAGAAGGGGATCTAATTGGGAACCATAGAACTGCCCATAAGGTTTTACGAACATGCTATTACTGGCCTACCATCTTTAAGGATGCCAAAAAATTCGTGCAGGCCTGTGATAGCTGCCAAAGGGTAGGACGCCCTGGGCAGTCTGATGAAATGCCTTTGAACCCTCAACTAGTGATTGAACCATTTGAACGCTAGGCACTTGATTTTTTTGGCCCTATTAGTCCTCCCTCAAACCAAAAAACATACATCCTAGTTGCAACCGAATATGTCACTAAGTGGGTCGAAGCAGAGGCACTTTCAAAAGCTACAGAGGACTCTGTAGTACAGTTTCTTTTCCAAATATTTGTGTGCTATGGTCTCCCAAGGGACATAATCATAGATGGAGGACCACAATTTGTAGGTAATAAATTAGCTGAAACATTGCAAAACTACCACATTCAGCACAATATTACAACTCCATATCACCCACACACCAATGGCCAAGTAGAGAGCATGAACAAAGTAGAAGACAATAAAATGCCAAGTAAAGAGCACGAACTATAGTTGTCTTGAGAAATTTTATTCACACTGAATACTTCGAATTGTGAAGTATTTATACAAAAAAATGTTTACAAAATATCTCAGGAATTGAGATAATGTTTTAATCAAAAATATGAAAGAAAACTTAAAAAGAGGGACAGCTGCAAAATAGTTTGCAAGCTGTTACCTTTTTACAAGAAAAAATAGAACTGATTATTCTAATTTGAACTGATTGTTGTTGTGCGCTTTAATCCTGTATTTTTACCATTTGAGGTAACAGTAAAAAATGAATTTCCAAGTGAATTTCCTTTTTTTTATCCATTAAATTCACAGCAGATCTGTGAATTCTTGCCACTTTTCTGCAAAGGGGATCTTCATAGTCTTCAATTTTCTATAACTTTCATCTGCCTTTGTATACTTGGAAAATTTAGGCTTGATAGTGAACATATGCCTAATCTCATTATCTAAAAAGAACAGGTTTTTAAAATACTAAAGAAGTATTCTGCCTGTTGGTGATCCTTGAGGCAGTTGTTGTCTGGCTTGCTCTTTTGCATGATTTCTAATTTTTAGATCATAATATTTCTGAGGCATTAACTTGTCATTCAATGTGTGAATATCAGACAAACCTGCTTCTGACAATGTTTTGTATTTGGCTAAAAATCTTGAGATGGATAAATTCATGTCTTTACACCGGTCCTCTAGATTACTCATTATGTTTCTTTTTTTTAGGACCTTTTTGATTTGAAGAATGGTTTCTGTTCTATCAACAATTTTCAATTCTTCCAACTCTTCCCTGGTTTTACTGTTTAAAAAATATATGAGTTGGATTTCTTGGGCTGGTTTTTTGTCAATTTCCCTCTTAGTCTTGTCAATCTCTGCACTAGCAACTTGAAGTAACTCCCTCTGTTCATAAATTATCCGAATTGAAGGCCATTGAGAATGAATGCGATCAATAATTTTGGTCCATAAATGATTTTTTATAAAGGCCACTTGATCTGTAAGATTTACTTGTGCTTGCAAAATCTTTACCTGTTCTTGTAGTCGATCATCCCTTTGCTCATGTCCTCTAGAAGTATTCAAGGCATCATTTTTGGATTTTTCCAAATTTTTAATAGTGCCTCTCAAACTAAGAATCTCTTTATCTTGGTCTTGTGGTGTGGTCCTCTATGAGGATGAAGAAGAAGAGGTAGAGATTAGAGAAGTAATTGGCACTGCAGTTGGTAGTACTCCGTTCGGTGCCAAGTGTTCTGCCAAAGTAGATGGTATAGCAGTGTTTACAGTGGGGATCACTGTAGGAATGACCATTGGTTGTGCTTTTCTTAGCTCTTCATTCTCTTTCATTAGAGCTTCTATTTGACTTTCCATTGTTTTTATCTGACCTGTCATTTGATGTACAAGCTGCTTTAAATCATCATTCTCTGTTTTTTGCTGTAGAATTTCTTTTGCTTGAGAGTTTTCACTCTGAGGCAACTTCAACTGTTTTCTAAGAGCAGCTATATCCTCATTTTTCTGTTTAATTAAGACTTTTCCCCTTCAATGTTGGCTGGGTCACCCCCTGCTTCAATCACTATATCTTCTAGTGCTTTTATTCTTAAATTATTAGCATACATTGAGGCTTTGTCCAACCTCATTTGATTTTGGAGGTTGAGCACTGTTTTCTCAAGCCTAATTGATTTCATAGTTTTACTGACAATTTTGGAATATAGCATTTCAGTATTGCTCCTATGAAATTCAATTTGATCTAATTCATGAATGGCATCTGCATTCAGTTCAAGATCTGTTTTGGAATAATCTGCCATTGATTTTGGCTCAGCCACTGTATTTTTCAAGAATGACATTACCAACTTATTGGATGAATAATCAAATGCTGAAAGAAGCATGTCTTTGTTTCCAGGCTTTTCCTTAAGAAATATAGAATGAGATTGATTCTTGAGCTTTTCATTCTTCTCTTTAATCTGTCTGAATCTGATCTGAATCTCTGACTCTGTATTGTCAGTTTCCTAAGAAGAAGGAGGCAAATCAACAGTAGCCTGGTTTTCCTTCATGACTGTATCTTTTTGTTGTCTTCCAATTTTTACATTTTGAAGCTCTTTTAATGTTTGAGTGACTATTCTTGTTGCTTCATCATTTATATCAATATTTACAGCCTTATCCTTTTCTTCTTCTGTTGACTTGCTTCTTTTACTATAAGGAGTTCTGAATTGTATGTCCTCAATAGTCTCAGCTATGAAACTATCTCCTTCTCTATCTCTTTTATGTACATTATAAGTATCTTTGCTTGTAGAAGCCACCTGTACTGTCTGTTCAATCTGTTTGCCTTTGCCACTGTCTACCTGTACTACCTGTGAATCATCATCAGATAGGGTGTTTGGCTCCCATTCAATTTTATTTACATATCTTTGAATATGGGGCTTAGGATCATGCAAGTAAATAGGAAACTTACATTTTACCCTTATTGCACTCAAAATACCTTGTGGGTCATACTTCCATGTAAAACTACATGGGAACTTATACTCTTTAAGTTTGACATTTATCTCATTGGCAGCTTCTCTGTTATTCACAATGAATGGCCCAATTTGATTTTTCAGCTTAAATTGGGTCTTTTTCTTGAAATCTATGAAGTGGATTTCATCTACATTCAATAGTTGTCTCAGATATTCTAAAGAAAATATTCTTGTAGTAACAAATCTGGGTAACTTATATGGGGCCAGGGATGAGCCATACACTCTTATTTCTGTATGATTTTTATATAAATACCAATCTCCATTTTTTTAGCTCTCTGATAACTGCAGAATTCTTCTTGTCTCATCATTGATCCTAGGGATCTCCTCTTTTTCCAAGAGATACATAGCAGGGGCTATAAATGAGTCATTGAAATCTATAAAACTATACTTTCTGTTCCATTTCCTTAGAATAGATGACCAAAATACTAATGATAGAACTTTTCCTTCTGCATCCACTTTCTCACATTCAATTGGAAACTTATCTGTTTGATAATATAGGAAGAGGTGGAGTAGATAAGAGGAGTATCTGAAAACTCCTTCGTCTGGTAATCTGGATAACTGATAATGCATACTTTCAGCAATAAATCTAGCAAAATTGAACTGAATGGATGGTGATTGACCAGTGCTTAGAGTTGACAGAAAACCTAGGATAGCCACATCAGTGAATTCATCACTGGCGTATCCTAGTATGAAGGAGAGCATTGAGACAATCTGTCTAGTTTCATCTGGGAAATCAATGGTGTCGAAAGGAGGATTTAACTTAGGAATATCAACTTGATTTGGACAAAAAGTCTGGTATATTTTGAATCTAGAATTGAAATCCAAGTCAAGATATAGTTGGGTTAAATCTTCTATTGATAGGGAAGCAGAATTGGGGTCATGATTCATTTGCAGCATGGAATTTATCGACTCTTCAGTGATGTAAAACATGGTTTCTTTTTCTTTGTTTACAATACATCTTTTTTCTGGCATATAATAGGCTTCGCATAATCTGATAAAGTCAGGAACAGAATGAGTGAGAGGGACAATATATCTAGGCAGATTGGATTCCCAAATTGGAATATCTTTGTTACCCTTTTCCATTGATTTTCCATAGCACCAATTATAGACATCAAGCGGGTTAAATTCTACATTAGGGTCTAGTATTAGACAGTCCAGATCAACTAAAGGGCTCTTCTTTGGAGAAATGACTGGAGGCTGGACTGGTCTGACCACTTCTGTAGAATCAGCCGTGAGTGCAGGAGTTGGTTTGTCGATTTTGAAGGACATAAGCTGAGGAATCTTTGCAGAAGACTTCTTTTGAGATTTTGGGCCTCCATTCTTGGGGGTTACCTATTTCTTGGTCATTTTTAATAATGAACGAAGCAAGATTAAACAGTTTTCTAAGTTCCTTTACGAGAAACAGGGGTTTCTTGGCAAATTTCTACTAAAAATGGGGTTTCTGAGTAGGGTTTTTAGGAAATTCAATGAATTTAAAGCTCAGAACGTGTATTTAAAATCGATTTCAATAGAAAAATGGACCAGGGTATGGAAAAAACTGCGAGAAAGGGAAATTAGGGATTCCAGGGAAATTTTGACAGAGTTTTCCCTAAAAAATGGACACTTTTTTGCAGTAACTTTGTTACTTATTTGAAATCGACAGGAATTTTGAAATCTCAGAGGGCAACTTCGAATAAAATTACCTAGAGAACCAGCAGAATTTGGTTGAAGACATTGCAGAGGTTCTCAGTCTTCAATTTTTTGAAAATGGCTTCGTAGAGGACAATGTAGTACTTTGTAATAGAAATTCAGGGCAATGGGCGTCGAAAAATGGTACTGGTAGGTTGAAAATGGCTTTGCAAAGTTTCTCAGGGTTCAAACGGCGTGATTTTGAGGAAAAACAATTCTGCAATGTTTTTACAGGTTTAAAGTGAAAAGGTGAAAATTTGAATGAAAATAATAATTTTAATGTTATCCTTCGATGGTATAACCATAGTTAAATGACATTAAACTTGGGTTAAACGGGTGAGTTTTAGGGAAAACCGCCAGTGGTATTCGCGAGGGTAAATGGTGGTAAGCGGAAACTAGCTTTTCGAACGCGATACAACGTGGTGGCGACACGTAAGCGCGGGTGGTTTGGAAAAACCACCCATTTCGTGCAGCGTTGCCAAAACATAAAATGATTACTTTATGAGCGCGGAAATGTATTAGCGTCATCGGATCTGGATTGAATGAGCGAACGGCCACGACGAAAAGGAAAGGTGCGGGGAAAAGGTAAGTTATCGGGTTCACTTTGGGCCATTGATCTTGGGAAACCATCGCTATACCGACATTTAGAGAAAAGTATCGCAATACCGACACTTAGAAAAAGTGTCGCAATTGTAAAAGTGCGACACTATTGCAAAAGTGTCACAAGACCGACGCTTTCCAGAAGCATCACAATATCGATGCCAGGAAGAACTGTTGCAATTCCGACGAAATGTGGTCGAAATTTTGAACGTCACGCTTCCGACCTCTTTTTTCTGTCGCTCTTCCGACGTTTCTAGAACTGTCGCAATATTAACGGATGTCACAAGACCGACGAAAATAGAAATCGTTCAAAATGTCAGAAGAGCGACGCTTACCGAAAAGGTAAAAGGTAAGTTATTGGGTTCACTTTGGGCCATTTATCTTGGGAAACCGTCGCTATACCGACATTTAGAGAAAAGTCTCGTAATACCGACACTTAGAAAAAGTATCGGGTTCACTTTGGGCCATTGATCTTGGGAAACCGTCGCTATACCGACATTTAGAGAAAAGTCTCGTAATACCGACACTTAGAAAAAGTGTCGCAATTGCGACACTATGCCCCAAAGTGTCGCTAGACGGCTGCCTCCAAACGTCGCTATTATATGTTTTATGAAGATATGGTAAGTAACTCTCTCTTCTTCTTAGAAATAATTATATATAATTTTTATTTTATTTTTCAAAATAGATTAAAAAAATTATATGAGAAAAATTATTAATTCATCAATATGTGTGTGTTGTGAGGAATAATTTCATAGTTCAACTTAATGGTTCATTATATAATCATGTGAGAATCACCAATGATATATCTTAAAAATCAACTGAAAAGCCATGTGTACAAAATCGATGTATACTCTAGAGAGTGGTTCTCATATCACTATGTAAATTGTTGTATGCTACTTCAACAAAAATATAAGATAAACTGTAATACACATCATATATGCACCATAACAATTGCCATACAACTAATTTGTTTTAGGATACATGTGGCATTCTAGGGGTAAATTCTATATGATGTGTATATCAATATATTAGGTGTTGGTAAGTTTTGAGTATCTAAGAAATGATAAGGAATATCCATACATCATGATATTGTAATGTGATTATAAATTGTGTCTATAATTTCCATAAAATGTATAAATTATTTGTTTAAAAAAAATCAACACAATCAACCCTAAACAATGCTCATGATGTGGAATGTCATTGGTGAAACCAAAATGATGGTCACATGTCCCATTTCTATGGTAATGGTGATAATATATATGTTGTAGCGACACTTGATGAGTAATTAAATAAATCTCAGAGTGTGACTCATTGTGCCATATTTTTTTAAAGCATGATTTGTTTTCCTAGTTTTTATTAATTTGTTAACATATTTTATTCATTTGGAAAGCTAATTAATGATGCTTTAAGTAATTAGGACCTAATGAGAGATCATCTTCACATCTTCACTAAAATATATTTGGTAATTGTAGTCACTATATGGACCGCACATGCATGCTACTTAAGAAAAATTGAAATATAAACTATAATACACATATTATATCTGCCATAACAATTGTCATACAACTTATTTACTTCTAGATACATATGAAATACTTTAGGTAAATGCCATATTATGTGTATACAAATATAGTAGGTGTTGGTAAGTTATGAGGATCTAAGAAATGATAGGGTATCCACACATTAGTAGTGCCCTGGTGAATTTTTTGCATAATTTTCTATTTGTTGTAATTTTGTTGCCCGGATTTGTTATAGATTTCAAATAATATATACAATTATCTACCAATTGTTCTTTATAAAGAATAAGTACAATAAGTAGTCACCTAAAAGTGAGCCATGTGAAAATATTGGTAACATGAGTAACTTGGTAAGCTGTAAATGAAAAGTGAATAACCTCCACTCACCAACAAGTGGCAGGCAGGGTTGGAATTTGGATTTCTCTTTACCCGTCACACAATTTTTTTGACGTTTTGGTCATTATTTTTCTAGTCAATAAATGTTACGTTCAAAATTTTGCACTTCATTAATGATGTTCTCATAATAAATTAACCCTTCACCAATAAAAGTTTGATTAAAAAAATTGATCGCTCTTCCATTTTCTTTGGATTTTGGAGTGTGATATATCTGTGTCATGGAATTTTAATACCTAAAGTTTCAAGAGAAATAACTGATTCTTGTCAAACTAATATTTCCTCAATATATGCTATGATCTACTAAAAATTACTTCAAAAATCAAGTAACCTTCCAATATAGAGAAAAAAACATGAACTAGCTTTCCCTAAATTGCAATAAATTTATGTTTATTATTAATATTGCATAATCTGTCTTATAAAAATTGCATAATCGGACTAAGAACAAATCCTCAGTGCATTTTTTATTGTTGTTGTGATTAAAAAAATGAGCCAAAGAACGCTAAGGCACTCAGAGAAATCAATATATGTATTATTTCTCACAAAACATGTTGAGTAGTGGAGACTAAGCGCTAGATTTTTTTCTGTCCTCAATCTCTCTATTAGTTATATCTATGTATTTATAAGAATAACAAGCCAAAGAAATCTGAGGCTTCCAGAGAAATTAGTCTCTGTGTGCAGAAATTGATGATTACTGTTGACTAAATGTTATACCATTTGAAACTGCTGAGCGAAATTAATCAGGCCATGATGTACCATTTGTCAGTATCTATTTTCTCATGTATGAAAGTTTTTTTTTTTCTAAGTAAAATTAATTCTATTAACAAAAGGAGTACAGTATAGTGGGCTGAAGCCTGATCATTTCCGAGTGCTATGGAATTTGAAACAAAAAACCATAGTTTGAAGACTGCCCTGCAAGAGGGAAACCAGTCTGAAACAGTTCATTTGAAAAATCCCGCGCAGGGGAACCAGAGAATTGTAGTACTGGAGACCATATCGAAGAAAAAAAAGCAGATGCATTTTCAGAGACAGCAGGAAACACATGAACAGGCCCGTGAGAATGGGTAGAAATAGAGCAAAAATCCAGAGTGAAGAGGAGGAACTATTCATCAGGAGGTTCGTAGACAACTCTGCACCAGAGTTCATCTGGTTCCCCGTCAGCATTATACAGGTCAGCAATAGAATGGATCACCTTCCCGAGAGGAGGAGGAGTAATCTGCGCCTCGCTCGATTGCACTACGTCTTGCCTCTCAGTAGGTTGACCCACCGCTTCCTTGTTTGCCAGGTCCTGCGTGACCTTGCCCATCTGACCCTGCACATTCGCACTATCAGGGTGCTTCAGCCCAACAAACTGTGCCGAATCCTGAGCTGTCGAGAGGCTGCATTCCGCTGGGCGAGAACTGGGAACAGTTTCCTGAGGCTCTTCATGAAAGACGACCATAATTGAGGCAGTCACCCTGAGTTGATTGAGAGTGTTGTTAAAGGAAAAATGCACGGTGTGGGTTTGAGCAGGAGGAGTGGAAGGAGTGGGGGAAGCAAAGCGACGGCCCGAGCGGAGAAGGCGCCCTCTAGGTTGACTGTCAGAGTGGGAGATAGACATAGAGGAGGTGCCAAAGGTGGAGGGAGAGCATCGAATTTGGCGCCTCGTGGAGCCTCTTCGGTAGCACATTCTCTGCTTGAGGTGCGGCATAGTCGGACTCGAGACAGCAGGGCAGGGAGGCAAAAGATGGACAGAAGACTGAGGCGAGAGGGGAAACAGGGTGACAGAAGCAAGCTTGCAGGAACTAGTGTCGGAGAAGTGGAGATTTTCTCCAAAATCCAAACAACAATTGAGACAGCTCCTCTTACCAGTTACAGTGCGAACATTAGAAAGCCCTGCTCCTGGAGCGCACCACAGATTCACAGGTGGGGGAATTCTATTCAGACCAGAGGGACGTTCCATAATAACAACCTAGTCTACCGTGCAACTGTGAATCGACTGCAATAAACCACCATAAGTATGAACTGGAGGCTGAGCCATGTCGCGGCATGCGAATGTGTATCGAGGAGCGGGACTATGGTTTATTCAAGCACCAGGAGTAAATGGCATTAAACGTCGATCAGTCGACATTAAGAACTGAATGACAACACTCTTGCGGGTGGGCCAGTGGCTTCCCCTTATGCCACACCCCCATCCCATCACGTTAAACACTACCAACTTCACCCGCATCCGGGTTCTCATGTATGAAAGTTGATGTACCATTGAAAGTTTAATAATTCTATTGAAAGTTTAATAACTATAATAACTATATATATATATATATATATGTATATGTATATGTATATGTATATGTATATGTATATGTATATGTATATGTATATGTATATGTATATGTATATGTATATGTATATGTATATGTATATGTATATGTATATATATATATATATTTTAATTTAATGATTAATAATAATTAAATTAAAATTCTTAAAAGACAAAATAAAAGCCTAATAATCACGAACTATTATGATAATTTAAAAATATAGAACTTGGGCTAAACATAGTTACAAAGATACCAAGAAAAGAAGAGTGCATGTGCATGATAACCTCTTTCTTGACAACCTACGAATGCCATTCTCAATGAAGACTCAAGACTCAACTAGATTGGATTGTGTATCAAAATAGTAGGAATGAATCAAAGTTCAATGAATGAATAACTTGATCAAGAAAATTTATAGGGAAAGGTAACTTGACTATCAATCTACTAAACCTCACTTCCATGATTAAAAAAACACCCCCACCTTCTCAGTGGTCCCATCATGGTCTACCTATTGAAAAACAACCAACAAATATTATTTTTATTTTTATTTTTGCATGGCCATTGGACAATGATTTACTATGGTGTTCCTACTAAATTCCAATGGATGATTATTCAAAAATATTGAGAATTAGTTTAGTCTCAAGGCATAGCCAAGAGTATTACTGGATAATTGTAGATTACCTCTCCATTGGATGATTGTACATTTTTCAACAACTTTTTCACGTGAATTTCAGTTGATGCTAGATATTTGCCTTCTATTTCTTTAGTGAAGCTAAGAGTTAACTTTGATCTTACATTAATAACTATACTTGCATGAATATCCATAATTTTATACTTCCCCACTATGGTCAATGTTGATGTATGGCCTTGGCCCATTGATCTTACAATTAACTCACTATTCATATTCAATTTTCTCCAGTTCAGCCCAATAAAATAAGGAAAACAGAAAATGAAGTCTTGATTTATCTTTCCAGTGCTCCTACATAATACAAATACTCTTAAAAACCAATTAATATATAAATTTTCATCATTCATGCTAAAATCAGTTTGAATTTTTATAATGAATCTACTTACAATTAATAGATTACATTGCTCACAGAAGAAGAGATAATTTAGAACTATGATTTCACAATAATAAATTATCGGGCTCCCACAGGGCGACGAACTTGGTCGGATGTGACCCTTCTGCAGCAGCTCCTGAATCTGCCTTTCCTTTCTATTGCCCTCTTAACAAAATTTGGTAGACCTACCGTTGGGCAATGGCGCACTCGGGGTCGCATCAATCGGTGCTCGACGGACAAAGGTAGAGGAACCCTCGTGGTGAGGGTGAAAATGTCCCCGTACTTCTCCTCACAACCTTATCCATTTGTTGTTGTTTGAGGGTTTTCCTGAGTTTCGTGTCATAGTCTTCTTCTTGCCTGGGCGCATCATCAGAAAATGAATCAATGAATGAGCCATCGCACGCCCGCAACCAAGACAGAGAGGCATTCGCATCTCATACAACTTATTTCAAAGTAACAAATAATAGCACAAGGCTTAGACTCATACACCTGCATTTATCGAGGGCCACAAGTATGAAGGTCTTAACACATCAAACAAGAGAACAACGTCAGAGCACACCATCCGTGAAAGCTGATAGGAAGGCAAATCACCAACAGCCAGATCTTGTATGGATGTGGGTGAGCTATGGTCAGCAAGCCCAACCACTTCACGGCATCTACCGAAATGAGGTTATTTTGGCTCCCATTATCGACAATGAACTGTACCGGGGAGCCCTTTACCCACATCTAGGAGTGGAAGAGATGTTCCTCCTTCTAGATCTTTGTAGTGGAAACAATGGCATTGGGCTCCGCATCAATAATCTGTTTCTCTTTGTCATTCCCCTTGTTAGGTTTTGATTCAGAGTCAGAGCATGCATCTAACTCAGAAGCTCGCATCTCGGCCACCAACGACTACTTGGCCCGACACTCACTTGTGTTGCGAGTGGAGCTCTTATGGAACTCACACCACTTTCCCGTGTCCTTCTTTGGATTTGCAGTGTTGTTCTTTGCTTGTGGCTTCGACAGGTTGTCTTGAGTTACCATGCCTTGGCTCTGTCCTTTGTTCTGTGGTTTGGGAGCACCTTTCCCTTGCTTTTGATTCACAGATCCAAAGTCTCGCTTCTTCTGTTTGAATTTCTGCTCAATCTTGGCAGCATACCGGTATGCCGTACCAATCGAGGAGATGTCGAGGAACTCCATTACCTCTTGAATGTATCTGTGCAGACAACAGTGATACTTTAGCACCAGATGTTTCTCTGAATCTTTGATACCTAACTTGGTGCACAGGGTATGGAATAGATTCGTCAGCTCATGCACATCTTGATCCCTTTGTTGTCGTAGCGTGGTCCATTGTATGTACTTGTCCTCATAGCTCCCCACGGGATAGTATTGTTCCTTGACAGTGTCTCGGAAAAAATTCCAAGTGGGTATGACCGAGAACAAAGAGGTTTCTGTCTCGTCCTTTTTCTCACAGTGGCTTTCCCACCAGTCCTTGACATGGGGGGCAACTTTGAGGAGTGCAAAAATAATCTTCTCCCTATCGAAAAAGTCATGACCCGTGAAATATCCTTCTAATAGATTCAACCATCCATCTACGGCATCTGCATCTATTTGACCCTCAAATATGGGAATGTCAAAATTTACTTGTACCTTAAAAGGAGTCACACCTCCAGAGTGGCTGCTGGATGCAGATGCGCCATCGGTGGGCAGTGATTGAAGGATCTGGGCAAAGTTATCCATCATCGCGTTCCTTTGTTTTTCGAGGGCCTCCTTGAGCAATATTTTGATAGGATCTCTTGCTCCCTCATCTTTTTTTTTGTCCCCCATGGGCGTCCGTCGGGGTTTGCGAGGCTAATCTTGCAAAGGTTCCACCAAATTGAGCCCTAACTCCTTATACCCCGACCTCGTTGGGGACATGCAAAGAAGGATTGAGAAAAAGCAGACCGCTATGATACCACCGATCCAGATTTATGCAGGAATGCAATAGAATAAACACATAACCATAAATATAGAGATGCAGTGGAAATAACACTTCATTTTATTAATATCAAAGAATTCACATTTGCTTATAGACAAAATGGAAATAAAACTAGCTAGGGTGCTGGTAGCTATCTCTGAGGAGAGATAAGGTCGCTACAGGCCTCTGAACTGAGTTACAATGAGGCTCGAGGGCCTATTTATTATTGAGAAAAAATGGAGAACCCTAAACATCCAAAAACCAAACCCTAGAATATGAAGTGCCAAAACTATGGGCTCTGTTTGGGTAAATTGGTGTTTCAACTTCCCAGGGACGTAACTTTGGCATACTATCTCTGTTTGATGCACATGATACATCATTATAAAGATCTATCCGAGGACTACAACTTTCGCCACAATATAATTCTGAAACAGAATGATACATAATGATATTTTCTAGAGGCGCGATGCCCAAAAAATGTCTTTTAGGGCCTCAAAACGGCTCCAGAAGTTCAGGACCCAAAAAACTGCTAAAAATAGTAAGTTGTGCCGAAACTGAAAAACTGAAAGAGACAATGGTGGGGCCCCAAGTGGAATAGGCGAGTGGCCACCAGTGTCCACTTGGATCATTGAGTGAGCCAAAAAAGTAACTTTCCTTACTTTTTGAGTACAACCTTGTAATTGCGAAGAGGACTAGTGTTGCAAAATTATTGGTAAGTGGAAATTAAAGGGCGTAAGAACGTTTTTGAAAAAAATTCAAACGTCAAAATTAAGTCTTCTATCCTTCCTAGCACCTCATGGAAAATGGGAATCCGCAAATTCTAGTCGTCAAATATGTGCAAAATGCCTTATGACGGGCAAAATGGAGGGCTGGTCCTATGCTGCTACATGAGTTAGGGTTTCATGTGGCAACAGGGAACCTTGTATAGTTTTTCAAGGATAGGAAAGGAGAATATTGTCAGCTAATCATCACATGAAACGTCATCACCATTTGAAAATTGTGTCCTAATTTGAAACAATAAGACTACCCAACTATTTCATTATTTAATTTTGATTGTGTAATACAAAAAAATATCCTAGATAACTTAAATAATGTAAGCACTTTTGCAAAAATTTAGTGGAAAGAACCTTCAATTACATTTATTTTGAAGTTCCACTTGCATTTTAAGCCATTTTAATTAGTCTTTCATGGCTATCTAGTAAAAATTTCAACCTCTTTTAGAAATTTGTTTGTCACTTGTATTAGAAATGCAAAAATCAACTGTAAATAAAAATGATTTGAAATGCTAAAATTCAAATGCGCGCTACATAAAAATGATTTTTTTAAAAACTACATTAACGTCTGATATCATGCACGCATTCACCCTCAACTCTTGCAGAACAGCATTCACCCTCAGCATTCGCCCTCAGCTTTTGCAGAGCAGCATTTGCTCTGAGCATTCGCCCTCAGCTCTTGCAGAACAGCATTCACCCTCATTTCTTGCAAAATGGTAAGTTCTTACTAGAGGCCCTTCCTCCTATAGTAGGGTTGACCCTATTTGGGTTTTTTTGGAGCCTCTAAGAATACAAAGGTTGTGATTGATTAAGGGGCACTACCTATATTTGTGGAACTTCTTGCCTCTGGGAATGATAATGTTCAAGAACAGGTAGCACGTTCATTTTAGAGGAATAAAATTATTCTTCCCAACTATCTTTATACGTCTGTAATTTTGGAATTTGATTTAAAAACTACTACCCAAATTTGAGTTCAACTGGTGTTTGTGTAAGGCTGTTTGGGCTTTGGGAAATATTGCTGGAGACTCTGCATCATTTAGGGATCTTGCCCTCAGTCATGGAGCTCCGAGGTAGGTGTTTGCCCAGTTGAATGATACTGCCAGAATTTCAATGATACGAAATGGTACATGGGCTCTATCAAATTTTTGCCGTGGTAAACCCCAACCACTATTCGAACAGGTAAGCAGAATACATTTTCTGCCTCTTCTTCTTAGTTCACAGATACTGTGGATTTTTTTTATAGATCTTGGTGCTTGGTAGATTTGGACGTAATATGGACCTAGGCGCTTGTTCATTACAATGAATCCATCATCAAGTTTTAGAAAATGCTCAGAAATTTGGGTTTCACAAGGGGATTACCCTTGCTTGCAATTATCGATTATCAATCACATTCAAAAAAAGTCTTTCGTGGCATTTCTGAGCTCTTTGTAGGTGAATTTTCGAGGCAATTTCACAATATCTGAACTAAATTTGTCTGTCCTTTTCAATACTCTGCGCTTGTAACAGAACCAGACAAACAATCTAGTGGCCAATGCAACAACAACAACACCTCCTGTTGCAATGCCTGCAATTCACCCTCTCTACACGCATGAATGACTATGGCACCCTCTTTTGTGAACATGTACTAGAGCTGAAGGTACTGGTTTCCATTAGGATCGTGGAATTCAACATCCAAAATAGTATCAAATTCCACTGCAATAGTATTCCCCAGCGAGGGCAATATTTCATTGAGACCTATTGGACTCATCACCCCCAAATAACCTCCAGGGCTACCCAGAGTGTGATCATCTGGAGCAATAAGAAATGCTCATCCATCCCCAATTGAAACAAGAACAGGACCCACATTGGTTACAGAAAAGGAGAAACACATTTTGAAAGAAGAAGAAACTTTTGTATTAGGGTCCAGAAATCTAACTGGTCTATTATACAATGCCCTACCTACACTTCAAATTGGTACTCCCAACTCCATGCTAAGGCTCACTGTGCCATTCTTCAGATGAACATCTTAACCTGAAGTTTGATTCCAAAAAACCCAAGTCCCCTGTTCTATGCCCAAGACCTCTGTTACAACGAGTAGAGTCCTGAGCGAAATAATTCACAATAGGAAGCAAAAGAAACATCACAAAATTGCTCCACTTTAGAATGATAATTTTCTATGCGAAAATTCAACTGCGGACAGTAAAAACATAATATCAAACACAACCAATCGACAATGGAATTTGAACATGAGGATTTATAACCACAGAAAACCCTCTCCAGGTTAAAAGAATTCCAGAATGGCTTTAAGATTCTACTAATGAGCGCTTACAACACCATAGAAATTACTGTCACAATGAAATCTGCTGGAAGCAAAGCCCTTGTACAATTTATACATTTCCACAATGGAAGCAAGAATCTTGCTATCTCTCATGATCTGGTTCTGTGGTCAAATCCTTTGCTATGGTTGTCTTGCTCTGCTAAACGTGGATCTGTCTTAGCTTTGGCGCTGGTTCTCATTTAGGATCGTGGCTATCTGATCTTGTTGTGGCTTTGACTATACAAACTTGTTCAATAGGAAAATGTTGACTCTGCTATATATAGGAGCTTCAATGGGTGCTCTCAAACACTTTTTTGGGCAGCTTTGTTTGTCTCTGATTCAAGGCAGAACTATGTTGGCCTTGGGTTTTTAGTCCTTGGAACTTAGTTCTCTCATATTTGCCATCCTATCCCTAGTTTTCTACCGAGAAAGACATAACTTCACGATATCAAAATTGACTATTTTTGGCCATTTATCTTTAGTAATGGTACAACCTTAATTTGGTGCATTCGTACAGTATCTGAAGAGCACTCTCAAGCTGTTATTCAGTATTTTAGCATAACTACTACATTTAACTGCCATGATCTAATATTTATATCAACCATAAGAATTCTTAAGGTAGTTCCACATTTGTGAAGCAAAAGGAATGCTTCTGACAGCTTCTTATCATAGTGGTACAATTCTGTTCACAGTTTATATTTTATAAACCTCCAATTTTCCAAATGTAGTAGAGACTACAGTTTGCATCTGAAATTTTGGACAAATCTGTTTAGTATTCTACAAAAAATGCATTAAGAATAAAAAAAGCCCACAATTTGTAAAAAGCCCACAATTTTGTAAAAAGCCCACATTTTGTAAAAAGCTCACAATTTGTAAAATGCCCACTTTTATTTTCTTTTTTCTTATATATTGAGCTCCCATTGAGTTCAACAAGTCTTGGGTTTTCTACACCATTGAGAGAGATTTATCGTTTTCTTTATAGGATAATTTGCATCAATGGAAGAAAACATTGGAGCTGGAAAAACAATTCAAAAGGGTGAAAGGGGTGATGGCAGAGTTTATTGCCCTTGTAAAAAATGTTGTATGAGAAATAATGTTAGAGTTTTAATAGCAATAGAAACAGTGCATTGTAGGAAATATGGGCACATTGATGGTGGATCGAATGACTATCGTCCCATGGTAATTAATTATCTATCTTCATTTTGATTATATCGTAAAATTTTATATTATTTTAATATTTTTTATATGCGCACTAATGTTTAATTATTAATGTTTGTAATTTTCATAAAGGCATAGTTGCCCCTCAACTTTTTGTAGATGATCAACCAGCTTCCACAACAAAATAGTAGTAGATTAGATGATGTTACACGAGTACAAGAGAATATTGCAGCAAATATTAGTATTGGAAATGATGTTGTACAAGGTGAAGAACATGAAGCGAATGATGAAGGTAATTTTAATTATCCCATGGAGGTAGATCATGATGACAGTAATGAGACAGTTCACATTAATGATGGGACAAATCAAATGCTCTAAGACTTGTATGGTGAGTCAGATGATGATGGTGGAGATAGCAGTGACAGTATTTATAATGTACCTCTGATTGAAAGGTCAAGTGAACGAATTTTTGAACACTCAAATGCAACTCTTCTCTCTGCTACATTGTTGCTGGTGAACTTAAAGGTTATGAATAATTTGTCGAGCAGATGTATGACACAACTCCTAAGGTATGCAATATGTATATATGATCACATATATGTAAATGTTGATTATTTTCCCTTTTTTTAGTTGTAATAAATGTGTAAAATAATAACTTATATATAAGTTATTATTTTACACATTTATTACAATTAAAAAAAAGGGAAAATAATCAACATTTACATATATGTGATCATATATACATATTGTATACCCTAGGAGTTTTGTCATACATCTGTTCGACAAATTATTCATAACCTTTAAGTTCACCAACTCTCTGCTATTGTTGCTGGTGAACTTAAAGGTTATGAATAATTTGTCGAATAGATGTATGACACAACTCCTAAGGTATGCAATATGTATATATGATCAAATATATGTAAATGTTGATTATTTTCCTTTTTTTTAGTTGTAATAAATGTGTAAAATAATAACTTATATATATATATATCAAAACCGGCCGATCAGGACGGCTACCGGTTGAAACCAGCCTTGCAACCCGGTCAATAGCCTATTCTCACCTATTTTGGCCGGTTAACCGGACCTAATAGGCCGGTTAAGTAAGGAACCGACCAGTTTATGCATAAACCGGTCAGTTCCATACTTAACCGGCCGGTTAGGTGCTCCTCCATGAGTTGAAAATTCCTCAGTGTCTCCTCCATGAGCTGCAAATTCCTCTATTATACTAGCAAAAAACTTGTCTAATAACTCATACTCAACACCTTATAGTAGCAACAATACACATGATGATTGATAAATACAAGGCTGGCTAGCATAAAATCCCTGGCAGCATGCAACTCATCAAGTGTACTTGATGACAATTTCTGTTCTCAAAACAATCAGCAGCAACCTTATTTCACACTAAGCTAGGAACTATCATACCCTCTCTCTCTGCTCACACATAGCAGCAACATAAATACAAAACCTTTCACACAGCATACAAGAAATTTGATCATGGCATCAAGACTGATGCAAATGGTCTGACGCCACTCAAGGGACAACAACATACAACCTAATGAAAATGTGACTGGCAATAATAAATTGACCACTAGAAAATTCCCGCTTGGAAATGCACTAAACTGACTACTGAGTTTTCTGGGTTTTAATGAATCTTTTCAGTGATAAATTTTGTCAAACACATTGTGAGCAGACTGCTGAAGTTGTAATTCTCTCTCAACTTGTTACAAATAGCACTAATAGTGGGTTTCATAAACCAATTAAATACCTCTAAGTGTTGTAGATGTTTTTCTAGAAATTTATTGGCAAGCAAACATAGATAATGAAGAATACAAGATCTTCAAAATGCTGGTCTGATATATATATATATATATATATATATACTGAACCCAGAATTGTCTTTAAGGCTGATACAATGAATTGACAACAGATCTGAGTAGGGACAGATTGTATATTATAATATTAACTCAGCAATAAAACACAGTGAATAATATAAGAGAAACCTGATACATTACTTCAACAAGTTTGCTTATGTATTTTTCGATGATATGTATTGCATTTGCTGCCATTTTGATATATTCACTTTTGCATGGTATATAAATGAGAAAAATTTTCATATTTTGTCTCTATTGGCTTGGAATCATGGTTGCAAATCTTAAAAACAGTTTTTATTTTTTTTTTCATTTTATTAAAAAATAATTATTTAATGTATTTTTTTTAAAACCGGTTCATTGAGATATGATCGCTACCGGTTAGACCGGTTCCGGTTCGAAACCCGGTTCATTAGCTCCACCGATCCAGTCACCGGTTCCGGTTTTAATAGCTATTATATATATATATATATATATATATATATATATATATATATGAATGATTAATAATCTTTGCAAGACACTACTTTTTGTTTCTGTTGTAGATTGTTGGGTGAATATTTGTTACCATCGCCAAATACTTTACCTCGAACATATCGAGATCTACGTGCTATTATGAAACACTTTGGAATGGAATATAACACTATAGATTCATGTCCTAAAGATCATATTATATATTATGGAGAACATGCGTTGAAAACAGAATGTCCGAAATGTGGTACCAGTGGATATCGAACAAATCAACTAACCAAAAAGGTGCCTCAAAAGGTTCTTCGTCATATTCCCATAATTCCACGTTTGCAGCGAATGTTCAAGTGTAACAGCATAGCACAGTTTATGGATTACCATGCAAAGAATAGAAGTGGATATGGTGTTCTTCGAATGCCTACAGATGGTTCTGCATTTAGAGAAATCGAGGAAAATATGTAGATTTTAAAAATGAACCTCGTAATGTCAGGCTTTCATTGGCAGCTGATGATGTTAATCCATTCGGAGAGCTTAGATCTACTTACTCAGTGTGGCCTATTTTCGTTATCAACAATAATATTCCTCCTTGGATGTCAATAAAGAGGGAGCACATAATGTTGACTATGATTATTCCAGGTATTTGATACATTATTTCTTTGAATGTAACATTTTCATTTCTCTCGTTGTTTGAATAAATATATATTTTATTTATTTACTTACTTATATATGCATATATCATGGGAGTAATTATTATGTACCGTAATTTTGAACAATTAGGTAAGTACCAGGTCAAAGATATGAATGTATATATTGAGCCTCTTATCGATGAGCTAATACAGTTATGGCATGGCATCACTATATATGACATCACTAAACCAATCAAGCAGAAGAGATTTCAATGTCGTGGAATGCTTGTATGGACAATTCATGATGCCCCAAGACTAACACATGTTTGTGGTATGTAATATTTCATTGCACTTTAATATGATACATAATTATCTAAATTAGATATACCATATTGCATGTTTTAAAAATGATCTCATAGTATATTAATTGTTATTGATCCATCTATTGCAGGTCTTCAAACAAAGGGTAGATTTGCATGTCCAGTTTGTGGCCCTAAGATGAAGTATCGTCATTCGTCAGAGTTAATAAAGATGGTGTTTGATGAGTTTAGGCACTTCCTCCCTAAGAACCATAAGTATCGTACTACTGAAAAACATATTTTCAATGATAAAGAAGAAAATGGATTAAAACCACGAAGAATGACACCTCAGTTGTGGATGTTGGAATATAACAGAATTAATAATCGTCAAGCAGCTGGTACGTAATTTGTGTATATATATATATTATTTGTTTATGTAATGTTTGGAATTTTTGTTTTAACTAATGAATTTATTTTATTGTATTTGATAATTAATATTGTTCTGATTTATTTTATTCTTTGATATCAAGGTCATCATCGCGGTGAAGGTACTAATATTGTACTTCCACCTGGAATGAAATGTTATCCTTCTCAATTCGCGAGGTTGCCCTACTATGAGGACCTAAAAATATCTCATTTGTTTGATACAATGCATGTCGGGAAGAATGTGACAGAAATGTTATGGCAAACCATAGATGGTGCACATGATAGAGATAAAATTGACAAAATTTGTGCTGACATTGAGAAATCAAATCATGCAATGAAAAGTGTGATCGACGGATCAAATAACAATGGAGGTCGAAATTATAATAATATTCCATGGTTATTAACATAACAACAAAGCAATGATGTAAAAGAGGTCATTAGAAGAATTAAATTTCCAACAGGTTTTGCTTCAAACATAAATAATATCTTAACGAAGAAAGGTGACTTCAATGGGGTGAAAACACATGATTGGCATACCTTTATTAAGGTAATTTTTTTGGTATACGTTTTTGTTTGTTATTGCTTGAATACATATTTTAAATTTTCCTTTTTTCTGTTTAATTTGGAAACCAATAACGATTCATTTTTTATTGTTATAGTATGTTCTACCTGTATCTCTCCCAAATGACTTCGACAACAATGTCAAACAAGTTATATATGGTCTTAGTAAATACATGAGGTAAGTAGTTTTGATTTATACGCAGAATCTAATTGCTACAATTTATTTTCGTACTTGATGAAATGATGTATTAATTTACTTGTAATGAAATATATATCATGTTTCATTGAAATAACCTTGCATAATGATTTTCAGATGGTTGTCATTGAAAGAAATCCATCAAGATGAAATAAAGTACCGGAAGAGAGAAATTCCTCGGCTAATGTGTGAAATGCAAAAGTATCTACCTCCAACATTTTTCAATGCACAAGAACACTACTTGATACACCAAGTTGAGGAGATTGAAATGTGTGGACCAATACACACAAGTTCAATGTGGATGGTCGAGAGGCACTTGAAATCCTTGAAGGCTTTGGTTAAACAAAGAGCACGACCTGAGGGTTCTATGGTGGAGGGATATGTGGTATATCAATCCATGGTGTATATTAGTCATTATCTTCATAAATTAGCTGCGCCAGTCATGTAGGCAGTGGATTGCATTTGGGATGTGAACTCCATCAAAAAATTTGAAGAGGAGCACCTGTTGGAAAAAGGTAGAATGAAGAAAGTGAGAGGTAAAAGATTTATTATGTATAATACATATATTGTTTCATTTTTTTACATCATGTATATGATCATTATATTCATTTAGGTCTTATTCTTTCATATTTTATTAATTAATATAATTTACCATGGCTATAAGTAATATTTATTAATATTGGTGAATTATTGTTTTTTTATTCAGGTGCTCAAGATTATGAGGCACTACTTTTATACATTGCAAAAAATCTTGAGTGGATGAGTGAATGGATTGAAACATGTAAAGCACGTAATGACGGTAGGTTATCATGGAAACTACTGTCTGAATTTATTAGAGAAGTGTATCGTAGTGGAGATGGGAACGTTACGGACAAGGAAATCGATTTAGCATATGGTTTGAAAGATAGAAAGGTAAGCAATTAATTCACCTATTTTATTCATTACTTATTTTATACTATATTTATAATGTGCCAAGAAGTTTGATTTTTCAGTTAATTTTCATGCTGTGTAAATTATATGTTTAATTATTAATTGAGAATGCATATTTTTCATGTTTGGCATATTGCAGTTGAAACACCACAAGGCTATGTGGTGCAATGGTCGTCAATTTCGCGTTAAACAATTGGATGATAACAGGAAAAATTCTGATAGTGGGATAACTGCAGTATTCCAGGTCACTAATGTTTCCTCCAGGAGTGACAGACATCCTCGAGAATCTGAAAATAGATATTATGGGTTCTTAGATGATATAGTTGAGTGTGACTTTAATTCCTTCAAAATAGTTTTGTTCGACGTCAAATGGTATAGGCTATGAATGAATGTACGTGATGATGATAGAACACTTATTCAACATGAAAATGGATTTCCAATGGTTAAAACATCGCAGTTTGAAGCAGGAAAAGATCGCTATGTTTTTCCAAGCCAATGCGAACAAGTATTTTACTCAGAGGTTCCAGGTGAGAAGGAATGGTCATTTTCTATTAGATATGATCCAAGAGGAAGGCTAGTAGAGTATACTGTAGAGGAAGAAGATGATATTGATCAAGAAGAAGATGATGCAGTGGCAGATGAGCAGGAAGATGCATGGACAGATGAAGAAGATATCTTAGAAGATGAACCAGGCATAGGAGATGAGGCAACAATTATTGATGATGATGTCGATGAGGATATTATTGAAAATGACATAATTGATAATGATGATGACATGGTCGATCATTTCAACACCATTTCTGAATCAAATGTTGATATAGATGTCGATCATTTGGATGAAGATCAAGAAGATACAGAAGAATATTGATACATATGTTATGTTCGAGTATGAGCCGGTATGTTATAACTTTATATTTTAATATGTAGGAATTATTGTCTGTTGGGAAAAATACTGAGAGGGGGGGTGAATCAATATTTAGGGCTGACTGAAAACTTTTCACCAGAGATCTTATTATGTTGTTAATTCTTTACTTAGATTATTGCATCATTCTTTTAGTAAACATGTGAAAAGAAATAACAGAATAAGCCATTACACAAAAGGAACACATATGAACACTAGTATTTAAGGTGGAAACCCAATTTGGGAGAAAACCACCGCTGCTGTCGTCTCAGTCTTCAATATTTATTATAAAGAAAACATCTTACAATTTTGTGCTAGCGCAGACTCATACCAGCACGCAGGCACCAACCTGCAGAAGGCTTCAACCTTCTCTCGTTCTCCAGCCTCTCTTGGAAGGGAGCTTCGACCTCCTGATTTAACACCAACTTGAACTGGTAGAAAGCTTCCACTTCTATGCAGAAGACTTCAACCCTCAGATCCACCAAATTTCTTCAATTTCTTCATCAGACTTGCATCAGATCTTTATTATTTCTTTGCTGATCTTCCTAGAGCTTTTTCATTTCCTCGATCAACTCCATAGGTGCATCATGGATTCAGCGTTATCAGACAACAGAGTTCGATCATGCAGATCTCATAAAGATATTTTTATTTACAATGCCTCTGCATGCACACCTCGTACTATGATTCTCATCACCTTATATAGTTTTCGCCTTTATTGAAACCATGGGTCAAAACCATTCAATTGCTAATGGTATTATTAAAAGTCGAACCAATCCAAATTGAAATCCCGATCTTTGTTGTTCCATGCTCGAATTGTCCCAAAGGTAATATCTATCTCCGCCAAATAATACTATATCCAAGGTAAAGTACCAATAACATGCCACTGATGGTTTCCTTTCTTTTATTTATCAAATTCGTGGAATTTGATAAATATATATTATTCACAACCTTTGGCAATTAAATATATAATAGAACTTTATAGTAATAACCAGCGCTTTTATCAAAAGGCTTTTAAATAGACCTTTGGTTCCGGCCCCACATACATAATCGACGGCCCAATCAATATAATTTAAAAAACTGGGGCCCATCGCTTACGATCATTCCCATCTGACGGCGGAGAACACATCGCTCGGCATCAGATGATCCGACGGATATCATTCGTTGATGATGCACAGATGATAACGTGTGATGGTGCGCCGTACCTTGGGTAACTTTCGCGCATCTATAGCAAATGAACACCGTCTGATGACCCCTTCCCAGATCAACGGTGCTTATCAATATTGCTGGGCATCCTGGGTTGAGAAATAACGCGCGATGGCGCACAATGACAAGCGGTTTTTTGGAGTCGTACAAGGACACGTGTCGCGTGTTCTATGGAATCTCTCCCAAACCTCTCGAAAACTGCTTGCCCATCGAAGGTGGTGCGATAGAAACCACAAACCACCTTTACTATTTTCTCGGTCACGGTTCCGCTCTTCCATGCAGGGTTCTGTCGCGCTTCCGTTTGTTATGTTCCACCTCTTTCCTTCCAGGTTCCGTTCATGATTCCAAAGGGTTAGCCCATGTTCCACCGATAGTTCAATGCCAAATACTCTGTTTTAGTTCTTTCACGTTATAACTGGTTTGCTCTCGCTCCTCGTTCCTTTCTCCATGAAAGCCAGTCATCTCCTTACTAATAGAGTAGACCCTTCCATCATATATTTAACGAATATATATAACTCCACTATCTACCAGTTTGGATACAATGTCAACCGTATTAACATCGGTTCCTCGATCAACATACAGAGCACAGGGTTTCTTACAGATGTCAATTATCCTTCATCAGGATGCATACATATGTTCACACATGAATTAACTCGTCCTTATTTATATCGATTCTCCATTAAATACAGAGCTTTCCATCAAGGAAAATCATATAATAGGATACAAGAAACATATTGCCAACATTGTCGTTAAATAATTTACTAATTATGCGGGTTTGTTTCATGTTGTTTATTATTTCAAACCAATAAATAATGGCCTTACTATTGTTTATTATTTCGCAGGATTCGTAGGATTCATTTGATTCTATGGTCAGGTCTCTGAAAAAACCAATTAAACACTTAAATAGTCAAGATCTGGAAGACAGGCTTTACCCCCACCATAAATTGCTGAAAAAACCGGCCTTCAGTTCAGCTTGCTGTGCTGAAGACGAGGGTGGATTTGCATGATCAGTTGAATGAAAATGAATCAGATATTCGGGATGCTTTTGAGGGAAGATCCATAAGCCCCATAGATGAAGATTCCATTGCTACAGAATTTCTTCTGCGTTGAAGCACAAGTATAGTGTTGTATCGGAATACAAATTAGAGGACAACTATACCAAGTCTAAATCAACTGAATCCAGTTCTAGTGCTCTTGAACTTACTGAATTAAAGCCAGAAGCAGGATTTACAATCTCTAATGGGAACGGGTATGGTAGTTCCAATATTGGATTGGATGTTCGGAGCTCTGCAATAGGCATTGGACCTGATCGTAATGAACCCCAACTAATTCAATGTGATGAAAATATGGACTTTGATGATGATCAGGAAAACAAGCCAGAGCATTTTGGCAATATTGAAGAAACTGAAGAGGTTTCATGTGATCGATTGAATTAACTCAGCCATAAGACATCTACTGCAGGCTGGTTTGTATCAGAAGGAGAATCGGTTTTGCTTTCCCATGATGATGGATGCTGCTCTTTTCACAATATAGAAAATTCAGAGGTGTGGAGGTTTTAATTATTGTACTTAATTTTGGGGTTTATGGGTGTTATAATTTATACATTTTGGGATTTTCTATTAGAAATAGGGAAAAGCCTAGGGTTTAGATTATTCTCATGGTTTAAATTTCTATATTTGAAATAAAATTCACCAATTTCTATTTAAAAAAAATGATTTGCCTAAATATTTGATGTAGTTTAAATAGGATGTAGTTCATTTCAAAGACTGTTGAAATTTTCTAGAAACTATGATTGGGATTTCAAGAATATTTATACACTCTTTAAATTTTCCCTTAACATAAAGGGCAGTTGATGTATGAGTAATACTCAGTATTGTTATTTTCCAATCTCCAGGAGAAGGCTGAATATAAAGCTCCATATGGGCTTACCCCAAACATGTGGGGTGATTGCCGGTTGATCAGAGCAGCTGGTTCAGATGGTTGCTCTGGTAAATATGTTGTGGCAGCATCTGCAGGTTGTAAATTGGACTCAGGTTTCTGTTCATGGGACTTTTATAATAAAGAAATTATGGCATTCCATACTGAATCAGAGGCCTTCACTTCAACATCCAGTACCATCTCTCCAGTTTTGGCAGAGAGGGATGTCTCGGGGAGAAATTTTGGCTTTGCAAATGTTGTGCTAGAGAATCAACATTGGTGGTACAGGCCATGTGGGCCTCTTATGGTATCTACTGCCAGTGCCCAAAAGACAGTTAATATTTATGATATTCGTGATGGAGATCCTATGATTTCAATGTGTTTGTTTTGAAAGTTTAGGTTTCATAGTAAATCATCAATGGGCTCTAAAATAAGGCCACATTGAAATCTTGGATACATGTTTCATGCCAAAATCAGTTGTATCTTCCATAAATACACAATCTTGGACCACTCTGTATAAATCTTCTTCTTGGACAATATTACATCTCCCTCATTATACAGGTGGTGTTCTTACATGCATAGAAAAGGCATTGTTTTGGAAATCATTTTTTAAGTCACTAGATATTGTGGGTACAAGGATCTAGGGTCTCCACATGAAACTGTGTTGCCCGGAGACTCACTCTTCCTGTCCTTAAATTTGTAAACATAGTAGTATGCCAATGCTTCTTTCATTTTGTATGCATAAGACGATTTTTTGTCAAAGTCCATAATTTTTTTTAAGTTTTATCCATCCCAGTTTTGTTGTGAATGCACAGGTTTTTGGCTCAACACATATATGTTATATCTTTGTACTTTTCCTTTACTAACTATTTGAAATTTCTAGTTATATTTAGAGGTGTCTTTTAAGGGATGAGGGGAATTACTTGGATTTAGTGTTGCGAGGCTTATCATTTATTCTCCAAATGAAGCCCTGTAATCTGTAACACTATATGGGCATGCAGCTCACTTGTTAAAATATAGTTGATACAATACGTTATACATGAAGCCTGGAATTGTGTACATTCCTGGAATATATTAATTTGCAGGCATGCTTAAAAGAGAGATAGGTTTTGATAAAATCAAAAACCCTGAACATGAAGAAAAAAAAGAGGAAATTATTTTATACAGATAGAACCAAGACACTATCTCCTCATTAATAACAAAACCTTAGTCCAAAAATCATATGTACAAATTCTAGAAGTCGAAAGTTGAAAATTTCTGAAATGGAACCAGGCCCTTTTCAAAAGAATAAATTTAGTAAAAACGAGGGTGAATAAAGTTATCTTATAAAAATTTCCACATACTGTGTTAGCAAGGAATGACTACGAGTCCTGAGCAGTGAGACTGAGGAATTGCTCTTTTGTTGCAGGTTGCAGTTCTCTTCTCCAACACGATGAAAAGAAAATTCTTAGCTTTGGAGTCTGAAGCCCGAGTCACAACTTGGAAGTTGGTAAGGAAAATTATCAGGGTTGTTGCCAGTTGGCTTGGAGTTCGCAGCCTCATTAATTTTCTTTAATGCATTTCCTTCAATGCTGCACCAGTTGTCACTGGCTAGCAACCTTTACAATAACATTTATTAGACCCATCACGCTACGAGGAAAATTTGACGTGATCACTGATCATTGATTTCTTATTGTGATAACAAACATTGGAGATTTACTGTCCTGGTTTAAAGTTTCATTTTTATTTTTTTTAAATTGAAACCTCCGTCGGTATACCAACGCCTTGTAAGCGTCGCTCTTCTAACTTTTTGAACGATTTCCATTTTCATCGGTCTTATGATGTCCGTCGATATTGCGACAGTTCTAGAAACGTCAGAAGAGTGACAGAAAAAAGAGGTCGGAAGGGCGACGTTCAAAATTTCGGACCACATTTCGTCGGAATTGCGACAGTTCTTCTTGGCGTCGATATTGTGACGCTTCTGGAAAGCATCGGTCTTGTGACAATTTTGCAATACGTCGGTCTTCTGATGCTTTTGTACGGCGTCGGAAATGCGACAGTTTAGACACGTCGGAAGAGCGATAGTATAAAGACGTCGGAAGATTGACGTTCAAAATTTCGGACGATATTTTGTCGGAAAGGCGAGACTTTACAAACGTCAGAAGAGCGACGTTAAAAACGTCAAACCAAATTTCGTTGGAATGGCGACACTTTACAAATGTCGGTTTGGGAAACGTCGGAAGAGCGACACGTGTTTGGAAGCGACGGAAAAGTGTCGGTAGTGCGACACTTTGTAAATGTGTCGGAATTGCGACCGCACGACAAACCACATTTTTCCCAGCCTCGAACTGTCGCTCTTGCGACAACTGTGTGTCGGAATAGCGACGATTTGGCCGTCGGAAATTGCGCCAAATTTTCTAGTGATACGAACAAATTTCCCTCAATAAACAAAGGAAAATAAACTAGTTCCTAATGTACTATATGGTCCCTATAAGGTTTTGTAGAGGATTGGAAGGATGACATACAAATTGGAGTTTCCTCCATCTTCATATGTGCATCTAGTCTTCCATATTTCTTTCTTAAACAATATAACTTGTGACGAGATACCAATTAAAACTATACTATTAGAGATTATGAAGAGGGAAAAATAACAATTATGCTTTGGATGAGGAGGTGTAAATGGGAAGGTGAATGATTATAAGGATAATTTTTAATTTTTTTAACATTTTAACATCATAAAACATCAATATCATAAATATAACAAGCAACACAAGATATATGTGGAAACCCTTACGAGAGAAAACCAAAAAACTACTTTGTATGAAATATCTTTTAGGCACCAATCTGCTATTACATAAATTTGTAGGCACCAACCTACTATTAGATCAAATTATAGGCACTAATCTATAGGAGACACCAATCCCCTCTATTTATTTGTAGGCACCAATCTATAGTAGGCATCAATCCCCTATGTTTTTTTGTAGAAACCAACCTATAGGAGATAACAATATCCTTTGCTACTTTGTAGGCACCAACCTATAGAAGTCACCAATTCCCTCTGCTTATTTGTAGGCACCAACCTACTCGAGACACTAATCCCATCTGATGCCTTATATGAACCAAAATATATGAGACACCAATCTCCTTTCTTTCTTTGTAGGCATCAACCTACAGGAGACACCAATTCCCCCTTGTTTTTTTGTAGGCACCAACCTACTTCACAGAGTCTACTTGCTTCTTCACAATGTATCTTAGGTACCTTTGATTTCACCAAGTCTATTTGTTTATTTTTCCTTCACCAATTTTGTTAGTTGCTTCCACCTTTACCATGTATATTTTTTTCTTCTTCCTTCATCAGTTCTACTTTTCACAATATTTGTTTCTTTTTGTCACTTCCCAAGAATAAAACTGCACAACATGTCATGTATTCAATTTTACAAATATATTTCTCAAAGTTATACTACAAGTACCTACATGACTCTTCTATGTCACCTCTAGAATTCACAATATGAAACATATCAGAAAGGAATTTATAAAAACACATCCAAGATAAATTTTTTAAAACATGTTTTAGGAGCATTAGGAAGACAACTAACTTCCTCATATAATATCTTCAAAATTTTAACAAACATGATATGGAATTTCTACCATAAGTGCCTTGAGATATCTTATTTGTCTCCTATAGATTTCACAACCTAAAACATCTTAGAAAGAAATTTATAAAAAAATAAAATAAATACAAGTTGGTTTATTTAAATAATGTTTCAAGAGAATTCAATTCCACTAACTTTCTTAGATCATACTTCTGAACTTATCATGAAACAAGGTCTGAAATTTCTATCATAGGTACATAAATATATCTTATTTGTATCCTCTATAATTCATAGTCTAAAATATCACAAAAGAAAAGTTATAGTGAAAAGACAAAGCCGACTTGTTTGAAGCATGTTTTAGGAACATTTGAGAATAGTAACTCCTCATATCATATCTCCAAAATTATAGTGAAACAAGTTATGTTTGAAGCATATTTCAAAATAATTTAGGAAGCCTAAATTCCTTAGAGCATGTATGCAAAAATTTTGTGAATCAATATATGAAATTTGAACCATGGGTACATGAATAACATCTATATGTATCCTCCAAGTGTCATGGTCTAAAACATCCCAAAATAAAATATATAATGAAAATGATAAGTTGACATGTTTGAAGCATAATTGAGGAGCATTCAAGAATTCCAACATTTGTAGAGAACATTTCCAAAATTATAGCAAATCAAGGTTTGCAAATTGAACCATAGGTACACAACAATCTTCAATCTATTTTGTCCAAATTTCTTGATTTGAAACACCCCAAAAGAAACATTAAATAGAAAATTCCAAGATCACTTATCTAACCCATAAATCATGTTTTTACTTCTATATTTAATCTCCAACTATTATCTCAAAAATATTCCTTAGCTCCTCTTGCCCACCTCAAATATCTTCTTGCAAAATTGGCTAGGTCGACTTGTTTGTACTTTGGCTGGATCATCCTAAAAAAATCCTTCATATCTCCTCATTTCTATGGGGCTATAGGGAGTCACATATATATTGGAAAGGTATTCTAATAAGATTTCCAACCATATATCATATTTTATGCTCCAATTTGATCTAAATAAGTGAAAATTCCTTCGAAGATATAGTATCCCAAGTGGGCATCAAAAGTTGAAAAAAAATATTTCCAATAATATCCATTTTCCATTTTTTTATCTTGGAAATATGTAGTATTCCTTTGTATTTGACATAAATGACAAGAATATTTTCAATAATCTCACCTTCTTCATTAATGGAAAGCCTTAGTCAGTTCTTCAATAATACTAAAGAACTCCCCTGTTTGTAATTCTCATTGTTCCATAAACTTCTCACCCTTTGACATCAATGGAAAATGTATGCTCCCCTTTAACTTGCATTTCTCCTTATTTGTAACTATTCTTCTATATGCAACTTTCTTTACTGTTTACAACTATTCTTCTGTTTAAAACTTCTCTTACTGATTGTAACTACTCTCCCTATCTAATATTATATCTCCTTATGTGTGCATATTGCTTTTTATTTTGGCTGCAATTTATTCCTCTAACATGTCAATAATAAAAACATTACTTTTTCTGATTACCTACTTGTACTTTGTTTGCAACTAGGCCCCTTATCAAGGTTGTGTCTATCTATTCCTGCATGCAACATTTCTTCTTCTACACATCTTCTCTTCATATTTCACCCCCTATATTTGAACTTCCTTTTACTTTTTCCTTTTTGGATTTCTCCCCCTAGGCTTATGCTTAATTTTTTCTACAATTTAACACCTTTGACAACAAATTTATTATTTTTCTATAAATGCATTGTCCTCTAAATTTATGATTCTCCTTATAACTCTTCCCCTTTATTGATATCAAGGAAAAGATGATGCCCCCGCTAAAATTATGAACTATTTCTAATGGAATTATATCATTTACTAATTCACTTTCAGTTGTCAATTCATATCCTACAACCTTTCCATTTCATAATTTTTCTCCTAAAACTCACTCTCAAAAGTTCTCATCTTCTTAATGTGGCTTGAGGTGCTCTAGTATCTTACTTCTTTGTTACTAATGAGTTGAGAGAAATATTACTCTCAAATTTGGTCATATATATTCAAAATTTACCTTGGGCTGAGGTTTGGTATATATATCTACAACCTATTTCTTCTTAGAAATGTATTCTAGCTTAATACTTTGTTAGGCTACCTACTCTCTTGAAAAGTGATATTTGATGGGAATGTGTTTTTTATTTGAATGCATCACATGGTTATTTGAAATATTTATTTCACTTGTATTATTGCAAGAAATTGATATTGGTTGATCATATTCTAATTCAATATCCTTTAGAGTCTGCTTCATCCAAAGAACTTGAGTACAACATTCTGCTACTGCAATGTATTCATATTTGGTAGTGGATAGGTAGATCGAGATTTTTTCATGCTCAATCAAGATACGTGACAATTTCCCAGAAGTAATGCTCCTCCAACAGTAATTTTCCTGTCATCTACACTTCATGTCCAATCTACATCTGGATATGTTGTTAAAGTAAAATATTTTATTCTTGAATACCATAGGAAAACTTCTAGAGTTCCCTTCAAATATCTAAATATTATCTTTATTTCTTGCACATGGGTTTCCTTTGGAGTAGATTGAAATCTTGCAACCAATCCTATCACTTTCCTGATATTTGGTCTTGATGTTGTCAAATATAGTAGTTTGTGAATCATTTACCTGTACACAATTTGATTTTCATAATGGGATTCATCATCTTTGCTCAATTTGCAACCTATGACCTGGTTGTGTTGACAGGTGCACAAATTTTCATCCAAAATTTATTCTACATTTCCTTAATGTGTTTAATTCATGAAATGAATATTCCTTTACTAATTGAACAACCCGTAGACCTAGAAAGAATGAAAATTCACCTAACATGGATATTTGAAATTATTTTTGTGTATCTTTTGAAAACCTCTTTCTCATTGTGTCAACATTTTTGGTTAAAGTTGCCATTGATGTCAATATGGCATTGTTGAAGACGGCTAAACCTTGGAAGCCATAGCCTAATTGAGCATTTCTTGTTGATGAAACCTACCCTAGAATCAAACCCTAACCCTAGATGTTTTTCAAACTGTAGGTGAGAAAACCCTAGATCCTAAATACATGAGCAAACATTTTCCCTTATTTTTTATGAAACCCTAAAAAACCATTTGCCCTAATATTTTGATGGAACCCTAACCCTAGACTATGAAAAAATAACCGTAAAATCTTGCTCTCAATGATAGCGACTTAATCCTAACAATTTAAAGAGCTAAATCCTAACCCTAAATCTTATAAAAAATTTACAATAATTTAAGTCTTAAAATAATTTAATTAAAATTTACATTATAACACATTTTTCAATTTAATAAAACTTTAATTTTAATATAAAGTTAAAATTTTAACTTTATGTTATAATAAAATAATTTAATTTATGTTCAACTCCACCAAAGTTGATATGTCGCAATTCGACTCATGATAGATGAAGACATATATAATAGATCCATATTCGATGTAAAGAGGTCGGCTCCACCAGTTTGTAAGTCGGCTCCACCTTCAAATTCAAGTAGAATCTTTTCTCAACACCATGTTCCTTCACCTTGGAGATAATTTTAGACCTGTGGGAGTTTATTTTCAAAATAATTTCGGACTCGTGAAGGGAATGAGGTAGCATATATTCGAATCTATGGAGAGATCCTATTTAATACAATTAAGAGGACTTGTAAAGAATATTTTTTGCTTCTGAAAAATGATCTTGGGAAGCAGTGAAAGAAGCTCGGATTTTTTTAGTGGCCCAGAATTCGAATTTAGATCAGACTTGTCAGAAATTACCGACCTGTTACACAGAACATTTCGTACCTTCATAATTACCTTTGGAGCAGTGCAACCTAAAAAGTTGATTGGGGCAGAACTGTAGCAGTTATTGAAGACTTTATGTAATAGCTCATGGAGCACTATTGAAGACGTGTGTAGCATCTTATGAGAATCATTTAAATATATTTGTTTATTAAAGTAAATATATATGTATATAAGCTAATATAGACCATGCATCTTTGCCTATTAAAGGAAACCTTGAAAATCATTATTGGAGTCAATCCTGTAAAGCATCTTGAGGTATTATTGAAGGGTGCCTTGGAATAATTTTGGAGAAGTGCCTAACTTAAATTATTTTTTAAAGACATTTGAAGTATTATTTCTGCAGAAATAAAGTGTTGTGGATACTTGACAAAATATTTTTCATGAACATATCCAACAAGAATATTAAATCAAGTTGAAAGATGTTGTAAGAGTGGTGTGAAAAGCTATTCAAGGTTCTCTTGAAGTAGTTTAATACTTGCACAAGTTTATATTGGAGTCAGTATTGAAGAATTTTTTGACCTCATGATGCATTGTTGAAGGCCCTCATGGAGTAACATTGGAGAAACTTATTTTGGGTATCATGAAGATCTTTGAAGGCTCCTTCAATGATTGATAAAGTTGTCATTGATGAGCTAAGTGAGGGAATAGTTGAAGGCGAACTTGAAGATATTGTCACTGCTTGCAGAAGGCATTGAGGAAGTCTTGAAGAACCATTAAACTTATCTTGAATAATTGAAGAATAAGGCTGGAGCCCTAGAGGATAGGAGTCCTCAAGAAGATCATGTTGGAGCCTGTGCCAGTGGAAAAGGGTTGGAGACCTAGAGGTTGGAGCCTCATAAAACAAGGTTGGAGCTTTGCTAAATATAGTGTTGGAGCCCTAGAGGTTCAAGTCTCCTAATGTAAAAGTTGGTGCTTAGCAAAGTACGGTTGGAGCCTGGTGGATTGGAGATTGGTGTCTTCATCTAGGGTTGTAGCCCTAAACATTATTACATTTGATTTATTGTAAAAAGAGAATTGGATTCCTTGATATTTCTCATTAATAAAATTATTATTCTGTATTTTTCATTTTGTGTTCTATTTATAAGTGATCTAAAAACTGGTAAAGTAACAATTGTAAAAGAAATATTGATTCACCCCACCTCTCAATATTTCCAACAAAAATCACTTCCAAAAATAATATCATCTACATATACTACAATGATTAACAATTTTTCATTATATGTTTTGATATAAAATTTGTTTTCTATTGCTCCTCTTTTAAATGCTTGTTGTTGCAGATACTTTTCAAGTCTTGAGTACCAAGCCCTAGGCCATTTATTTAGAATATACAATGCTTTCTTCAATTTTCACACATCATTTTCATTTTTTGATAATTGGTGTCCTTTTTAGTTGTTTAACATACTCTTCTTCTTCCAACACACCATTTAGGATGGCTGACCTGACATCCACTTAATAGACTTCAAAATTTATGGAACAAGAAAATTCCAGAAATAATTGCATGGCTTCAAGTTTGGCTATTTTAGAAAAAGTTTCTTCAAAATCAACACTTTCCACTTGCGCATACCCTTTGCAAACTAATCTAGTTGTTTTCCTCACCACCTGTCCATCCTCATTTAGTTTTTTCCTTAAAACCCACTTTTTTCCAATTACATTCTTTTATTTTGGTCTAGGAACTATTTCCCATGTATAATCGTTCTCAATTTGATATAGCTCTTCATCCATAGTGTTGATATAATTATTATCTTTACTACATTCAATAAATTAAATTGGTTTCATTCTAGACAATAATGAAAATTTGGCATGCCCTTGTGTTCTTATCAATTTCGTTCTAGTATGAACTCCTAAGTATTTTATCTTATGGATGAAACTTCTAAACATACCTGGATGGATTCTTTGGATGTGGAAGTTTTGTATCTTCCTATTCTTATTTTATTTTTCCTCTTCATGTTATTTTTTTATTATCTCCCATGATTCATTTCGTTTCTAATTTTCTTTAGGATGTAATTCTTTATCTAATATAATATCATTTTTTTTCCATGTTGCGAAGAATTTTGTTGTAACATCTATAGCCCTTTCTCTTGGGTGCATAGCTGAGGAAAAATATTTTATTTTTTATAGAATCAAACTTTCCTAAATTGTGTTCATTATATTTTTGTAGAACTTACTTCCAAATACCTTGAAGAGTTTACTTATCAACAAACTTCCTTTCCATAATTCATAAATATTCTTGTCGTGTTTTACTCTAATTTATGCTCTATTCAAAATGTAGAATGTAGTATAAACTGCTTCTCCCCAAAATGTGTCTAGAAGATTGACTTCATTGAACATTTTTCTTTCCATTTATTGCACAATTATATTATTTCCCTTAAAAAATACATTGTTTTTAGAGTCCTTACCACAGACAACGCTCTTCTAATCTCATGATTTTCACAAAATTCATTGAATTCCTTAGAGGTAAAATCACCACCCATGTTTGATATTAAGCATTTTTGTTTTAGCTTAGTCTCATATTCAATCATAGCTTTTAAAGTTTTAATTTTTTAAATGCTTTATATTTCTCTTTAAGGAACATAACACATT
This sequence comes from Pinus albicaulis, assembly GCA_034641835.2. Lineage (NCBI taxonomy): Eukaryota > Viridiplantae > Streptophyta > Pinopsida > Pinales > Pinaceae > Pinus > Pinus albicaulis. The sequence goes on from CM076577.1 coordinate 483,267,403, forward strand.
TCATTCTTGTGTAATCATAAATAAAAATCATAAAATATCTCTCAACTATTAATGTGTTTTCCTTGCTAGCCTGTAGAGATATGTTTGAATAAGTTCTAAAGGATTCGAAGATGAGTATTGTTTTTCCTTGAACCTGAACCTGGTACGATTTATATGATGAAATGAATTACAAATAGTATCATTTTATTTTATATATTTGGCATGCCTCTTTCTGCTTGTGTTTTTTTTTTAGTTTTAGTAGGTTACTAAAGCTAATATGATCCATCCTTCTATGCCATAACCAATTATTATCCAATTTACCCATGCAAAAAAGAAGACCTCCATCTAATATATATACATTACTTGAGGTTCTAGTTGCATTTTGCACAACTCTTCCATAATCTACTTTTCTTATTTCACGTCCTTTAAAATGAAATGTGATGTTAGGGGAATTTTGAGGTCTAAAATGGGCATCTTAAGGAAATAATAAAATAATAGATAAACCAATAAAATAATATTTATGAATTTTCAATTCACTTTTTGCACCACAATCCATGTAACCATAGTTAAATTCAATTCAAAAGTTGTGCCAAAATAAAATTAATAAAAAAATTGTATTGATGTGACTATAAATAAGAATGAGCTTTTCAAGAAAAAATCATTATCGTTGAACAACTAATGCATTTTTCCTTTGTACTTAAATAACTTGAAATAAAATATAAATATAAATTTATAAATTCTTAATTATATTATATGTTATTAATTAAAATTTATATTATTTAAATTTTATATTAAGATGTAATTAATATATTATATAAAAATAATATAATATAATATAATAAATGTATAGGGATATGAATTGTTTCTTTCAAGAAATATGAAATGACAATAATATATTTTTATTCAAAAAGTGTGAAATGACATTTATTATGAGTATTTTACTTTGACTTTAAAAGTACTTAGAGCACTACCATGGTTAACCATGAGTTTTTATCCACCATTGAGAATGTGACAAATAAGTACCTTTAACTCAAGCTATGCCACCTCAACCATTTGGGATGATGTCATCCACTAAAATGTGATTGGTTCTCATAAAGTGAGTTTTGATTGTACATTTTCCTTAGAAGGCCATTTTAGACCTCAAAATTCCCCTAATTCGGATCATACCCTTTATGAAACATTTGACTAATGCTTAGATGATTATGTTTTAGACTATTAACATACAAAACATTTTGAACTTTAGCTTTTCCATTCGGGACAATTGTCCCTTTACCTATTATTTTGGGTGGTGCATTGCTTCCAAAAGTGTCACTTCATACTTTTCCTTCCTTTAGAGATATAAATTCACTCTTATCTCCAATAATATACTTTGAGCATCCACTATCAATGTACCCTGGAATTTCTTGGTTTTCAGTGTATAGTATAAAATCACACACTTCTTGTCTTTTTATTACACTATACAATACCCCCCATTTATTTTCACTAAATGGGGACCCTTTAAAATAAATAGGAAATTTATTTGTTTGATTTTATCTTAGCCCAAGTCTAAAAACTTTAGGAAATAAAGTTCTTTTCATTTTTGCTTTGATTTCTAAGCACTCATTGCAAATCGCATAGTTTAAAAACCAAACATACTTAAAACATATTAAGTCTTGCGAGCTGTGATATGCACTAGACCTTTTTCAAAACCATATAAAACTCCCACTACAAAAGCTCTAAACACCGCTTTAAAAAGAAATCACATCGCACCTTGTAAAAATGATCAACTTATGAAAATTCGGTAAGAGTCACGATGAGGTTGACTCAACGAATTAATAAAACAACAATCATAAAATTTCAAATGTTTGATAAAGCGCATCGGTGTGATTCCTTAGCGCACATCACATTTTGAAGAAAATAACCAAATGCAAGTTTTATTACCGTATGGAAATTGTGATCTGCAATTTGCGCAGATCGCATTTCGTGAAATTCATTGGTAATGGAAAATATAACTAATAGAAATATTTTTGAGTTGCGATGTATGATATTGATAATTATTTCTCACGTGTGTGAAATGATTCATATCTAATCAACCGAATATGATATCTAACGTCTTAAATTAATTGATATATATTTCACGTAAAGGTGTGTAAGAGATTTGATTGGAAGAATTATGAATGATTAACAAAATTTAATGGGAGTAAGGTTTGAAAGATTCATATCTACTTCGAGCGTGTTTTGAATGATTCAACGCCATACTTTTTATTATATAAATTTTAAATCTATCCTTCTCTTCATTTACCTTAGATATAAAGTTTTATCTGTTCACTTGAATTCAGGAAACCATAGGATAAGAGGGATGAACAAGAAAGTCAAGGAGATTTCCCAAACATCATCTATTGAAGACTCAGATATGTCTCCCTTATTCTCAGATACCACTTGCAACAAGGATTGAGACATTTCCTCGTGGGAGAAAATTTATCAATTCTTCGAGAGTGAACAACCAAGGGTAATAATCAAAGTTGCTATATCAAGGATGTCAGTTTCTTCAGACTTGACCTATTTCGACGTTGCATGCTCATTCAGTCATAAATTAGCAATGAGGCTGAATATTCTCCCCTATACAGACATGGTTAAGTGGGTAATTGACCACTTGAAAATAGAAGATAGAGCACTTAAGAATTCAAAGGATGAGAATATTGGTTCATTCACAACTAAAAATGTGAGGACGATGTACCACTTACCCACCCTACATCAGAACTATGACAAAGCTTTTGTCCAAAGCTTTACAAAGAAACATCCAAACTTGATGAAAGTTATAAAGGAATGGAAGCATGACCAAGGCAAGCTTAAACAAGAAAAACTTGGTATGTACCCAATAGCGCAAATTCCTTCCCCTTATTTCTATGCTGCTGGAATGTTGTGTAGATTGTTTGCAAAGCGTGATACTACTAGGTTTTCTATATATTGGGTCCCATTAATTAATGCAATCATCAATTCTTTAATTCTGAATTGGGAAAATATCCTATATGATAATTTGGCCAGAAGTATTATGGAGTATAGAAGTAAAAGAAGTGTTTCCTCTAGGGCAATACCCCCCTTTTACATGAGTGCCTATGTCATGGACGCAATTTGATTCTATTCCAATTTTCCTACTATGGGATGGAAGTGGATGACCCAAGACCCCACTCCAATCCACATTTACCACAGAGCCCTTTGGGAGTCATATTTTCATCTACATTTTTATAAAATTTGCCAGAGTCACTCTACCTATGCACCAGATTATATTCAATGAGAAAGCCCCTAGGATTTCCAAAGAGGCTAGTACAGACATTTTTCTTGTTTCCTGATGGTTTGCCAAAGAAAGTTTCACATATGTTAGAGTTTTAGGTAGTTATGCTTATCCCCACATCTTGCCATATTATGTTCTTGACAAGCTACTTGCTAGAGAGATTGCTTACCAACTTGTGGTAAATGGTATTTCAAAGCAACTCAAAGATGCTAAGAAGGTCATTTGGCCCAATTTCCCTTTGCAGTGTTGTACTTTTTCACTTTTTGATATTGGTCATGCCTTCAAGGAAGTTTCAAATTTTAATTTGTTGAATTTGGCTGTAATGCCAAAGCAGCCATATGACCCCAATGATATAATTAAAAATTACACCACTGAGCTCAAAGTGAAGCCTTTTTTGAAAGAGATAGATAGATTTGATGATTTCTTTCAATGTATTGAAAAGTTTACAGATGTACTAAAGTTTGCATCCAGTCAACTCAATCAAGATGACTTTGAAGCCTTCCAAGCATACAAAAACAGGAGACTGGAAAGGATTCCTTTGTATTTATTGACTATTGAAGATGTCAACAGACTTAATCCAAGAATTAGCTTGGAAAATGAAGCTAAAGACATGTTTGAAGATGAATTAGGGAAATGAGAACATCAATCTCAAAATTGAGAACATTATGATAATGAATCCAAAAATATAAATCAGAGCCCAGAAAAGGTAATTGATCAAGTAATTAAAGAGATCTAAATGCAAGAGAAAGGAGGAATTAATGGAAATGAATCATCTTCCTAGGAAGTTCAGCACAACCAAAATACACCTAATGAGTCAGAAAAATCTTAGCCAAAGGATTTGAAGAATGAATGGGAAAATTTTTCTAAGGAACTACAAACTTCACAACCAAATCCTAATATTGATCAATCTACCAATTTTCAGATGCCAGAACACTCTCAGAAATTAGTGGAAATTGCTACTCTGCTAAAGCAAGTACGTGAAACTCATGATCAAGAGATCATTCCGGCCTACGCTATAGAGCAGATAGTTTTACAAATTGAAGAAACTCCTTCACTGAATGTCTTCTACAGTCTGATATCATAAGGTTATAATCAAGGGGAGAAAGAGGCAAATAATAGATGATACAGTCTCAAATCATACAAATGAATCTTTTGACGTTCTATGGGATGATCCTCTAGCTGATCCTATTGAACATTTAACTAAGCTATCATAGTTTGCAGGGGCATATTCTACTGCCACTATTGATAAGGCCACTTAATTTCAAATGTTACTGAAGCAGAGAGAAGAAAAAATACAAGATTTAGAGATACTGTTAGAGAAATAAAATTCTAACTCTAGCAGGAAAATGGAATTGAAAGTGTCTCAGTTTCGAAAGGATTTTAAAATATTAAATTTACAACATCAGGTGTAAATTACAGAAAAGAAAACACAACTGGAAGCAGCAATAAACAAATTAAAAATCCAACCACAGGTAGATAAATTCATAAGAGAAGCATTGGAAGTGAATGCTAAGCTAAAGAAACAATAAGAAGTATTTTTCCAACAAGCTTCAATCACTAGTTCTTATTATGATTCAAGTGAATCTTGATCTAGCAAATGGCTATCCAAAAACTTGTGTGTGAGAAAATTGAGAAGAAAATTAATGATTTCATTCAATGGAAAACATCAGACTCGGGAAAGGAAGCTGATCTACCCTAGGTAGATAAATTTCACAAGGAAATATTATTTAAAGATTGGGAAACACAGCTAAGGCAAGCAGACAAAGCAACAACAAAAGCGTCAAGGTTAACAAAGGAAATAACTAAATATATTTCTGAACAACTTTTGAAAGCTGAGCTTATCAAAGAGTCCACATCTGAAGTTCTCTCATAAATCAAGACATTAGAAGCACAATGGAAACAAAGGACATAAATGAAAGAATAAATGAATAAAAAAGTAAATAAGTTTGATCAAGAACATTATTTTAATTTTCTGATCAAACTTTATCATCAGTACCAAACCCTGGAGTCATTAAATCATAAGTACATCAAACTTTATCATCAGTACCAATGTTTTCCTTCTCCTAATACTCCTAGTGATACTCAACCCATATTGTCTCCCAATTTTCATCAAATTCTCCTGAAGTTCAATATTTTATATAAAATTTAGAGAGAGTATCCATTTCTGTTGAAAATCATGAAGCTTCTCAATCATCTGATATTAGTATTTCATCCTCTTTACAACCCTGAAGAATATTAACTCGATTAGAAACTCAAAAGATAGGTATTCCTCCTTTTTAATTTCCCATCGATACTTCTCAAAGGAAGATAAAGAGGAATGAATCAGAGTCAATCACCAGTGAAGTCTTATCTAATAATCCACCCCATTCACCTCCATTACCTCCACTCACTTCGACAACTTCCATTCCAACAACCAGCGTTACTTTAACTAGTTCTAGTACTCAGACTACTATTTCTTCAACTAGTTCTAACACTCAGGTCGTCTCTTCTTCAACTCAAAATCAATCCATCACATCCACCTAAGGACTAATGGCAGGCCAAGTACCTCCACCAAATGTACAACCATGGAACAATCCAGGGGCTATACAAATGCCTGCTCATCTTCATCCTCTCTCAAAATACCCTGAAAGATGGTTACCTAAATTTAATCCTGATGATGGTCTTCCAGCTGAAGAACACATTCATAATTATATGTTAGCCATTAATTTAAAAGAGGTAGTTGAAGAAGATTGTGTTGTAATATTATTTCCATATACTCTCACAGGATCTGCATGATCCTGGTATTTTTCATTACCTGCTTGCTCTATAACTAGCTAGAATATGTTCAAAGAACAATTTTTTAGCTAATTTTGGAGATGACAGAACCACTGCATCGCTCATCAATAATTTATCAAATATAAAGGCTGAAACATGGGAGAAAATAAAATATTTTAATTCAATATTTAATAAATTTCTCAATAAAATTCCTGCTACAGTGGTTCCTGGTGCAGAAGTTGAAATTGAGTGGTATATTTCGTCTCTCCCATCCAATATAGTCATTTTTTTTGATAGAGAAAAACTACCTACATTGGCAAAAAATATGAAGGAATATTTGTTTGTAGATAAACACATAATCACTCTTGAAAAGAAGAATTCCCACGAAGATAGGAAATCAAAGAAAGTATCCTTTAAATATGATTAAAAAAAGAAGCCATCCAAAGAAACTTTTGATGTAGAAGGTCTTCACAAAGTTTTAAAGACCATGACAAATGAAATGGCAGATATCAAGAAACAAGTTACTAAAAGTTCTAGTTCAAAAAATACTTTTAGACCCTTCAAGAAAAATCAATATTCTAATTCTCAACCACCAAATATCATATCTAATGCTGATTCTGATCAAGATACAGATGAAGAGAAAACAAAGGAAGAAGAAGATGAAGAAGAAGTTGAACTAAGTGGAATGTGGGATTTTATCCTACCAAATGAGGAACAACAAGAAGCTTTTCCTATGAATACAAGGAGAAAAAATACTACTAAAGCAATGTAGCCAAATTAGAAACAGAAGAATTCAACGCTTGCTGAAGATAAAACAATAAGTAAAAAGTCTACTTCTAAGGCTACAAAAACAAACCCTGCTACTTCAGATACTCCACCTACATCAAAGAAAATGGCAGTCTCTGACACTATTGAGTATAATGTAGTTGAAGATATGAAAATACCAAGGCCAACATTTCAGTTCAAGAACTTACTAAGTTAAAACAACAACATAAAATATTACTAAGAGATTTAAATGTAGTTCCTGCTTCAGCCTTACTTGCTCCAGTAGTAGTCCAATCTTCTAATAAAATGGGTAAACCTCCTTCCCCTTCAACTAAAATAGATGCTACAAATCTGCTTATGATAGGTGACCGATCCATCTCTCATACTCCTCAATTTCTTTTAACCTATGATATCTATAGTAAAAATGTCCATAATTGTTTAATAGACTCAGGGGCTTCCTCTAATATCATGTCAGAATCAATATGTGCAACGTTGAATATAACTCCTCAGAGTTCTCCTGTTCATAGAGTACAACTTGATAGAACTAAAGTAGAGGTTGTAGGAGAAATAAATTATGTTTCTATCAGATTGTGATCAAACACCAAGGTTGCTCAGATAATTAATATATTGGTGGCTAATATTCCTAAGTTTTATGGTTTAGTGTTAAGTAGAGACTGGTCTAAAAAGCTTCATGGATATTTCGCAACAGATTGGTGACATATGTCGCTACCACAAAATGGAAAACCAAATCAAATCTCGGTAGATCGAGAAAAATTCATGAAACATATAGTCACAAATCTTGAAGGAATAAACGATCCAGTAGAATTCAATAATAATATTATTGGAAACTACTCGGTAGAATCATTTCTTGGAAATTTTAATGCTCAACCAACACCCTTTTTCGATAATGCAGTTATCTCACAAATCGAGAATTTTTCCCAAACAGACACTTCTAAATGTAAAAGTTTTGTAGATAAACTAGTAGTTAATTCTTTATTTTGATGGCTCTAAATCTGAAGATGATGCAGGAGCTGGTTGTATTTTAATAATCCTAGAAGGAGAGAAAACCATGTTAGCCTGCAGACTTGAATTTGATTGCACAAACAATATAGAAGAATAAGAAGTATTAATCCAAGGTTTATACAAAACAATTGATATTGACATCAAATATTTGAAAGTCTTAGGGGATTCAGAAATCATTGTTAAATAGGTAAGAAATATTATTCATTGTCATTCTGGACATTTAAATCATTACCAATCATTAGTCCAAGAATTGACCATTCATTTCTTAACCTTCAATATTTCTTCTGTACCTAGAATACAAAATGCCAGTGCAGATTTATTGGCTAATGTAGCATCGAAATTAATTCCATCTCAAGAATTTAGTCCTGATATATTTTCCATTGAATTGATTTTTAGACCATCTATTCCTGACAATATTACCAATTGGAGAGTATTTAATAATGATTCATATATGATAGATTTCCTTACATCTGAAGGTTCTTATGATAGCCAAATTTTAGATGAAAATGAACATGATACTCAAATAAAGGATGAACTGGATGAAAATCCAATTCCTAAGTCAGTTGTCAAATTAGAAGACCTTTATGATATAAAATACATGTTTAAAAGAGTTACTAACTCTAAAACTCAAAGTTATACCTTAAGATTTGAGTTAGTAAATCTGGGAATTGATGATAAACCTCAAAATGTCAATTTAGGTCTTGGTCTATCTTATGATGAAATATTATCATTTTTCAAGTTATTAAGAATGTACAAAAGTGTTTTTACTTGGGATTACATTGATATTAAAACATATGACACTTATGTAATTCAACACACTATTCCTATGATTTCAGATGAGAAACCTATATAACAAAAGTTGAGGAAAATTCACCCAAATCTTGAAAATCAAATCAAAACACAGTGGAATAAACACCTCAAAGCAAAGATAATCTTTCCAGTTGAACATTCTAAATGGGTTTCAAATTTGGTTCCTGTCAGGAAGAAAAATGGTGATATGAGGATTTGTATTGATTTTAGGAATTTAAACAAAGCGTTTCAAAAGGAAAACTTTCCATTACCAACCATGGAACAAGTACTGCAAACAGTAGCTTGTTCTAAACTTATGTCTTTCCTAGATGGATTTTTAGGATATAACCAAATCCTCGTACATATATATGACATATTAAAGACTACAATTAGAACTAAGTAGGGAACTTACGCCTATCAAAATATTCCATTTGGGTTAATTAATGCAAGTGCCACTTTTCAGAGAACCATGGACAAAATTTTTAGAGGACTCGTCAAAAAATCAGTGGTTATTTATCTAAATGACATTAAAGACTTTTCTAAATAAGAAACCAATCATGTGAATGACCTAAAGTGAGTCTTTGAGCTATGTAAAAAGTATGGAATTTCATTAAAACCAAAGAAGTCATATTTTTCTTTCGATGAAGGAAAATTTTAGGATTCATTGTATCAAAGAAAGGTATCTATATTGATCCTGAAAGAATTGAAGAGATTAAAAGAATTATTTTTCCTCATAATAAGAAAACTATGCAGTCATTTCTTGGACAAATAAATTTTGTAAAAAGATTTGTCCCTGACTTTTTGCAAATTTTTTTACCTTTGCAAACCATGATTAAGAAAAATTCAGTCTTTAAGTGGGGACATAACGAAAGAGAAGCATTTGATTTAATCAAAAAATCCATTATCAATGCTCCATTCCTGATGACCTCCAATTTTGTTAATCCTTTTGCTTTATACACCTTCTCATCAGATACATCTTACGCTATTGTTCTAACACAACTTAATGACTCAAAAATTGAAGCACCAATATAATTTTTCAGTTCCAATTTACAAGGCACAGAACTAAATTATTCATCTATTGAGAAACAAGCATTTGCTATCTTTAAAGCTATAAATAATTTTAGGCCTTTTCTCCTTAAAAATCACACCAAAATAATAGTTCCATTCTTTGCAGTGAGAAAACTATTGATGCAAAGAGAATTAGGAGAGAAAAGGGCTAACTGGGTTACTACTTTACAATAATATGATGTATAAATTACAACTTCTAAAATTATTAGAGGTCAGTGTTTTTGCAGAATGCTAATAGGAGAATCCCATTTATCATTAGAGGCAGATTCAGGTAATAATGTGCAAATATCAGAGGTAAGCCTCAACGATGTGCAATCTCAATACATTGTTCTCAAGTTTTATTTGAAAAATAGATATGCCCCAACCCAACTCAACTATAAAACAAAATGTTCTTTGATATTAAAGGCCAAGAAACATGAAATAATCAATGACGTATTGTTTAGAAGAAACTTTGATTCTGTGTTATTAAGATGTGTAGAGAAAATTGAAGCAGAGAAAGTTTCGCAGGAACTCCATGATGGACCAGCTGGAGGACATTTTGGAGGAAATACAACAACACATAAAATCCTGCATATAGGTTACTATTGGCCTACACTTTTCAAATATGCTTATGAATATGCAAGAAAATTAAAAGTTTGTCAAAGTGCATCTAGAAGACAAAGGAAACCAACCTTCCCATTACATCCAGTTAATATTGAGCAGCCATTTGAACAATGGGGGTTATATATAATCGGTGAGATCGTTCCTAACTCTTCCAAATAACATAAATATATTCTCATAGCTATATATTATTTTACTAAATGGGTGGAAGAAATTCCACTAAAGGTAGCCAACTCTGAGAATATTATTGATTTCATTGATCAATTTCTCATAACCAGGTTTGGTTTACCTACTGCTTTAATGTTCGATAGTGCATCTTATTTATCAGGAGTTGTGATGATAGAATTTGCAATCAAAATAGGTTTTAAACTTAAGTATTATGCAAATTATTATCCGCAAGGAAATGGTTTAGAAGAATCCAAAAATAAAAACCTTATTATAATCATCAAACGAATTGTTGATAAAAATCAATGAAAATGGAATAAGTCATTAATATTTTCTCTTTGGGTAGGCTGAATAACTCAGAAGGTCTCCATTGGAACTTCTCCATTCAATCTTGTTTATGGAAAATAAGTTGTTCTTCCTACCAATGTAGTTATTCCTTCTCTTGCCTTAGTTAAATTTATTGATGAATCTCCTTCTTTTTTCTTGCAAGTAAGACAATTTCACATTCTTAAGCTTGAAGAAGAAAGATAAAAAGCTAAAGTTACTCATGCACTTCATAAAAATATAGTAAAAGTGTTGTGAAACCAGCTCCAAAAATAGACGAAAAGAGATATCAACGCCTTAGAAATAAGCCACTTCGAGGGGGCAACCTCCAATATATTACATGAATGAAAAATTCTTGGACAATACAAATTGCAAAACCTCCTTTCTATATATAGGAGTCCATGGGGCCACATTATAATCCTAGCGGGGCCACAATGTAATCCTACCCGACCTAACAATAATAATGTAAGGGCACAATAATAACAATATGGGGTTACAGGAGTACAATAATAACAATAAGGGGTTTACATTAACGACAATAAGGGACTATACTAGTAATATAGGGACCTAACATGCCCCTGTCCTTCATAAAAGTGTTGTCCTCAACGATTGAGTAGCTCTAGGTGCTTCTATATAAAATTCGCATCCTCCCATGTAGAATCTTCAATGGGTAAGTTCTTCCACTTGATGAGATACTCTGAAATTGATCGATTTAGTAGTTGTTGAGTTCTTGTTTCCGTGACCGCTTCAGGTTCCAATATGATTTTTCCTTCTTCATCAAGTTTTTGAAATATTATTTGAACATGAAGATTTTCACCTATAACCTTCTTTAAGCATGAAACATGGAAATATGGATGCACTCGTGAAGATGCAGGAAGCTCCAATTTGTATGCCATATTACCAATCTTTTGCAACACCTTGTAAGGACCATAGTACCTTGGCGATAATTTATTATCCTTCTTAGCTTGCTTGAGGGACATTTTTTTGTATGGTTGTAGCCGTAAAAATACCAAGTCCCCTACATCAAAACTTCTCTCACTGCGATTTTGATCTTCCTATTGTTTCATTTGATTTTGTGCCAAATTCAGGTTATCCTTTAAGAGTTGGAGAACTTATTTTTGATGCTCAATGTGATCTTCCATTGCTTGAACCTTCGAATTTTCTCTTAAATATGATGTGATGGATGGTGGATGATATCCATAAAGTGCCATAAATGGGGTCATTTTTGCTGCAGTATGGAAGGAAGTTTTATACCACCATTCAGCGAGAGGGAACCATTTGACCCATTTTGTTTGTTTATCAGATACAAAACAATGAAGATATCCTTCCAAACATTTAATTACTATCTCATTTTGACCATCAGATTGAGGATGATAAGAGGAGCTATGAGCTAATTGAGTACCCAAACAAGAAAATAACTCTGTCCAAAAATTTCCAGTAAAAATGGGATCTCTGTCGCTCACAATAACCTTTGGGTTTCCATGTATCTTTTGAATTGTGTCCATAAATGTAGTAGCAACTGTACTTGCTTTAAATGGATGAGATAATGCACAAAAGTGTGCATACTTGGTAAGTCTATCAACTACCACCATGATGACACTCTTTCCTTCGGACTTAGGTAAACCCGTGATAAAATCCATTGAAATCTCCTCCCAACGTTGACTTGGAATGGATAAAGGTTGTAGAAGTCCCGGGGTCTTAATTGTTTCCACTTTATTCTGCTGGCAAACCAAACATTCCGCCACAAATTTTTGAATATCAGATTTAAGGCCATCCCAAAAAAATTCTTTCTTCACCCTGTGGTAAGTTTTTAAAAATCCCGAGTGTCCTCCTGAAGGAGAAGTGTGCAATTCCAGAAGAATCTTTTGTTTTAGTTGGGAATTCTTACAAAGATATAAGCGATCTTTGTACCATAAGGAATCATTTTTCCAACTAAATGTATCAGATGTACTAGGATCTTGCCGCAACTTTTGAATGAGTGTCCACACTTCTTCGTCCTTCTTCCATTCATCCCTTGCTTCGGTTATCCAATCTGGTTGGATAATAGAAATGGCACAAAGCAATGCTTCCACCTCTTCATTCTTTCTTGAGAGTGCATCTGCAACAACATTTAGCTTCCCTTTTTTGTAGATTATTTCAAAGTAATAACCCAACATCTTTGTGACCCATTTTTGCTGCTCTTTTGAAGATATTCTTTGTTCCAAATTTTTTTTAAGACTATCATGATCAGTTTTTACCTTGAAGTGTCTTCCCATTAGGTAAGTTCGCCATTTCTTTAGTGCATGCAGTATTGCTAACATTTCGTCCTCATAAATAGCTTTTTGTAAATACTTTCATTTGAATGGACGACTCTCAAAAGAAATGGGTCTTCCTTCTTGCATTAAAATAACACCAATTTCATTTCACGGGGCATGACATTCCACAATAAAGGTTTTTGTGAAATTTGGTGTAGCTAAGATGGGTGATAGGCACATTGCTTCTTTAAGATGTTCAAAGGCCTTAGTTGGTTCAGGAGTCCATGAAAATTCATCTTTCTTCAATAATGTTGTTAGAGGTGCTGCTATTCTCCCATAATCCTTAACAAACTTGCGATAATACCTTGTTAACCAGAGAAATCCTCGCAACTGCATTATGGTTGTGGGGAATTTCCATTCCTTAATGGCTTTAATTTTGTTAGGGTATACCTTAACACCCTCATGAGATACAATATGACCTAGATATTCCACCTCTTGCACTCCAAAGAAACATTTGGATGTTTTTGCATATAATTGTTTCTCCTGCATTAGTTTGAGCACCCTGTCAACATGTTGAACATGATCCTTCCAAGACCTGTTGTAGATTATTATATCATCAAAAAATACTAGCACAAATTTTCTAAGTAATGGTTTGAAAATGGAATTCATCAACCCTTGAAATGTAGAAGGTGCATTGGTAAAGCCAAAAGGCATGACCAAAAATTCATAATGACCCTCATGAGTTCGAAATGTTGTTTTCGGAATATCTTCAGTCTTCATTCTAATTTGATGATATCCTGAACGAAGATCCAACTTGGAAAAATAAATTGCTCCATGTAATTCATCCAATAATTCATCAATCATAGGAATGGGAAATTTATCTTTAATGGTGAGCTTATTGAGCTCCCTATAATCCGAACACATTCGCCATGATCCATCCTTCTTGTGTACCAATACTACAGGAGCAGAGAAAGAACTTTGACTATGTTGAATTATACCTGCCTCTAACATTTCTGCAATCATACGTTCAATTTCGCTCTTTTGGACGTAAGGATATCTATAAGGCCTGATGTTTGGAGGAACACTTCCTGGAATCAAATGAATAGCATGATCATGATCACGAATAGGTGGGAGTCCTTTGGGAGCTTCAAACACCTTGGAATGATTGTCCAAGACTTGTTGGAGATCTGCAGAAATAGATGATTTTGATGTTGGAACTTCTAGTGAGCATAATTGTGCAATTACGACTCGTTGTTCTTTCTTTAGAAGCTTTGTCATGCCATTAGAGCTTATTATCCTTCCTGGCTTCCCTTCAATACCCCGTAATTCGACTTCCTTTCCTTCTGAAAAGAATTTCAAGAAAAGTTCTTTAAAATTAAAAGCTACCGTCCCCAAAGATTGTAACCATTGTACTCCTAGTACAACATCAGCACCTCCCATAGGAATGGAAAGCATTGGACTAGTCAATACATATTCCCCCATGGTTAGCTTGATATTATGGCATTTTCCAGAGCAATTTATAGTTCCACCATTTGCAACCATCACTTGACATTCTGGTGCTGGGTATAGGAAACAATTTAATTCCTTGGCTACCTTACAATGAATAAAATTATGGGTGCTACCTGAATCAATTAACACTATTACCTTTTTCTTCTTGATATGTCCTTCTATCTTGAGAGTTTGAGGAGTGGTAATTCCTGCCAATGCATTACACGATATGGTCAGACTCATTTCTTCCTCTTCTTGGGTTGGTTCCTGGTGTATATACTCTTCTTGTTCATTTTCTTCTTCCTCTTCACAATCTATGTAAAATAATTTCTTCTCAGCACACTTATGACCTTTAGTGTATTTGCTATCACAACTGTAGCAAAGCCCTTTTGCTCTTTTTTCTTCCAATTTTTGTGGTGTCAACCTTGTAGGTTGTGCAAATGTAGGATTAGCAACACTTACCTCTTTATAGAAGTGAGTGGTAGGCTTCCTTGTCGCCATAATTTTACATTCAATTTTTTTGGCCAACCTGAATGCCTTCTCCAATGAATCAGGTTCCAAAACGCAAACTTCATGTTGGACATTATCCTTTAAAGTACCTATGAAGAGATCAATCCTGTGTTCCTCTGAAATATCAGTTACCCTTATATTCAATTTTTTAAAGTCCTCAATGTGCTCCCCCACTAAACCATTTTGTTTGAGATTTATCAACTAGATAAAGAAGGTGTTGCTCTTCGTATCCTCATAATGTGCTATCATTTCCTCCGTAAAAATTTACCAAGTGACAATTTTTTTATGGGAGAAAAGCCATCAATGCCATACAAATGTATTTTTTTCTAAATGTAAAGTTGCAATGCATACCTTTTGTGTGTTTTGCACATTATTGAGATCAAAATATTGCTCCATCTGTAGTATCCATGTTACAGGATCCTTTCCGTCAAACTTCCTCATATCCATTTTTGGAATATGGTGGTTCTTTCCTCCAACAGTAGAGTTTATGGAATCATGATTAACATTTATTTTGTTCTCATCATGAGTTTCCTCTACTATATTTTCACCATTAGGAAACATTTCTTGTAT
Organism: Pinus albicaulis; assembly: GCA_034641835.2. Classification (NCBI taxonomy): domain Eukaryota; kingdom Viridiplantae; phylum Streptophyta; class Pinopsida; order Pinales; family Pinaceae; genus Pinus; species Pinus albicaulis. Next base: position 483,282,943 of record CM076577.1, read on the forward strand.
CAACTTTTCCAAACCTTCGATGTCTACTTTTAGATCCTTCTTCATGTTTTCCATGTTGTCTTTCATTTTTTCATCGATCTTAGCTTCCATGTCATCCATCTTAGATTCCATGTCAGCTTCCATGCCATTCTTCAAACCATCCATCTTAGATTCCACGCCTTTCTTCAAACCATCCATATTAGTTTCCACGTCTTTCTTCAAAACTTCCATGTCATTTTTTGTTGCTTTTTGCGAGAGCGAAATGTTTTGCACTTGCTCTTGTAATTTTGATATGTCATGTTGCCATTATTTGTCTTCATGAATCATAGTAGAGCCTTCTAAAGGCTTAATGGGTGTTGAATTCTTTTTAGGGGCCATTTTAGAATCCAATACTGATATCTATTCTACAATATTCCCTTGGAATCAATTCAACTTGATTCTTCAAACAAGACTTATGCAATTCGAAAAATAAAAATAAAAATACACACCTTTTACTTGCTTTTGAGGAGCTCGACATTGAAATTGAATTATCTCTATAATTTCGGATCTTCAATATCTGAAATTCATCCCTATGGTAGCCCTTTGAAACTTCTTTCAAAATGCCACAGGTCTGATCTGATTTGGATTCTTCAAGGCAAAGTTATGTCCAATACCCACAATGACCCAATTTTGGACTAGTTTAGTAGAGAGAACTTTTATGACTAGCCATGTGTCATTGTTTCCTCCTTTGGCTCTAAAATTGATAGATAAAAAACTACAGTCCGTGTGCTTGCAGCCGCTTTTTACATCATTCCAATCTGATGCTCAGAGAGAGAGCTATGAATATATTCGCACGATCACCTCTTTGAGATGAAATTCAAAAGCCTAAAAAAGCCCTAACTTCCACAGATCATATCACTGAAAATATTGCAAACCAATATCTGAAATTTTGCAAAAATGTTCCTCCAGAGTTTTCCTTCATGCTCTAAAAATTTCAGCTTCTGAACCTTCGTAGAATAATAGTTATTACGAAAATACCACGATGACCTGTTTAGGTTAAATTCAGGAGCCTGCAAAATGACCTAACTTGCACAGATCATATCTCCAAAAATATTGTGAACCAAGACCTGAAATTTTGCGAAGATGTTCCTCAGGATTTTGGCTTCGCACTCTAAAACTTTCATATTTCGAACCTTCGTAGAAAAAAATTTATAGTAAAAATTCCATGATGACCTGTTTGGAGCAGCGAAACCCTAGAATGTCAAAGCTCTGATACCAAATGTTTTGAAACCAGCTCCAAAAATAGAAGAAAAGAGATATCAACGCCTTAGAAATAAGCCACTTCGAGGGGGAAACCTCCAATACATTACATAAATGAACAATTCTTGGATGATACAATTTACAAAATCTCCTTTCTATATATAGGAGTCCATGGGGCCATAATGTAATCCTAGTGGGCCACAATGTAATCCTAGCTGACCTAACAATAATAACTTACGGGCACAATAATAACAATATGGGGTTACAGGAGTAAAATAATAACAATAAGGGGGTTACACTAACAACAATAAGGGACTATACTAGTAATATAGGGAACTAACAAAAAGATTCATTCGATTCAACTCCTACCACTCCAAAAAAATTTCAAATTGGTGATCTAGTATTGAAATGGGACAAAGCACACGTGGAAAGAGGTAAACCCCCCAAATTTAAAAAACTATGGTTAGTTCCATTTCAAATCATTGAAGAAATAGGCCCATCAAAATTTTTATTGCGAGATCTATCAGGAAAAAGAGATTCTTTGCCTGTTAATGGGAAAATTTTAAAGAAATACTTTTCATAGGAGGTAACCCCTTCTATTCCCTACATAATATTGTCTTTTATTTTCCTTAGGAAAATAAAAGTTGTGTAGTATTGATTTTTGGCTTTTCAAGTAAATATCTCAGAAAATATCTTTTGATTTATCACTTATAGAAATAAGAAATGTTAAGGACACAATAGAAAGATTTGAAAGTCAAATAGATTATATTTTACTGAAAGATGTAATTTCACTGAATTTATTTATTCTCCTATGAAATATCATCTTTATAAAGCATGGTTATTTTTTTGTCAGTCAAGAAAAGAATCTTTAACATAGTAAAGACTCTTTTACAGAGAAGCAATCTTAAAACTCAAAAAATTATGATCAGGAATCCTCAAAAGGGCCAATAATTCACCCCATATGGAAAAAAATATCAATTTTTAGAAAGAAATTCAAAAAAATATGATAAAAATATGAGAAGATAATAAGTCGAATCACAAGATTTTTTACCATGTTCATAGGGAAATAGTTGAACTGATATTACCAATACTGCCTACCAAAACAGGGTAATGACTTGAGATTATATCAAGAGGACAAGGGGTCTCATCAAGAGCCAGCTTGACCAATTTAATTACAACCAGTGAATGGCATTGTCAATATTTGGTCACCAAGCCAAGACAATGGCTTTTAAGTAAATAAAAATACAATATAAAATATCTACAAAAAAAGCAAGTTCCAAAAGAGATCAAGTATATAAAGTTGGAATTTATTTTTGAAGATTATAAGAAAGACTGGATGGGACAATGAATCATTGCTGGGTAAAAGGTAACCCTACCAAAATCTTATATTGCCTATTGGATTAAAGGCTCTACCTGTGATAAAAAAGTACATATTTATAAAGCTAATTTGAAAGAGCCACCTTCTTTATCTTTTTGAACTGAGTAAAGACTGATATAGATACTCATACTTTTATTTTTAAAGAGGAATTCTTATGAATTATAATTAAGAGAGATTTTATTGCCTAGTAACATATTATTTATTAAAATTCATTCCTGCAACTATTTATATTTTTGAAAAAGTTCTTAGAAATTTCAAAAAACTAATCAGAGATAGCTGGTTCTTCCAAGTGAATCGCCAATTTTTGTACTATACAACACCCCCCATTTATGTTCACCAAATAGGAAATTTATTTGTTTTATTTTATCTTAGCCTAAGTCTAAAAACTTTAGGAAATAAATTTCTTTCCTTTTTCTCTTCGATTTCTTAGGGCTCATCGCAAATCACATAGCTTACAAACCTAACAAATTTAAAACATATTAAGTCTTGTGAGCTACGATATGTGCTAAACCTTTTTCAAAATCATATAAAACTCCCATTACAAAAGCTCTAAACACCGCTTTAAAAGGAAATTGCATCGCACCTTGTAAAAATGATCAACTTATGACAATTAAGTAAGAGTCGCGATGAGGCGGAGCCGACGAATTAATAAAACAACAATAAAAAATTTCAAATGTCTGATAAAGCGCATTGGCTTGATTCTTAGTGCACTTTGCATTTTGCAGCAAATAACCAAATGCAATTTTTATTACCATATGGGAATTGTGATCTGTGATTTGCGCAGATCACATTTCACGAAATTCATTGGTAATGGAAAACATAACTAATAGAAATAGTTTTGAGTTGCGATGTGCGATATTGATAATTATTGCTCAAGTGTGTGAAATGATTCATATCTAATCAACCGGATATGAGATCTAACGTCTTAAATTGATCGATAGACATTTCACGTAAAGGTGTGTAAGAGATTTGATTGGAAGAATTATGGGTGATTAATGAAAATTAATGGGAGTAAGGTTTGAAATATTCATATCTACTTCGAGCATGTTTTGAATGATTGAACGCCATATTTTTTATTATATCAATTTTAAATCTATCCTTCTCTTCATTTCCCTTAGATAAATTTTTTTCTCTATTCACTTGAATTCAGGAAACCACTTAACAGAGCAAGAATAATAGGTATGAAAAAGAAAGGCAAGGAACTTGCTCAAGCATCATCTACTGAAGACTCAGATATGTCTCCCTCATTCTTAGATACCACCCGCAACAAGGATTGCGGTGGTTCCTTATGGGAGGCAATGTATCAATTCTTTGAGAGTGAACAACCAAGGGTAATAATCAAAGTCACTATAGTAGGCGTGTCAGTTTCTTCAGACCCGACCTATTTCGATGTTGCATGCTCATTAATTCATAAATTAGAAATGAGGCTGAATATTCTCCCCTATACAGATATGGTTAAGTGGGTAATTGACCACTTGATAATAGAAGATATAAAATTTAAGAATTCAAAGGACGAGAATATCGGTTCATTCATGGCTGAGGATGTGAGGACGATGTACCACTTACCCAACCCGCATCAGAACTATGACAAAGCTTTTGTCCAAATCTTTACAAAGAAACATGTAGACCTGATGAAACTTATAAAGGAATGGAAAGATGACCAAGGCAAGATTAAAGGAGACAAACTCAGTATGTATCCAATAACACAAATTCCTTCCCCTTATTTCTATGCTACTGGAATGTTGTGTAGATTATTTGCAAAGCCTGATACTACTAGGTTTTATGTAGAATGGGTCCCATTAATTAACATAATCGTCAATTATTTAATTCTGAATTGGGAAAATATCATATCTGATAATTTGGCCAGAAGTATTATGGAGTATAGAAGTAAAATAAGTGTTTCTTCTAGGGAAATACCCCCCTTTTACATGAGTGCTTATGTCATGGATGCAATTTTCTTCTCTTCAAATTTCCTATTATGGGATGGAAGTGGACGACCCAAGACCCCACTCCAATCCACATTTACCACAGAGCCCTTTGGGAGTCAGATTTTCATCTACATTTTTATAAATTTTCCATAGAGTCATTCTACCTATGCACCAGATTATATTCAATGAGAAAGCCCCTAGTATTTCCAAAGAGGCTAGTACAAACATTTTTCTTGTTGCGAGATTTGTCGAAGAAAGTTTCACCTATGTTATAGTTTTCAGAAGTTATGATTCTCCCCACGTATTTCCATATTATGTTAATGAAAAGCTACTTGCTAGAGATATTGCTTACCAACTTGTGGTAAATGGTATTTCAAAGCAGCTCAAAGATGCTAAGAAGGACATTTGGCCTAATTTCCCGTTGTAGTGCGTTACTTTTTCACTTTTTGATATTGGTCATGCCTTCAAGGAAGTTTCAAATGTTAATTTTTTGTATTTGGTTGTAATAAAAAAGCGTCCATATGACCCCAATGATGTAATTAAAAGTTACACCAAAGAGCTCAAAGCGAAGCCTTTTTTGAAAGAGATAGATAGATTTGATTATTTCTTTCAAGGTATTGAAAAGTTTATAGATGTACTAAAGTTTGCATCTAGTCTACTCAATCAAGATGACTTTGAAGACTTCCAAGCATATAGAAATAGGAGAATGGAAAGGAATACTTTGGATTTATTGACTATTTAAGATTTCAATAGACTGACTCCAAGTATTAGCTTGTATAATGAAGCTAAAGACATGTCTGAATATGAATAAGGGCAGTCAGAACATCAATCTCAGAATTCAGAACATTATGATAATGAATCTGAAAATAGAAATGAGTGTTGAGAAAAGGTAATTGATCAAGTAATTAAAGATATTGAAAGGAGGAATTAATGGAAATGAATCATCTTCCAAAAAAGTTCAACAAAGCCAAAATACACCTAATCAATCAGAAAAATCTCAGCCAAAGGATTTGAAGAATGAATGGGAAAGTTTTTCTAAGGAACTGAAAACGTCACAACCAAATCCTAATACTAATCAATCTACCAGTTTTCAAATGCCAGAACACTCTCTGAAATTAGTGGAAACCGCTATTGCGCTACAACAAGTACCTAAAACTCATGATCGAGAGATCATTGTGGCCTACCCTGCAAAGAAGATAGTTTTACACTTTGAATAAATTCCTTCACTGGATGTCTTGTACAGTCCTAATCATAGGTTGTAGTCAAGAGGAGAAAGAGGAGAACAATAGATGATACAGTCTCAAATCTTGCAAATGAATATGTTGATGTTCTATGGAAGGATCCTCTAGTTGATCCTACTGAACATTTAACTAAGCTATCACAGTTTGCAGGGGCATATGCTATTGCGACTATTGATAAGGCCACTGAAGTTCAAATGTTACTGAAGCAGAGAGAAGAAAAAATACAATATTTAGAGAGAATGTTAGAAAAATAAAAGTCTAACTCCAGTAGGAAAATGGAATTGAAAATATATTAGTTTCAAAAGGATTTTGAAAGATTAAATTTACAGCATCAGGTGCAACTTACAGAAAAGAAAACACAACTAGAAGAAGAAATAAACAAATTAAAAATCCAACCAGAGGTAGAGAAATTCATAAGAGAAGCATTAGAAGTGAATTCTAAGCTAAAGAAACAACAAGAAGTATTTTTCCAACAAGCTTAAATCACTAGCTCTTATTATCATTCAAGTGAAATCCTGATCCAGCAAGTGGCTATCTAGAAACTTGAGTGTGAGAAAATTGAGAAGAAAATTAATGAATTCATTCAATGGCAAGCATCAGACTCAGGAAAGGAAGCTGATCTGCCCCACATAGATAAATTTCACAAGGAAATCTTATTTAAAGATTGGGAAACACAGCTAAGGAAAGCAGACAAAGAAATAGCAAAATCATCAAGGTTAACAAAGGAATTAATGAATCTGTTTGTGAACAAATTTTGAAATTTGAGCTTATCAAAGAGCCCACATCTAAAGTGCTCTCAGAAATCAAGCCGTTAGAAGCATATTCGAAACAAAGGAAATAAATGTAGGAATAAATGATTAAAAAAGTAAATAAGTTTGATCAAGAAAATAATTGGAATTTTATGATCAAACCTTATCATCAGTACCAAAAATTGCAGTCATTAACTGATTCAGCAAAAAGGTCGTATCCAGCACTTTCAAATGCAATATTCAAGGGCCAAGTCAAATCTATAATTTCACAGCCAGCTCAAGTTAAACCCATGCTAGATATTTGTCAACTTTGGGATCAAATCCAAATGGAGGATCAGAACTCATAATTTATGTTACTTTGTTTTCCTAGATTGTAGTTGAAGTTTGTATTACGAAGATGGTTGTTTGAAACCTCCTCTATTTTTATGTAATAATATATTTATAAAAATATTATATTTTAGTATTTAAACCCTTCTCGTGCATTTAGAGAAGGGTCCATAAATATGTCAAAAACATTTGCAAAGAATGCACTTCAATAAGTTTGTAAATCCTTTGATGGATTAATGGAACATACTCTATTATCTTTTGACATTTGAAGTTGTTTAGCTGATGTTACACTATTGTACTCTTTAAATTGCTTGAAAGTGAAGAGGAGCAGAAAATCTACTGTCAGTTTATATGAGTAGGACTTCGTACATATCGTACTTCTATTCACTTGTATTAAGTCCTGCCTTCTAGATTGACAATTATCTTTTTACTTGCATTATATATTTGAACTGTCATCATAAATTAATGTTAAATGCACTTATGTACAAATATTTGTATATGATTTCTTATGTGATATATAATCACACATATGAATGTGATACACTTTTCACAATTTTTTAAAATAAACTATTTTGTTAAAAGAATCATCTTTACATAATTTTCTTCTCTTTAAACTGTTAAATAATCTTCATTACTAATAGTTGGAGGATATCTATTTATATTTCGTAAAGGAAAAATACAAGAAAAAATGGCATTGGTGAGGGGCCAAAAATGTCACCATAAGCTCATTGGTGAGGGTCAAAAGAGAATTTGTCACCAAAAACTGAACGTCACCAAAGGTGGCATCACTGAAAGTATAGGTGTTATGGTGACATTCAAGGTATATCACCAATAATGATTTATAATGACAGATAGTGACTGTCATAATTTCATATGAGCAATGGTGACGGACAATAGCCTTTGTCACCAACAAACTGAACATCACCAAAGGTGGCGTCACCAAAATTATGTGTTATGGTGACATTCATGGTTCATCACAAATATTGAATATAATGACAGATAATGACCGTCACCATTTCATATGAATAACAATGATTTTTTGTGATGGACCTTTCATGGCCGTCAGTATTGATGCATATATATGGCGACGTTCGTTGACCGTCACCATTTCATATTTGGTGAGGGTAAAAAAAGGTCATGATAAGCTCATTGGTGACATCAAGGTCCATCACGAATAATGACTATAATGAAAAACAATGACCCTCACCATTTCATATCAATGATTTATGGTGATAGACCTTTCATGGTCGTCACTATTGATGCATATATATGGTGGCGTTTGTTGACCGTCACCATTTCATATTTTGGTGAGGGTCGAAAAATGTCACCATAAGCTCAATAGTGATGGTCAAAAGAGCATCTGTCACAAAAAACTAATCGTCGCCATTCCATATGAATATCAAGGCACAATGGAATCAAACCACCAACCTCCTGCTTGTAAAGCATGCGCTCTTCCATTGAACTAGCACCCTTTAAAGAATTATACTTTAAAAAAATATATCTTCAAACTTTATAAATTGTAAATTCTACAACTTTCAATAAATCAAAGTTTCGACAATCTTTTACTAAACAAGCAAGACATCATCGAAGCTACAGGTCCCTACCTAATGGTTATGGAAGTTATGAAAAGTGGGTGGAGGGAAAAATAGTTACATATAAGAGACTCAATATGTTTAGTTGAATACTCAATTAGAATTGAAACTCTGAAGACATTTATAACCTACAAATGACCTATAACTCACAAATGCACCAAATATTGCAAAGGAAATGTCACAAGTGGATAACATATGGAAGAAGAGCATTGATGAATACAGATGAAATATGTTCCAAGTTGAATGAAATAAAAATCTCAATATTGTTGTTGGGTGACTTTTTATAATTGGGACCTTTGTCTTTCCTTTATCACGTAAATATTTAAATTAAAAATTAGAAATTGTAGTTATCTGAATGATATCTAAACTTTTGTGAAATTGTAACATGGATCTCCACAGAACCACAGGGAATATATATATATATATATATATATCCCATTCACACAAAGCGGCTTGCAATTTGGAATTTCACAAGTCCGCACTCAAAACATGACAACAACCAACAAATAAAACAAATTGAAACTTATCACAGTAAGAGTATATCTTTTCAACAGTGAACACCAAACAATAATACAGTAATTAGTTCACTTTAAGACTACAAAACATTGGAAAAAAACAATGTGTTCAATTATCGACGAGTACAAAATGGAATTAATTCTAATGAAGCAAAAGAGTTGATACTAAATCACAAATAAAAATGACCAACAACAATGTAAATTTTGTTTTTTCAAGATCTTTCCAACAGTCCAAACAGAAAATGCCCCCCATCAGTGTTTGTAAGTGAATTTATGACCTGGAGAATTTAAGATTCCAGTTTTAACCCCTGGATTATAAAAGACTAAATCATGTATTATTTTCAATGCAGTGATTTATGAGAATTGTGTCAATCCAAGAGGGTTGAATTGTAATGACCCCATAATGTAGAATGTGAACATGCTTTGCAAAAAATTTTAGCTCGAAGCCCAAGGCAAAGGCATTATTGAATGGTCATGAGTCATAATGGTAGGCAAACTAGGTTTTGATGTTATGCTTAACTATTATAAAACCAAAGTATAATAAATAATATACTAATGTCCAAAAATATTGCTTGAGGAGCAACACAGGAGTTGAATCCAAGAGTGGAAGAGCAAAGGGAGTCCTTGGGAAGGTAAGATAGGTTACCTAATGTCCAAAAATTGACCAAAATTACATCAAAAAGACTGCTTAATTCATAAGTGGCAGTACAAAGTGGGATTTCAAAGGCCACCCCTATAAAATCTAGAATATTTCCTATTTAAAAATATCTAAGCATGACTATCACAATGCTAAGAAGAAGAAATAAAAAGCTCTTGATCCAAGTACGGGATAATCCTTAATGCATCGAATGCCCACTGTTAAACAAAGACTATTCCTCTCAAGTCAAAAGGGAAGCTATCCTACCATCTCAAGCTCTAGATATAAAGTTGGGTAAAAGAGATGGATTTGGTATGGGGGATGTGTCCCTGTATGGAAAATATGACCCTCTACATGGAGTTGGTAGAAGAGAGTTGCCTACAAATCTAGCATGAGTTATCTTAAAAACTCACATGAGAAGAACACATGGGATTTCTTATCAAGGGTTGGGGTGCCTCTTATAGCCCAATATATCATTGTTGCATTGTGTCGCTTGTAGAGGTTCTATCTTTTAACCATGCCATATTAAAAACTCTTTCACCTACCCTGTTGATCATATGTTCCAAGTCCAATCTCAAAATGTTATATGGAAGACACATGATCCTCATGCATGGGAGACATAACATATACTTTTTATTGGAGAGGTTCTTTCCTTTTCATTCTTACATTATTCCTCATGCTGAGAGAACACATGCCTCCATAGCTATAATTCCATATAACCAACCCAAAAAGCCAGTGATCTTGAAAGATGTGTGTGTCTGTGCCAAGCTAGAGGGGTTTTGGCAGAAGTGGAAGGAAGGCATGTGTTTGAAGAGAGAGTTGTAGAGTAAGCAACACACAATCTCATTACTCACTTGTTTAAATCAATTTTAACTAGAAATGAGCTAAGGTATCTTTGAAATCACATTATCCACTTGTCTGATTCATCACTGCAATGAGCCAAGGTATATGAATTTTAGGGATTCCTAAAGATACCAGTAGCTCAAATTCTTTATGCCAACACTGTGGAACTAGACAAAATGGATTTAATGGATATCATGACCTTGTGCTGTGTTTTGCTAAGTGGAAGAGGTTTGTCACTGTTTGAATGTTGGGTGAGATACCTAAATAAGGTTTCAATGAGGGAAATAATTGTTAGTGTCTGGTTGTGGCTATATTTTTTATTATTGTGGGTTGGGATGGATGAGAAATAAATCCAACAGCCATCCTTCATCCATGTGGTCTCATAACCCAGTTTGGGGGTGGAATTTACAGAAGATTCATGTGGTTGGTCGGTTGATAAATCATTTGTCACCAATTTGATGGATATATTCATGGCAAAAGTGAGGGATTATCATCATTCTCATGCCAGTTTTTCAGCAAATAATACCACTAGACCTCCAATGGGATATTTTGTTTTTAGCATCATTTCCAAACACACCGATCTCTTTGGTTTTAAAAAAAATACCTACAACCATTATGAAGTAAAATAATAAGTGGTTTCACTAGATGGTGTAAAAATAAGAATTTTGGAAACAATTGTAGAAACATCTGACATTATATGGGTCAATGATTCAATTCTATGTTATCCTTGAAGACTTGTATTTTTATTTTCTAAAAAAATATATACCTCCTCACACAAAATTTCAGCAAAATCCTATGAATATTTAAAAATTAGATGCCAATAGGTTCATGAAGATTCATATTAGAGATTGGAAGACTATTTTATCTTCCATAACCAAAATGGAAAAAAAATGTGAAGGACAAATAACAACAATAAAATATATTATATCTAGTCAGTATTAATGTAGAACTAACCTACTTCATAATTTAAGTATTTAGTAACTCTAATTTCCTTCATTGTCCACGGGGTCTTCGATAGACAATGATTGGGTGCATTGTTAAAGCACTCCTAGATGTTAAGTCACTCGTTCAATTCCCCACCCTATTTGGGTGTTATTCTTGGACATGACTATGATGTAGCCTCACCAACGTCAAACTCACAAAATATAAAAAAATCTTCATCAAAATCCAACTTTCACTTGTTCCAAGGAGTGTAGAAGGAAACATGACTTGTGTAACAAAGATGGATTGGTCTAATATTCTAAATATAAAATTACATCAAAACAAACTAGATGCCATTTCACATGCGTGATGATGACGTTACATATAAAATGAAGGAACTATAGTTTATAAATGACACATCATGACAAAATTCCATCCACATCATCACTAATATTCAACAGAAAGACAAGAAAATTTGAGAGTAGCAAAGCAACCATAAGAGGTTGTGTTCAAATCGACCTTATTCTCTATATGGACAAGTACAAAGTTGAACCGAAAATCCTCTAAAAGAATAAATTCAGTATAATATCCCTTGTAATATGTGATATTTATGTTAAAGGAGATGAAGAACTAATTCAAAAACTCAATTCGGTCCTTCAAAGACAACCAAGATCCCATAAGTCTATGAAACCCTCGGGTATGACAAGAAATAAAAAATAATTGAGGCCAAGTAAGAGACAGATGATGTTGCTAAGACAATTTTCAGTCACAAGTCCACAGTTTCTGCGCATATTATTTTTCTAGAATATAATATTTGTCTTCATGGATATCCTACATGAAGCATACTTTAGTGCCTCCTTTCAATTCTCCACTAAAAATCCCCTTTCTTGGTTGTGGAATTTTGTTGGTACTTACCACTGGTACACTAGTGTTTTGAGGAGGTTCTAACTTCACACAATCCAGATTCAACATTAAGGGGGGAAGGTCAAATCTTATAGACTAATGCTTTATCTTCCTTCTCTCCTCTCTATCTTTAGGGAGGATATTGTGCATAGGGAAAAACCTACGTTGAGATGGGTATTCATTAACCTTATCACTTATTTTCACCGTTTGATTTTTGAAAATTGGAGAAGTGATTATGAGCTTGAAAGGAAGCCTAAAGAAAAGGATTTTTATAGAAATGATAGGTTTTCAAGTGGTGCATTCCATTCTCAAGGGAGAATGGAATCTAATGCTTATATAATGGCATTACCCCCAAGATGCATTAACATGGATACTAAAGACAATATATCAAATACTTTGGATGCTAACTTGAAAAACAGAGTAGAAAATGACCTCAGGGTGTTTTCTCCGCACCTCGTTCAAAATAATGATTGTATAAGGAAAGATAGAATCCGTTATGAAGAAGAAGAGAAAGGATCACCAAATGATGATAAGGATTGTTCAACTTCTCGCTTTGAATCACATTATCAGGGGAAATGGACAGGTCAAGAAAACACAAGTTAAAAGGCATTAAGAGGTGCATTCACAGAGAAGCAAGAGAGAATTGTCAATATTTATCAATTTTAGTTTCTTTTAACTATGGTATTTATGGTAGGATTAGTAACAAATATTTCACAGTTTCACAAAAGACTAGACTTCAAGCAGGAAGGGGTAAATTAAGAGTCAAGTTTTGAGACAATAATATGTATTGAACACATGGTAAAAGCAAGAGAAAAGGGTAAGGATAGTTGAATGAAAACAAAATATAATGAATGCGTTACAATTCCATAATGAAAATATTTTAACATATGTGAGTCTGCCCTATAAGATCAATCCTAGGGTTTGGACAAACATCATGTGTGTATGTAGAAGCTATAAAATAACATTTTTCTTCCAAGGAAAATTTCAAGATGAAAAATAGCCATTAAAATACTTTATGTCAAATTCCCGGAGCTAGACTTCACTTGTGACATGGAAACTATGTTGTCTTCATACTTTCTCTAAAACTTTCACCGACTAAGATTTTGTACAACGCAACTATCATGCAAGAATGAATAGTTTAGACAATCATTCAAATATCAAAATAAAAAACATTCTAAGGTTTGCAACCAGCCTTTGTCTTTCATCCCTCTTAGTATGGCCCTCCTTATTTTCCTCATCCACATTATCATCCATTGTCGTAGGTCTCTTTTTCTTTATTTTCTTCCTTTTCCTTGATTCCAAATTCACATGCCCTTCCTGCAATTTTTATTGCTTGGATTTTCTCACTTCTGAAAAAAATAAAAAACAGTATAAAAATACAGCTAAATCAATATAGTGATAGTCTTTCCATAAATTTCCTCTATACTACCTGTTGCTAAAAAAATCCAAAATCATAGTATAAGATGCATTTTATGCTTTGCGCTATCAATCTTACTGCCATTTACCAAGGTCATATAAATGATAAATACGATAGGATAACAATAACAAGCTAATGCAACTTTCCACATACAATGTTATTTTATGAGAAACTTCAGCTATAGAGGACAAATTCCCGACCTAAAAATGATGTTACTGAACTTCAATTTCAACACGCTATACATTGAAAATGTCAACAGTCCAACATGCTATACGTTGAAAATGTCAACGGTCCCAAAAATAAGGGTACTATGTCCTTCCCTCTTAATAATAGAAACATTTACAATAGAATAAAAGTTGTTAAAGGAAAATTTTATTCGAGACCTTGATAATATTAAAATTTATCTTAATTAAACAGTCGATAAAAACCCAAGCAAAGGGAAGGCATGGGTGATCGCTTGTGGTTTCTGTTATAGATTTCTACCTATCATGTCCATTACATTAAAAGGCTATGGCCATCTAACACAAAAATATTCTTGCAACAGGTTCCCCTCAGTAATGAGACAAATTATTTGATTTTATTCATGAGTCTAATTACCCAGCAAGTGAACAAATGGGACTCCTAATGAAAATATGGATAACTTACATCAGCTTAAAATATAGTATGAAGTTATAGCTTTCAAACTCTCACTAGTCCTTGCACAAAATTGGCCCCCAATCTCACTAATTATGCCCTGGTTGGAAAGTTTTGTTGTCGCTAGCCAACCCAACCCTTTTATATTCATGGAACTTGATCTCATTGGGATAAGGATTTATCTCTTCCTTCCTCTGCATAAGAGAATTTCATATTACTTTATTTGTTCACAAAGAGGATTGAGACCAAATTTTTGAAAGGGAGTCTTGGTTTAGACTCAAGGCACCTACTAGATCTGCAATCAAAAGTCAACAAGATGGATGATGAAATCGCCTACATAAGGTCGATGCTAGATGGGCTCACTCCCAAAGTCAACTAGAAGGTGTCCAAAACCAATCCTACTTGTCCATTTTGTCCTAGTTATCTAAGTCATATAGATATAAAGGAAGTTTTCCCTGATGAACAACATGTCTCCCACTATGAGGGAGTTAAATAAAATGTATTTTTCATGTTTTGTTAGTGTCAGTTGGTCTTTTTTTGGAGGATCTACAAGCTAGTGACTTTAGAACGTTGTAACGCCCCTGTGCCTACTCCAGGGCATAGTTTTTGTTGGCGAGGAGTCAGGTCTCGCGGACAAGACCCAGGTTCAAGAGTTGTGGCCAACAAAGGGGTCCGGTGTAGTCTAGGAACACACCGGCATTTTCACCCTGCTCTGGAGAGCAGTGCGTCTCACCCGAGGCGTGCCGCAACCACATGCAGAAGGGGATGAGATCAATGGCAAGGAACAAACCCGCAACTAATGAAGGGCAGTGCATCCATTACATATACCGAGTTATATACGCAAGATCACTTATAAGCATTCAGACATTCACAAATAAAATTTTAAACCAGCAGAAACAAATTATAAGCACATGGACATCTTATTTAGACAACAATATCTCATTGTATTAATCTCTTGGCAGAACACATGATTACATGGCATTCCCACAGATAGCTACAAATCTGATACAGATGGGTTTCAGAACAGAAAGGTAGAATAGAGAAGATAAGAAACCATATGAAGAACATGCATGAATCCTCCGCAGCTGCTCTGCGCATATTTTCCTGTCTCGAGCCTCGCAACCTCTTCAGCATCTATTCAACATTCAACCTCTTCTTTTCAGCCGGGTGACTGTTATTTATTCACCCGCGCTCGCGACTATCGGTTCCTCTGTGGCTTTACTTCGGCTTCTCCTGGCTTCTCTCCTGTTATCTGCGTGTTCCACTTCCTGTCTTCTGCTGTGTTTCCTTCATCTGCACTTGTCCCTGTTCTATCTCCAGCTATCGAGTGCTTCCGCGCCACCTTGGTAGCTCCGCAACTCCTGGTAGTTGCGGCGCGGTCGCGGTTGCCATGTGTATTTATTCCGCAACTCAAAAAGGGTCAAAGTTCAAAATGTCTTAGCCAAGACTTCAAAACTAAACAAAAACAAGGGCCCCAACAGGCCCCGACCACAATTCCTTGACTCGTCCGCGAGTCAATCACAAATAACAGTTTCTACTTCCATTGCCCCGCTGGCTCCCGTGCTATGTTCTGCTGTGCCCTCACCCTGCGCCCTTTCCTGCTGTGCTCCGCCACTTGGTTGTTCAAACAAGGGCCCCAACTCCGGGACCCGGCGGAGCGCTGTATCTCTAAGCTCGGTGAAGTCCGCCACCGCTTGCTGCCATTCTTGCACAAGCAAGTCGGCTTCTTGAGAGATCCGGGTGGCGGCGGCTTCGTCTATGGTCGTCGGGGCATCCCCGAACAGCGTGGCAAGCTGGGCTTCGGCCTTGGCATCCAGCTGGTGCATGGCGTCAGCATTGGCGCGAAGGGGCGGATGAATTTCCCGGAGGACGTGTTTGGCCGCAGCCGAGTCGGCCTCAGTCTGTTGCAGTTGAAGTTCGAGCTCGTCCGCCTGGGCGTAGAGCTGATCTAACCTTGCTGGGTCCGCGGTCGCCTGAATGTCTCGGGAAATTTGTTGCAGCTGGGCAGCGATAGGCTGCGTCTTGACAGTTAGCGCGAGTGAGCACTCCTGCAGACTTCGCAGAAGGGCAGAAGCCGCGGCTGCAGTGGAATGGAGAGTTGCCTGCATACTAACTGCCTGCGTCTGCTTGGCAGTCACCTGTTCTGAATGGACACTGGGTGGATCTGGAAGGGTAGGCCGTGCTGCTAACGCCGCTTGGATTTCCTCATTCTCTCTACAAACAACCTGGAAAACAGTCCTGAGATGGTGAGCCTGGAGTGCTATACTGTCCTCCGCTATAGTGGCAGGAAGTGGGGCGTAATGAGCCCTTGCAGCGGGCCATACGTTGGAGAATGCCTGAGTAGCAATGTTGACCTGCTCCTGTAAGTTGGTCTTCTCCCTAATCAGCTGATTGCGCTGTTCAGTAAGCGCCGTGATCTGATTATGCTGCTCGGCACACCGCTGCTGCAGCTCTGTGTGAATCTGCTCGGCCTTGAGGGCCGCCCGCTGAATGAGTAGGTATAGCTGTGCTGGACTCCATGGTTCTGCATTGGTCGTGCTGGGTGTGCCCTGCTCCGGCACCTGTTCCTGCGAAGGTTGGTTGCTGGCCACTGGTCGGCTTGAAGTCTCTGGAGGATGGACCAGCGTCTGCTGCTGCACTGAAGTGGCCATCTCGGACTCCGGCCGGTCTTGCTGCGTGGTCTGCTCTAGGGGAGGGGCAGCCGAATCAGCCCCACCATTCGTTAGCTTGGTAGATATAGTAGAAGGAGGATCCTGGGCCGTGGCCACGGGGTCAACCGGCGGTACCACGGCTGCAGTACTGGAGGTGACTTCCACCCCGTGGTCGCCTCCGAAAAGTTCCCAGATAAGAGAATCTGACACAGTGGCTGATGAATTGGATGGGTTGGAGGAAGTGGCAGGTGGTCGGCCGGTGGGAGTGGTGGATGGAGTGAAAGAAGTGTGAGGGAGGCGAAGGTTGAGGAACTTTGATGGATCGATCAGAGGTTCCTCCGGAATCAAAGTCGCTGTGGGTGGAGTGGCTGGTGGATCATCGTCAGTAAGATCCACCACTGGATCTGTGACAGCAATGCGGGCCCTCTTGGATGGAGGTGGGTCTGATGAATCGGGTTCGGGGCCCGGTTCGCCCATTGGTGTGATGATAGGGGTGGCAGAGGTGAACAGGTTAGTGGGGATGGGAGAAATGAGGGGGCCGGTATTGGAGGGAACACGAGACCGACTGATATGAAATTCAGCAAAGGAGGGAAATATAGGGGCACCACTTGAAGCAACTTGGGTGGCCACGTTAAGTCGTCGTACCTGGTCATTGAGGTGCTCGACGATCGGGACCAGCGATTCGGGCAGGTCTGGTGCGGTCTCAGCTGCATCTTGTGGAGGTTCCGCCGCAACCTGTGAGGACCCCGCTGCGCCGGTCACGGCAGGCTGCTGTGCCAGCAGCATCCGATCAAAGTTGTAGCGGGTGATCCCATCGCGGACGTGCTTGACTACCCCCGGCCACGCAGAGACCTCTCGGTGAAAGGTGTCGTCATTCAACTGGAATCGGAGGGGCGCAATGTGAAAGGTAGTGTCCGATACGCAAGTTGGCCGAAGGAAGGTGTCCCTGTGGCTGAACCCAAACCACACCTGCTCACTGTACTCATCCAACAGGTGCCTGGGCACCCGTTGCTGGTTGGTCACCACATATGTCATCATCCCGTACCACGCCCGAAACGCCTCCGCATTCACCTGTTTGGTGCTGGGATCCATGGACACCTGCCAGGGGGTGTATTTCATCGAAAGAGGTTGGCTTATGGTCATCTCCACCGGCACCCGGACAGGAGGAAGGTGCCATTTCCACATGGCAAAGGCTAAGATCAAGTAGCCGTAAATGAAACTGGTGGTACGCTTGTAGTTTTCTTCGCAGGCCGCGAAGAGTTCCTTCAGCACGAAAGAGCACCAATTCAACTTGGCGCCTCGGATGCAGTGTTCTGCAATGGAAATTGTGTCCAGGGTGCATTCTCCCTTCGTGTAGTGGCGCATCGTCTTGCTAGCGATCAGGTAGCAAGCAAACCGGATTTCTGGTTTGTTGATCAAGTCAATTTTGGCACCTTTGCCCCCTCGGCGAGTGCCATACTTGGTGTATAGGTCTGAGTCACCCGACTTCCGGGCGCACTTGGAGGATGTCTGGCCAGCAGTGGAGACATCCGTGCCATTCTGAGATAGCCCTGTAAGCCGATGAATGTGTTCGGCATGAATTGGAATTTCTTCATTGAGCCACATGGACCCGTTCTGTATTCGACTGAGGAGGAACCGGGTGCATTGCAGGGCCGGTCCCGTGGTGCCAAAAACTGGAAGAGTCCTCAAATTCATCAAGGATGAGTGCTGTAAGCCCCTGAATTCTGATCGCATCCGGCTGGTGGAGCTGCTGCCTGGCGTGTAATGGTGCTCCATGTAGGTCTGCAAATGAAGGTGGGGGAATTCAGCTGGGTCGGACAGGTTGGCGTCCATACAGGCTGCAGTGTCATACTTGCCCACTAGCGACTCTACGCGGTGGATTCGGCTGTCCAACACTGGCTCGGGGACGGAGATGAGAGCTCTCGGCATCTTGGGGCGGCGCTGGTAGACTTGGAGGATTCTTCTGGAGTTTCCTTCTGAGTGTGGTGTGTTTGAAGGCTGTAATTGCTCTGGAGTCGCTGCAACTTCCAAATTGAACTGCTCCGTCATTCTCGGTCTGGTAGCCTTCATGCAAATTATGTCATCCGCTGGCACGAGCGGAGCTGATGAGACTCCATAACGGCAATTAATTCTTGCTATCCTTCGAGGCTACGATAATCGTGCGATCAATCGCGTGCCTGTATGTAATCTGACAGTTGCTGACGGCGTCATGGGAAGATGGGCGGACACGATGGCTGAGGGAACGACGGTTGATGGCAAATGATTACGGTACAATTACTGTCTACTTATGGTAATTTATGAAGCAAATCTGAGTGATCCTACGGACTGACAAAAGGACTGACGGAAATAACCTGGACTGACACTGGCACGGGGATGGATCCTACGCGAACAACACGCTGGACTGGCGCGGCGACACGCTGGACTGGTGCTGCGACACGCTGGACTGGTCCGCCCCGACCACAGTCGGTTGCGGTGAGGTACCCGCAACTGACCAATTATTTGACAGACTGCTTATGAACGAAAAAGACTCCCTACTCTCATCCCGGTTGCGGGAGAGTTATTCGACTAAGCTACTCTACGGGTTCTCTCGGTTGCGAGAGTTATTGATGAAAAGTGAAAGGTACCTACTCCTGGTAGGGTTTCAGGCGTGCGCCATTCACCCATTCGGGAAGAACTGTACCGTCCAGCTGTGCCAACCGAACGGCTCCTGAGTCGCGGATCTCGATGACAAAGTACGGTCCCAACCAGTGCATTTGGAGTTTGCCTGGAAACTTCTGGAACCGGCTGTCATATAAGAGAACTTTGCCGCCAACTTGGAAGGCTTTGGTTTTGATGTGGCGGTCATGCCACACTTTCTGCCTGGCCTTCTGAACCTTCTGGTGGAATTCCATGAGGAATCGTGCCTCATCCAGCTCCTGTAGCTCCTGGAGGCGTTCCCGAAGTGACGCCTCTTCTGAGAATTGGAGGGACGTTGCGATCAAAAGACTGGGTACAGTGAATTCGGCAGGAATCACAGCTTCCCGGCCATACACCAATTGGAATGGTGTCTGGTTGGTCAAACGTTTCACTGTGGTCCGGTAGGCCCATAATGCCGCTGGGAGGCGCTCGTCCCAATCGTCGCGCTGAGCATTGCAGATTTTAGTCAAGCCCTTTTCGAGAATCTTGTTGAAAGCTTCCCCAGTACCATTGGCCTGTGGGTGGTATGGGCTGCTTTTATGATGCTGAATCATAAATGTGTCCAGTAGTGACTTGACCGTGGCATTAATGAAGTGCGTACCCTGATCGCTGGTCAAGCTCCGTGGGCAGCCAAAACGGCTGATGATGTGTTCAAAAATGAACCGGGCAGCGGTCTCCGCCGAGCAGTCGCGTACCGCTGCTGCCTCAGCCCACCGTGTGAGGTAATCCGTAGCGGTAATGATGTACCGGGCCTTGGAATTTCGAGCGATTGGTGCGATGGGACCTACGAAATCAACAGCCCACTTCTCAAACGGCCGCAACACATGCACTGGGTGTAGCGGAAGCTCGTCCCGGTGCGAAGGCCTTCCCGTCCACTGGCAAACATCGCAACGCTTCACATAGGCCTTATAGTCTTCATGTACTGTCAGCCACCACAGGCCAGCATGGAGCACCTTCCTTGCGGTGGGTTTCGCACCCACATGCCCTCCCGCAACACCACTGTGACATTCCCACATCACTGCTTCCCGTTCATGGTCGAGAACACACCTGCGCAACACCTCATCAAGGCCCAGTTTGTACAGCTGCCCCGCGATCAATTGGTAGTCGGCCGCCCGGACAACCAGGTGGCGCCTCTGAAGCTGGGTGTAATCCTGAGGGCACTGTCCCGTGGTCAGATAAGTGGCAATGTCAGCCAGGTAATCTGGTATTGCTTCAACTCGGAAGAGGTCAGCATCCGGTAGCTGATCGTCCAACGAGCCTTCATTCTCTCCCGTCTCCAACCTGGATAAATGATCGGGGCCAACATTCAACCTGCCAGGCTTGAAAATCACCTCAAACATAAATTCCTGGAAAAGTAGTAGCCAACGACAGATTCTTCCTTCCAACACAGGCTTATTCACCAGATATTTCAATGCAGAATGGTCCGTGAAGAATGTAAATTTGCCGCCCAGAAGATAGTGGCGGAACTTCTGGAGAGAGTACACCATCGCCAACGCCTCCCGCTCGGTCGTGGTATAATTCTTCTCCGCATTCGATAACCGACGGCTGGCGAAGTACATGGGGTGATCAACTGTCGTCTCCCCGGGTTGCGCCAATACAGCTCCAAGTGCAATTCCGGACGCATCAATATGGACATGGAACTACTTCTCCCAGTCAGGATGAACAAGTATGGGTGCCGTCGCCAACTTCTCCTTCAATGTGTCAAGTGCCTTCCTGCACTCCGCCGTCCACTCAAACGCTTCTGACTTCCGCAACAGTTTCTCCAGAGGGGCCGTAATCCTTGCGAAGTTGCGAATAAACCGCCTGTAATATCCTGTGTGCCCGAGTAATGCCCGCAACTGCTTCACGGTCTCGGGGGCCTCCATGTGGATGATGACCACGACCTTGGCAGGATCAACGCAGACCCCTTGCTTGCACACCACATGGCCCAACAGTGTGCCGAATGGAACTGCAAAAATACATTTCTTCAAGTTCAAGGAAATCTGCAGCTGGCGACACCGGTCAAACATAACACGCAACAGAGAGGCATGTTTCTTCAACAGACTGTAGACAGTCCAGTCGTCCATGTAGACCTCCAGGAACTTGTGAATGTACTCCCGGAAAGCAGCAATGACAATCTGGGAAAACACAGCCGGTGCGTTCTTCAGACCAAACGGCATAACGTGGTATGCGAATGATCCCCACTCAGTGGTGAATGTCGTCTTTTCTTTGTCTTCCTCGGCGATGCGCACCTGATGGTAACCCGAAAACCCATCAGTGAATGAATAAGCTTCGTTTCCCGCAACGTGATCTAGGACTTCATCGCTGAAGGGAGTGGGAAAAGGGTCGTGGATGCAGGCATTGTTCAGGCTACGGTAATCTACACAGACACGGATCTCCGCTTTGTCCTTCTTGTTCTGGATGACAATGGGACTTACCCACTCGGCTTCTTCTACTGGAAAGATGAGACCTGCAGCTAGCATTTTGTCAATCTCCATCTTGACCTTCTCTTTGATACGTGGGTTCAACCGGTAGGGTCGGTGCTTCACCGGCCTTGCCCCCTGTTTCAGCGCGATGCGCATTTTGCCCAGATCCCCCTTGATCCCCTTCAGGTCCGCAACTGAGGACGGAAACAAATCTTCGTATTCCCGGAGGAGGCTGAAAATTTCTTTTGTTGTCTCCTCGTCCCAGTAATCTCCCACCGTTGCGAGCTTAGGTTTCTCGTCCGTTCCAATGTTCAGTTTTTTTGTCTTTAGCAGCTGTAAATGGACTCCTTCAGTCGTCGGCTCTTCACTGATGCTCCGCTCGCCTTCCTTTCCGTCAAAATAGAGATGCCTGAGGTCCTCCAAACTATCGTCCTCCGGATCGCCATCAATCCGGTGACAAACCAACTCACGCCTGACCTCAGGTCGTGACACAGCCGGGCCCTTATCGGGCTCAGGCTGGCGGAAAAACAAGACCTCCTTGATTGCTTGTAGGGCCTGAGACTCCTGCGCCGTCTCCCCTTCGAACAAGAAGCTCAAAACGAACTTGTCCGCAACTGCCTGCCAAGAGCGGGTTTCCCGTTTTCGCTCTTCCTCCAGGTACCAAGCCTGGGGAATGGTGCCCAGGGAGTGGATAAACCTGTGGACCCACAGCTCCTCAGGGTACCGGGTGCTACGCCACTGTTCCTCACAGGCCCGCAAATGGCGTCGCGGGTCGGAAGTTCCATGATACTTAAGCGTACTGCAGGGTCCTTCATCCTCTTTGAAGCGTGCCCGCAGAGCATCCGCCACGCACTCCCATCGCAATAGAGTGTTGCGGTGATTTTTCCACCACCGTGCCGACGTTGACTGCAAGGCCACATCCAAAAGTGGTATCTAGCTTTCAGCTGGGACCCGGTCTTCCACCTTGGCAATAAAAGTATTGACTGCTTGCATGTTCGACAATGTGGGATATCCGCGGACCTCAGTCCCTACCCACCGGACTTGAGCAATGGAGGCACATCTCCGTGTGGTGGTCTCATACCCCCCTTGCTGCCAGTCTTCCCAAGCAAGTTCGGATCCGAGCTCCAAGCTCTGCACACTCCGCCAACTGACGGAGCCAGTCGCGGTCGGGTTAATATAATCGTCCCGCTTTCCTGCAGTCATCTGATAGAGATGGTCCATCATCTGAGCATCCTCCCGATTGTCCACTGTTTCCGTATATCGCGGGCCTTGATACGGGTCGAGAGGCTGGGTGACCCGTACCTCCCCATCCTCAAAGATCATCAGCTCCTTCTTAAGGTCGATGATGGCATAATTTTCAAAAGCCCAATCAATGCCGAGTAAGGCTGGATAAGGATCCTTGTCGCCCATGATATCAATAACCTCAAAATCGGTGTATGTCTTCACCCCCGCAACGTCGACCTCGACTCCCTCGAGCCGGCCGATTGGCAAAATGCAGTACTGGTTTGCCATCCTGAGTTGGATTGGTGAGTAGGCTAGCCGTGGCCTGCCAAGAGCCTCCCATGTCTTTCGTCGCAGTATGTTGACGTCGGACCCCAAGTCCAACATGGTGTCGCTGATTTGGAACCCTGCGACCTGCGTGTTAAGCCAGAATTCTTTGCCTGTTCGTTGTTTGTTCCGCTTGACACGTTGCACGTATTGAGGGCCAGTGTCCGCTGGATCTCCAAGTTCTGTGCGCCCCTGCAGTGCTCCGTCCAAAGCATGCTTGAGCTGCTGCCGCAACGCAACGTTATCAACAATCCTGAGGAATAGCCGGAGCCAATCCTCGACCACAGTACCTGCGACGTTCTGCGCACTAGATTCCGGCAAAATGGGCTCCTCCAAACCTCCCTCGTTCCGCAACTGGGCGAAGGCCTCAACTGCCTCCTGGAAATACTTCTTCTGGACCTCGGGCCTGATCAACTTCTTCGGGGATGCCGGCCGAACCACTCGGGCTGGCTCCTTCTCGTGGGCATCCTCTCCAGCCTTCTTTCCGCCCCTCGTTACTATCGCGACGTTCTGCATGTCGGGGGTTATGGCCCCTCGCGGTTCTGAGTTTATCAGATTCGCTCCCCTCTGCCTCGCCCGTTCTTCCCACTTCTTGATAAGCTCCAGACAGTCTTCTGTAGCGTGGGTGTTGACCCTGCACTGGGAACACCAGGGTCGTCGCGGAAGGGGGCATTCTCGAGCCACGTGACCCTCCTGGTCACAGTTGTAACATTTTACCGGACCGCGTCCGCCTGTTCGGCCTCCCCGCATGCCACCACCTCTTCCCCTCGGAGCCTCATTCACCCTGTACGAGGGACGATCTAGTCGATCCGCAAGTGCGTCAAGCGCCCTGCACTGCTCAGTGTTGTGAGTCGTGGACACACAAAATTCGCAGTATACATTATTCGGGACCGTGGAGTACTTTTGTAATATCGGGCACATTCGAGGAGGATGCCCCAGCGTCCGACAAATCTCGCAGTACTCTGCGGCGGAGGAACCCGGTTGCGGTGGGAACCCCGCATAAGGTTGTTGCGGCTGGTAGGCTCCCTGCAGGTTCATCGCCGTGCCACCCCCTGGTGGTGGACCCCCCTGGATTGCTGCGACCGAGGGTCCTGCTCCTGTGCCGCGCAACCGAGGACATTCGGTTGCGACGTGGCCCTCGACCAGGCAATGAGTACACCAAACATTCGGTCGCGCTGGTCTCACTGGCTGAAGTTCCTTGAGCTTTTCGGTCAAGCTGGCGATCTGGTGTTGCAACCCTATCAAGGAAGTATCTTGCGGGGCCGCCCCCCCCCCCGATATTCCTGGGGGTAGCCCGCCATAGCTTCAATCTTCATGGCCTGCTCCAAAGCGTCCTGCAGATTATCAATCTTCTGCTGAGTGAGAGGGGTTCGTGTCAAGGGGAGCAGAGCCTTGATGAACCAGCCCCTTTGGTGGTTTGGATCGATCGGGTAGCTGAGTTTCCCGATCGCGTCCTTGAATCGCCGCATCAACTCCCACGCGGTCTCACCTTCCTTCTGCTTAATTTCCCACAGCTCTGACAGGCCCTGCTGGTCTGTCTGGGGAAGCTTGAATTCGCGGACAAAATCCCACTTCACGTCCGCAATTACAGGGTTAGGATGCGCCTCGGACCACTTAATGAACCATCGCAGAGCCCTCTCTCTGAGCATGGTTTGGAATTCTATTAACTTCCCTGCATCTGGCGTCTGGCGAGCCCTCCAGATGGCTTCGCACAGATACCAGTGTTGTTCTACGTCGTCGTTGCCCCGGCCAGAGAACTCTGGATACCAGGTGAAATATCCAGCCATGGGTACTTGCGGAGAATTAACCAGGATAAAGCCTCCCGGTCCTGGTTGCGTAACGGTCCCACTAGGAAAAATATTACTACTAGTAATGCTGCTGTTACCGGGCGTTACTGACGCTGCTGAACTACTGTATGACTGACTTAATGCTTGTAACTGAATAAAAATATTGCTTAAAGGTTGATATAGTACCAGGGGAAGGTCGGGATCCTGGCCATGCAGAAGGTGAGAAGTAGGGCTGCCTGGAGGGGTGGGTGCCATCTGATCTTGAACCATCCGCTGCATCACGCCGTGCCATTCATCATCGGAACTTTCTTCGGGCTGCATCTTTCCGTCATCTTCGCTAGTCACGATCTCTCTTCCTCGCGTCGCTGGGCTCCCATGCACCCACTGCACTTCCACTGCTGTCCTGTCTTCTTTCCGGGCATCCAAACCCATAACTCCCATTCTCTGAGGCGCCTCCTTCTGATTTTTCCTCTCGATCTCTCTTCTCTTCAAATCTCGCATTACCCTTCTTCGCCACCTATCGGCGATCTGTGCCCGCCGATGTGCACGTAGCTCCCGCAACTTGCATGCGGCCTCAGCATCCATTCCCCGCTCCCCACTTTCACATTCTACACCGCATCGGTCCCCTCAACCCTTCCCCCAGTACAAGTGGTTTACACTTCCATACCCGCTTTGTGGAATTCAATCAACCCTTCGTCCACCATCAGGGCTTTGATCCATAGCGGAATCTCCTTCAACAGCTTCCCTCTCAGCCCTGAGTGGAAAATAGTCTCGGCCTTCGAGAAGGACTGGTAGCACTCAGCAGCAAACTCCACAGCGTATCCTTCCAACGTGGTCCTTACCCAAAAATCCACTGCGCGGGTTATGTCAGTATCTACCCGATGCAGTGCCACCAGGTCTTCGTGCGTCCACTTACGGTTTATCTTCCGCAAGCCTTCCTGGGGCAGCGTCGCTCGTAACCTCCGCAACCAATTGTAAAGGTCCGTAGGGAACCTTCCCCAGAAGATTTCGTACGTATCACTGGCTGAATCAGAGAAAAGAACAAGTTCCTTGATCGCCGCCTCCTTTTTCTTGGTCAGCTCTGCTTGCTGAGCAATGAACTGGTCAAGATGATCATCCCACCATCGCCGTATCGCTCCTTCAAAGATCCTCGATACCATGATCTAGATCCCCTCAGAACATGCAGGTCCCGGCAACGGAACCATTTGTTGGCGAGGAGTCAGGTCTCGCGGACAAGACCCAGGTTCAAGAGTTGTGGCCAACAAAGGGGTCTGGTGTAGTCTAGGAACACGCCGGAATTTTCACCCTGCTCTGGGGAGCAGTGCGTCTCACCCGAGGCTTGCCGCAACCACATGCAGAAGGGGATGAGATCAATGGCAAGGAACAAACCCGCAACTAATGAAGGGCAGTGTATCCATTACATATACCGAGTTATATACGCAAGATCACTTAATAAGCATTCAGACATTCACAAATAAAATTTTAAACCAGCGTAAACACATTACAAGCACATGAACATCTTAATGAGACAGCAACCTTCCATTATATTAACCTCTTGACCAAACACATGATTACATGGCATTCTCTCTGATAGCGCACAAATCTGTTACAGATGGGTTTCAGAATAGAAAGGTAGAATAGAGAAGATAAGAAACCATATGAAGAACATGCATGAGTCCTCCCGAGCTGCTCTGGGCATCTTTTCCTATCTCGAGCCTCGCAACCTCTTCAGCATCTATTCAACATCCAGCCTCTCCTTTTCAGCCGGGTGACTGTTATTTATTCACCCGCGCTCGCGACTATTGGTTCCTCTGTGGCTTTACTTCGGCTTCTCCTGGCTTCTCTCCTGTTATCTGCGTGTTCCACTTCCTGTCTTCTGCTGTGTTTCCTTCATCTGCACTTGTCCCTGTTCTATCTCCAGCTATCGAGTGCTTCCGCACCACCTTGGTAGCTCCGCGACTCCTGGTAGTTGCGGCGCGGTCGCGGTTGCCATGTGTATTCATACCGCAACTCAAAAAGGGTCAAAGTTCAAAATGTCTTAGCCAAGATTTCAAAACTAAACAAAAACAAGGGCCCCAACACCCTCACCGCTCATTAATGCCTTTAACTCCTCGACTAGTGCCTGATGGAGGCGATCTTTGTAGAAATTGGAAGCCTGCAGATATTCCTTCTCAAATTTAATCTCTTGAAAACAGAATAACAAATACAAAACTAAAAACTCGCATACAAGGATCTGAGAGGTTTTCAAAATGTTAATACTTTTAAAACTGGGATTCAATTAACTACCATGAATTGCGTTAGGAATGAAACTAACCTGGGCACCTCCATGTCCATCATATACTCAAAAGAAATGTAGTGGAGAACTTTCATTAGATTTTTGTGAACCGATAGCAATGTAACCCCCAACAACTCTACACGAAAGAGAGAAAAAAGCGGGCACAAATACCACAACATTCTCCATCTCCGGTCTTCTGCCAGGAATGGAGATATAGGCCCAAGGAGGAATGTGATTGTTGTCCATACAACAATTGAATTTTCTACTGGAAACATCACCTCCACTAGTGTCAAGGATTGAACAGTCAAGACTATTTGAAGCATCTACAACTGCAGAGTCTACCTCTGAAACCAATTGTTGATCTACACAAAATGGAATTTCCTGATCAGGGCCTGCAATTGAAATTTCTGGAACAACATTAGCCCAAGTTTTAACAGCCTCAAATGTTCCAAATCCACAATTGTCAAATTATGAACAGTTGGCACTTCTATCAGTTACAATATCCCTACCACATAGTTCTTCTACACTGAAGATACTATCATCACTAGCATACGATATATAAGAATCTTCAAGTGTCGGGTCTATATCCATACTCGCCACACTCTCCTCCTTGCTGTTATAGCTAACCAAGCTGCAAGTTTCTACTGATAATGTCTCTGCCTCCTCCAGCAAAGATAAAGAAGACGATAAGGGCTCAAACATAGTTACTGGGTTACAATCATTAGTTTCTCCTTCCTCATCATCGTTGGCATTTGGGAAATTTTCAAATGACCTGGCTTCAACATCAAGATTAGGTTAGACAGTCCTCATATCTCCATCACCATAAAAAATACTAGAGGGTAATAGGTCATGAACGCTTACTTAGGAATTGTGGTATATGGTAGGGAATTGACAGTGAATGTGAGTAAGAGTAGGGAAGTCTAAAAAGAAGTGTTTTTCATCTTGCACCTACTTAGAATCACAAATCTGACGGATTCTATCGTTCCAAGGGGTCTTGGGAATAGACCACCACCCAGTCTCACTCCGAAGCTCATGGGAATTAGTTCTTATCTTAGCGAGGTTCATTTTTTTCTTATTGCTGGACAACATAGAGAGATAATTCTGATTATCCGGGGTGGGGTGTATCACTTCGTTATAGTATCTAAGTTTCCTTTTACCCTCCAGCTCCTGATCCTCCCAGAGCCTGTCTTTAAACTTAGAGGTAATAGTTTTTTTTTATATTATCTTTGCTTTCCATACTGAGCTCCTCCTTAATTCCCCAATGGTTGAGCCAGGACTGGGCATCCTTATGCCTCTCGCGCTTGAGGCGAAGGTGAGGGTTTTGACTACAGTTAGAAGCAACTTTAGGGAGCTTTTTTATTCCATGTTTTCAAGCTTCTTCTTATACATCAGATATCTAAACATAGTTGATATTTCAATGGGGGACAAGCCAAATTCGATCAAGAGGATAGGATAAGGAGTATTTCCCTTGATCTTAAGGTTGTAGGTTAAGAATTTATTTTGAATCATCTTAATCTTCGTCCATGACTCTCTGGATAAACTGCAACCCCAAACTTCACGTCTGTATAAGACAACAAGGGTGACAAGGGTCTCAAAGAGGAACCTCTTTTTACTCCAAATGTAAAGATTGACTGACTTACAATTGTTTTCAAGCTCATAATAAGCTTTCCAACCCCCAATAATCCTTTTCTTAATGCTACCCCCAATAATCATTTTCTCAATGCTATAATTCCAATTGAGATGATGAGGGAAGTCAATGACCAAATACTTATAAGAAGAAACATGCTCTAAGCACTAGTTATTATACACGAAACTACCATGGATGATTTTTTGGATTTTATGATCACAACTTTAATCTTGTAGGTATTAACTGCCATACCCATATTTTGTTTTTCTATTATAAAATATAAAATAATAGAAAAACAAAATATTATTTCAGTAAAAATCTAATAAATATGAGTTTTTATTTTTTAATAAATTAAAAATAATGTTAACACTCTTTCTTTTTTTTAACATATTTTTATAAAAAAATGTATTTACATAACTAAATCATAAATAATTATGATAAGTTTTGAAAAACCTCTATACCTAAATAAATACATTTAATTACACTAAATATGATTTATGATTACTTGCCCATATACGTTCTGAAAACTCCATGGATATAAGAATACCTCCGGCTTGATAGTTGAAAATATAATATAGGTCTATATACGTCCATAAGTGTCTTAAACGGTAAACCGTTTTAACATCTGCGTAATCTCCTAGTTTTATTGTTAAATTTTAATAATAAAAAAAGAAAAAGAGTGTCGAGTGACAATGGTGGAATTTGCGGGAATATATATATATATGGATGATATAAAAATATATAAATATGAGCTTTTACTTTTTAGTAAATCATAAATAATGTTAATGGTTCTCCGACACAGTTACGTTTTTTTTTAAACATATTTAAAATAAAAAATTTACATAAATAAATCATACATAATGTCAATGATTCTACTGCGCAGTTACGCTTTTTTTCCAGAAGGTATGTACATTTTCACGGGAATGCACATCGAATTGCTATCAAGCCCCCAATTGGTATATGAGTATGGTGATCAATGGCAAGTGGCATTTCCACATTGCTTGTGTTTCTAGAAGGACACTCTGGAACGCTGGAATAAACGACAATATGAGTGTGGCGTTTTAAGTAAAGCCGTCTTCGAGACGGATAGCAACTATGACAATGTGAATGTGACGTTTTAAGTAAAGCCGTCTTCGAGACCGATAGCAACTATGTAATTGTTATTACGTCTCTGTAACGCTAAAAATAGAATGGTAGGTTGGTTGTTGATATGTAAACCAACTCTCCGATTGTGGCTTCTCATGCCTTTACCCGAGGTTGGGTAAATCTTAGGATTAGCCTGTTATTTTTATGGTGTATGATTAGTTTTACAGCTTTTTCTACCCTACCTATATATATAATTTTATTTTTAAATTCAATTGTGAGCACTACGAATTTTCACTTAAAGTTTATTTAGCAGTGTGGAAAGTTTGATTCCCAAGGCCAAAGAGAACATTGAGATCCCTAGAGTATAACATTTCTGCCTAGTTCTAGTACACCTTATCCTTACTCTAAAATGTGGGTTTAGTTTTGATCATACTAAATATATTTTATAGAAGGCATTGATAACCCTATGAAGGTGATTTGTTAAAAGGAAATATATGTTTTTAACTATTAGATTTTAATTCAAAATTTGTGATTTGTTAAAAGGAAACATATATTTTTAACTACTAGATTTCATATGGTATAAATCACATAAATTTGTTGAAATAATTGTTTATAATTGTCTATTTCATATATAGTTACAATACATGGTCTTTACACTATAAAATCCAATTTCAAATTTTGTTTGATTCCTAATCATAATATATAGAAGTGGTGTTTTACCCACATTTTAGCCACCACAATTTTGAAAGCAATAAGTCCATTATCTATATATGACAACTAACATTCACTAATTTTTTAGCTATTTTTTAACTTATAAAAAATAATTAATACGATAAAAAAAAATTCTCAAAAAACTTATAATTTACTTATAAAAATATATCAAATACTCACCAAACTTACTCTCTAAAGATTTATAATCTCATTAAAAGATAAAATTAGATTTAAAAAAAAACATTAAAATATATCCATATACTCACCAAACTTAGTCTCCAAAGATTTAAAAGATAGAGTTAAACTATAAAAAAAAAAAAAACAAAACAAAAAAACTAGATTTTGTTGGTAAGATTTCCCATTTCATGTTACAATATATTCTTATATCTTAAATATAATAATATTACATTATAATTTATAATAATAATATAAAGTGAAAATAGATTAAAATATATAATGACATCGTAGCAATGCGAAAATTCATAGCAACAAATACCATTAAATGAAAAGAGAGAACATAATTTTTAATTGCAACTTTTATGAAGGCATAGATTACATCATGTCAAATGAAAATGTTTACAAACCGTTCAACATTTTCATCTTCGAGAATAACTATCGTATTCCTTTGCATGCGTCAACATCTTAATGAATTTCGCAAGTTATACGTATTGTTTGCAAGACTAAAAGTCATATTTATTGATATTTAATTTTTCCAACTTTTCATAAATTTTAAAAATAAAATTTAATTATAATTTATATTTTTAAAAATATCATTTCAAAAATAGAAAATAAATTAGATATTTTTATAATATTAAATCAAATTTATAATTTATGATATCAAAAACTTATTAAAAAGGTTAAAAAACCTATGATAATAAGTTAATTTGAAAGTCTAGAGGGTTAGTTCAATTACTTGAGGTCTCCTTACTAAAGCACCTTATTATTGGGAAGTCATGGGTCCAAATCTCCTCAATCCCTTTGGGGTTAGACTTGGATTAATTTGAGTGGGGTGTGGTCTTTTTGGTTGGAAAAAAAAGTCAATTTGAAAAGGTAATTTTGAAAATATTGTTTTTTTTAAAGAAAGGGAAATGAGTTGTTTGAAATTTGAAAACTTGATAAATTGTCTTCTATTGAGATCTTAGTGGCTGGGGTAATTGTGATAAGGCCAAAGGAGTAGGCTCCCCCACTCTTGTGGAATCTTGGCTCTTGATAAGTCATTAGTAGCACTAGGTTTAATCTTGAGACGCTCCCAAATTACTCCAACCAATTATGATTCACCATGAATAAAAACAAAAAGAAGTAAAAACAACACAATAACTCAATTAATTTTTTTTTTTTACTTTTCAAACTAATATATATATATTGTTTTAATTTTAAAATAAAAAATGTATATTCGTGATCGGGGTGATGGAAAAAGTGCATGGGGCACCTCGTGGCCCATGATGATCAACAGCTGGCACTCGGGTTGAGGGTCGGCTCCCCTGACCTCTCACTTCACCTAGCGTATGGGGAGGAGTAATGGTATGCGTCCAGAATTTAGTAGCACCTCAACCAACACGGGATACGTCATTTAAAGTTCGAGGTGTTGAAATGGCACCCATGGGGCGTCTGATTTATTTTTCCCTTAATTAAATTGGAAGAGAAATTGTAATTCCATCACATGACAACTTGTATTAGGTAACTAAGTCAGAATGACCGAGTTAGCTTAGGAAATTCGAGTTGAGGGTCTGATAGGAGGCATGTAGAGTTCTCCCATGATTTTATGGGGTCCAGTTACAGTTATTTGTGCGTTTTAATTACTTATATCAATTAATTGAGTTAAAATTAGTTTAACTAGTTCTAACTGAGAGATGAGCTAGTGATAGGTCTAGTGAATTAAATCAATTAACTAATTATTCGTTATAAATAGTTGTTGCATGTTAGTTCTAAGGAAGGTTGATTTGAATATGGGCAAATTTTTTATTGCTATGCAAGCTCTCTCATTAGCATTAAAAATATGTTTAAAGATTGTCTCATCATAACCATTTGTGAAGGGTTTTATGTGTGTAGTTTCATGTGTTTTTCATGATCAAATTATGAGTTAATTAAAAATTAAAAACTCATATACAGAAAATGAAATGCAGTAAAATAACTCACAGCAATCACATAACACAATGGATGATGATGGAGTTAACCCCTCCTGGGCTACATCTCCATGGACCTTCTTTAATTAGCTAGGCCCTCTTGGGATTATGAGTAAAATGTTTGATTACAAGAACTAATATTGCTCCAATGGATTTTCTGACTATTCCATTGGCTTCAGAACACTCAAATACCCCAAAAATGACTATCCAATTTCTAAATTTGGTTGCCATCTCCTCTAGGCTTAACCTCCAACCCTAGTGGCCATGGGCTTGTTTAATCTCTAAAGTGACAAAAAAACCTTAATATGTGCTTCAACGCCTTTGAAAACTATACCATTGTGTTCAAAGTATCAAATACATCAAAAATTGACTATTCATTCACTGAAATTAGTCTTCAACTGATATAGGCATGGCCTTCCCTTTTGGTGGCCCTAGGGTTCAAATTCTTCAAGTGACCAAAAATACCTGTAGATGAGCCTCATTGCCTCTGCAAGTTGTTCTAATGAATTCAAAACATGCCAAGAATGACTCTTTCTGAGCCAAAATTGGTCGAAAATTGGCTGAGTTATTGCAAAAACCAATTTTCCTACATTTTCTCCACCAAATTTGGAAAATATCTAGCTAACATGGCTAAATTTGGAGTTTCCACCCTAAAAGGTGCCTCTGCCAGATTTTTCGCCATATTAACTGCGGATTAACATGTAGTTAATGACGACTTAGTGGATAAGTGTGTCATTAAATTATGCATTTTCCAAATGTTGGAAGCAGATTAGATTAGTGTTAATCGTGTTTTAATCTCAGTTTAAGCTTTAATAAAATAGGGCTACGGTGATAATCTTTCTGTCGGTTTATAACTGCTTGCCCACGGTTCCAGCGCTAGATCATATGCCCCCTTTGAACCCCCGTCAATGGCGCGGCATAAATTCAAATACGAGCATAAGTGCATGATCTGAAATGACTGTATTAGTTTTGATGTGCTAAGGGTTTTTCGGTGTTAAAAACATGTGCATAATTGGTTCATTAGTTTGGATAAGGATTAAGGAGTTTTTCCATGAATTATATATGAACTTTAGTGAATTATGATTATAAAACAAGTCTAAATAACACTGAACAGTAGTGTAAAATAGAGAAATAAATCACCACGTGAATTTTACACAACAAGCATGATGAAGCAGTTCAGCCCTCCTGGGCTACATTTGCTGGTCCAACTCCCAATGGCTTGTCCATCTTTCATTATGCTCAAAATTTTTCTATTACATGTAGTTACATTGCTCTAATGGTTGTTTTCTCTGCACCAATGGCTTCAGAATGCTCCAAATAGTCAAGAATGATTCTTCATTCACTCAAAATGGTTGAAAATTGAGCCTCCTACACTTTTTCCCAATATCTCCTAGGAAAACTCCACTAAATGTGGAGAACTCCAGTTAATTGGAATTAAATTAGGGATGACCACCAAATTTGGCACGCCCCTATCCGCTCCGCCAATAAAGCCGCACAATTACTGTTATGGTTAGGGTGATGGCCACATGCGCACCCCAACTGTTAATGTCTTGACAGTTTGCGGAACCTCCGCTCCTGACTCCAGTTTAACGTGGACTGTGGTTTGTTGACATCGGTTAGGCTCTGACTGTGGCCCACATAAAATCTTTAACGCACAACGACCATAATAATTAGAACCCAGGAAATGTCGCAATATCGCATTCAAACATATCGCAGATCCCAGAGTATGCGACATCGCAGATCGGGAAACATGCTTTTTCACAGATCGCATGGTTTAACAAATACATTTAATGGTTTAACAATATATCCACCGATGTGAAGTTGCGATGGCAATGTCCCATCGCATATTTCGCAAGTTCCACTTATCGCATACCAGCCTCCCGCACATTTACGATTAAAGACTAAATTGTATTGCTTGTGAAGTGTGATAGCACTCGGACCCCCGTCGACACGTGGTTCTCCTTGTCGCATCGTGAGTTATATAATTTAACTTGCGAAACTATTTAACGGTAAATTCCGTTATGTGCAATGTGAGATGTTTCTCAACTGCGATGAGATCTCTCCCGTTGATCTCCCACTGCTGCTTCTGTGATATAATCACCACCATTCATCCTTCACTCTGATACTTGTTATCTATTGAAAGAATAACATCTCCATAACTCATGTTTCTGCCATATTTGATCAGAACGCAATATCTTCCTCATACGACATCGGTTTTTCTAACTGTTTGCGGTGCCGAAATCAGGAAGACGAGATCTAAGCAACCATTCTAGTTTCAATCCAATCCTATAAATTTGAATTTTGAGAAAAATTTACGAACTTCTTATCATTCCTCCCCATTGGGAAGCTTTTGGACCCCAAAAGACTTGATTACATGTTCAGTAGATGAGGGTACAACTCCCCCACCTTTCCAATCTCCATCCATTTTTCCTTGCTTGGTTTAGTGCCTTGGAGCCCAACTCAAAGGTAGTCAACACTTCCCCTCTTTGATGCTCTTGTCCTCTTGTCAAGAATTGTATCTTCTTTAAGCTCATCCAAAAATTCTGGCGAGAAATCTTCAATAGAAGGTAGCTAAACATCACTTCCTTGATCATCGATCAAAGGAGACTCATACAAGCGTAATTTTTCTACATTAACAACTAAATACATCTGCATGTAAGAAGGAAAATCAAGTTGGAATGCATTATTACCAACTTTTTTTATGATCTTGAACGGACCATAACAAATGGGTTCGAGTTTTTTACCTTCCCCTTGCATCCTTTCTTTGCTAATGTGCAACCATACCTCATCTCCCTTTTGAAACTTGTGATCAACCTGGTGTTTGTCATGCCTCTCTTTGTATTTGCTTTGAATTTTCTCAAGTCTTTTTTGAACTTGTTGATATATCATCTAAATTTTCTGAATGAACTTTCGATCCTTATCAATATCACTATGGCCATCAATTACAACATCCTTCCCAAAGATGAAGTTTAATGGCGATTTTGGCAAATACCCAAAGCATGCTTCAAAAGGTGAGCTTTGTGTTGAAGAGTGCTTTTCCTGGTTTTAAGCGTGCTGAATGTAATGTAGTTGTTCATCCCACAACCTAGGATGTTTTCTGCAATATCCTCTCAATAGATGCACAATTGTTTTGTTCACCACTTCGGTTTGTCCATCTGTTTGTGGATGAAAAGCGGTACTCTTTTCCAATTTTGTGTCCATAATTCTCTATAGATTTGATCAAAAATTCCCAATGAACCTGGAATCCCTATCACTAACAATAGAAGTGGGAAATCCAAAATGAACCCAAATATTTTGAAAATAAAGTTCAACAGTATGTTCAGCAGTAATGGTCTTCTTACATGGCATAAGTATACACATTTTACTGAATCTATCCACAACTACAAAAAGATAATCATGTTGCTTTCTTGACATAGGTAGACCTCCAACAAAGTCCATGGAGACGCTCTCCCATGGCCTTTATGGTACCGGTAGTGGCGTGTACAATCCAAGCTTCCTATTACTAGGCTTACTTGTTTCACACATAGAACAGCCTCTAATAAAACGTGACACACTATCTATTATGTGAGGTTAATAACATTACCTATGTAGATGCGCCACTTTTTTTCTTACCCCAAAGTGTCCAACAATAAGAGAAGAATGAGCTTCTCTCATGACACTTAGCCTCTCTCCTTGTGGAATACATAGCTTTCCTAAATGAAACAACAAATTGTTATGCATGTGATGATCTCTTTATTCAACTTGATTCCCTTCACTCAAACTATCATACACATCTTTGAAATCAACATCATGTGCATATTGTTCTATGTAACTCTCATGTACAACAAAATAAATTTTGAGTAAAGTAGAAGCATTAATGATTGGTCTCGAAAGCATATCTGCAACTTTATTGAATATACCTTTTTTGTACCTTATAACCAAGTGAAATTGTTGAATAAATTCCATCCACCTAAAATGTCTTGATTTCTGCAATTTTGTTTGCGACTGCAAGTACTGTAATGGTTGGTGATCGGTGTGTACAATAGTCTCTTTACCCATCAAGTAGTGTTTCCACTTCTTGACACTTTGTACCAACGCATATAGTTCTTAGTCACAACACCATTAAAATTTTCTGAATGAAAGGCAATAGGCCTACCATGTTGCAAAAGGATTGCGCCCATGGCATAGTCACTAGCATCGGTTTGTATCTCGAATGGCTGTCTCAAATCTAGTAGTGCAAGGACTAGAGCTAAACTGATCTTGTCTTTTAAATATTTCATCTTTCAGGTCTCTAGTCCTGCAGTAATCTTGATATTTAGTGAGAAAGGATGTTTTCATTTGATACCAAGAGTTAATAGTTCCTCCACCAAGCCACATAAACCATCGCAAGGCAGCTCCCTTCAATGTAGAGGGAAACAATTTTAGTTTTTGGGGATCAATTGTATAAAATCATATCCCCTACATAAAACGTAAAATTCGAACAGGAAAGCATCAGGATCTTCTGAGGTTAAACCATGGAAAGTAGGGATTCTCTGCAAAAGAATGTATTTCATGGGGGCATTAGCAACTGGGTCAATGATAGGATATTCCAACATCGATGTTTGTCCCCGAGGCTGATTATGCACCATCTGATCAAAGATGTGCCAATAAACTTCAGGAATCTCTTAGTTTGGAAAGTTGATTTGGGCAGGACTGGCAGACAGATTTGGAAGGGGTCTTACAACACTACCTTGATCTGGGATATTATGTATCCTTTCTTCAACCGATATCTTAGGAGATCCAGGTTCTGGTGACTATAGATTTTCTCTTACAACACCACTAGTGTCTCCCTCTCCTTCTTGTAGATTGCACGGATTTCCCTCTTGTGAAGGATCAGAATGTAAATTTCCTGTAGTCTGAAATCTCTGGTTAGACCCTTTGGTTTTATTATGGATATCGGTGTGAGCTGCAGATGGTGAGCCTGCTGCTTGAGGGATTACAGTAGAGCTTTTTCTAGATGTGATCCGAGGTCCTACTAACGCCTAAGATTATGCTTTTCTTATGATTTCTTCTATAAAGGTCGATCTTCCAAGGGTCACCGACCCCTTGGGTTTGGTGGATTTAGAAGGTGGATTTGGATCTATTTCATATTTTTTCTTCCTAGTCATTCATAAAAACATCTATTCCTATATACTCGATATGCATCTACTGGAAAGTGGGCTTTGAGAAAGTGTTTTACTTGCTGGTACGTAGGTTCTTACCTCTCGTTTTCAACACCAAGTCCTTTGCATCAATAAAATCCAATTCAAGAAAAGAAATCAATATTTAACACTCTCCCCGGCAATGATGCCAAAAGGTGCAATAAGATGACTATGAAAATCAACCTTAATGCCTACATTAATTATCAACCAAGGATTTTTCTGTTTATTTCAAGAGTGTTGGCACTGTTTGTATAGAGTGAAATCAAAGGCTATTTAGGAATAAATGATTCTAAATCGTTGCAAGAACTACTTTCTCATTCTCAAAATTCAATCTGGAATAATTCAAAAGAAAACCTTAAAGCAATTATAAACCATAAATATTGATCTACTCTCAACTGATTTGTAAAGAAACTGAATCCAACTTATGAATTGCAAGAATCACACTCAAATAATTACTGCTTAACAATTATCTACTAAAAAGAGGAATTTCAGGAAATGAACAACAATCTATGATTCAAACCTCTAATGAATAATAACAGTAAACAATCACTGGATATCTATGATAACAACATTTGAAAGCAACAAAA
The DNA here is from genome assembly GCA_034641835.2 of Pinus albicaulis. Lineage (NCBI taxonomy): Eukaryota > Viridiplantae > Streptophyta > Pinopsida > Pinales > Pinaceae > Pinus > Pinus albicaulis. The sequence goes on from CM076577.1 coordinate 483,321,880, forward strand.
ATCAATTGTAACACTAGTCTGAGCAAGTTATTAAAGAATAAATGCAATCATAAAAGAAACAACATCTTAATATTTATCTCAAACAACAAGGATAAACTGCGCAAACGAATTCTAACATTACACAGCAATTGAAATGACAAGATACATCAATTAACAATCGCAGAGATAAAAGAAATGATTATGATACAGAGAAGTAGCAAGTCACCTAGCGACCAGGCCCAAAGCCTCCAGAAGCTACTGCTGGGAATACTCAGAACACGATTATAAATAAAACATGCTTTTTCTCATTAATCACAGTAGCAAATACATAACATCACCATAGTGAAAATACTTCGTCTTAGTACAAATAATGATATGAAAAATGAAAGTTACAACTCAGAAATTAACCCTCTTCTATTTCACCTATTAGCTTTATATAACCAAATGGTAAACTAATAGATGAGAGCGAATCCTCAAGATCATAAGATCCTGAGGATGTCAAAGCTAATAATCGGATTTTCACTATAAGATTAGTTGGATTCTCCTATTCTTCCGCTAGCCCATGCGATTAAGAAATGATATTTTTCCTTTCTTTGGGCGTTATTGTTCCATCATTTGAACAACAATTGTCCAATTTAGATTTTTTCACATAAAGGCAAGAAGAAGTTAGTTTTTATGCTAAAATCATACAATTTGCTGGCAATTGATTTTATTCATCTTTCACAACCTTTTCTTTTAGATTATTCCCAAGAACTAAGATAAATGCATAAAATTAAATGATTTTAATTAAGCTAAAATGAGGATAAAAACATACCTTTTCCATGACCCAACACATGGCTTCTTCTGCAAGGGTTAATGGGCAGTCTCTGAAGAGGTGTCCATATTCATGGAAACATCAACATTTGAATGGGGCATTCTCATAGTCAAGAGGTTGGATCTAGGTGGTATCATGACAGATCGGCTCTATGGACTTAGGCAATGGTTGGGATATGTTCATATGGATGCAAATACCAGCGTAAGCCGCATGGCACCTACACTTGGTGATCTTAGACATTTTGAAAATTTGCCTATAGAGTCCCTGATACCTTCAAGGATATCTGGTTCCCAGAAGTCATTCGGTAGTGAGTATAGCCAAACCCAAACGGGTGTAGCTAAGAATTCCTCCTTCTCTGGGTTGTAGCATTCTTTCCAATATCGGAGAAAAATACTCGCGCTTCCCATAAAGTAAGGCCTGTTCTTGAAAATTCTCTTTCGGTCTTCCAGATCTTCGAATATGATAGTAAAAAAGCTCTTAGCTCAGATGCAAAGTTCAAATTTCCCTCGTGGAGCCCATCTGTGCTGGATCTAGACTAGAACATCTTGCTCTTTGGGCCAGATTCCTAAAAATTTGCAGATCATGGCATGGTATTTAATATATTATCGTGATTTTTCCAATGGGTTAATTGGGATGAAAAATTTGGGGTTGATGGCAGCCTTTCACAAGCATCGGCTTCATCCTTCTTTCGCTTGCCATTGTGCCCCCATGACAGGGGTTTCTGTAGCAAAGTTTGATCCACTCGGCCCATTGGAGGGGTAGCCCTAGAAAAAAGGAGTGTGGTTCGCTGCATCTCGGAAGGACTGCGACCCCTCACGCCACGACGAGGGGCCTGTCATCGAATTGAGCTCCTGTTCACAGGTGATACGCGGAGCCCCCATGAGGCAGCCACACATTTGGTGTAGGGTCTGCGGTCTGTCGGCGCTGTCAATTGGAGCGATCATGGTGAAACCCTAGCATAGCAACTGTTAATAGTTTATGGTTTAGAAGATATAGTGGGTGACTTCATCAACATTAATTCTTCCTCTTTTCAATCACTTGAACTATGCATAATTTGAATCTCTCCTATATAGCTCCTACTCATGCTTATGATGACATAGTTACCAAACCAAGGATTGTGATGTAAAAAAATTATCAACTATTTAATGACGATCGTGCACTTTAATTGGCTCTCATTAAAGATTATATTTTTCATATTCACATATGTATTCATCCTAATAATCTATGTCAAATATTTGATAACCTTTATATTTCAACACCAAATTTCCTAGAGTTCCTTCTTGTTGAATTTATTCAGTGTCATTAGCCCATGCAATGTAGTATGGAAGAATATCTCTTAGATGGCATGTAGTATTGACACGTGCTAAGTCATTGTGTGCACAATAGTGGATATCTTGTATATTCTTATTTAGAAACTTCTCTCTAATGGGTACCAATTGTCATTTTGCTTCAAAACCTCAATCAAATTAAGTGAAAAGAGTGTGCACTTGTACCCATGGACTCATCAATATAAGGGAGATAGAAAAAAGTCAAATATAGTGAATTACTCCCGCACATATAGGGTCATCCATAAGCGTAGGAGGAAAGCATGGATAAGAGAAAATAAATGATACAAAGTTGCCTTGAAAATAGAGAAGTTTGAAAGTGTAAAAATAAAATCCATATGATAAATTACCATGTGAAACTCTACCACTCGATCGTCCAAGCGAATTTTGGTCTCTTGAATAACTTAAGGTTTTTGGAGATGAGCTTGACATAATTAAAATTCATTCTTTGTTTAAGCACCTCATTCATAACTAGAATCTAGCTTAACCATATGTATCTAGTGTTTGGTTTTCTATACAAATAGTACATGTGCACCACTATGTCTCAAAATTCTATTTACTTTTTTTTACAAGTATACCATGCTTATGGTAGTTCAAAAAGTCTAAACTGAAAACCACTATCAATTCTTGAGGTTATGGACATCATGCATTTTATCAAATTATTGCAATGACGCTAGACTCGTCAACTTTGTGGCAAGCAAAAGCTTATACATGCTTTGAGGAGTAGTGACATTCAATGACCCACCTATGCCATGGCTCTATTATTTCAATGTTTGATTTGTTACATATACATTCTCAATCAAGGCCTTTAGAATGTCTCCACTTGGAAACAATTCCTTCCTAAATCTCACCTTGTGGAGGTGTGGAACTTTGAAATTGAAATCCCTACAAACTTCTCATATTTCATTTGTTACTATAATATAATTTTTTTGTCATCGTTAGTGTTGCCACCCAATGCATTTTTTGAGAAAAAGATCAAGTTTGAATGATGCAAAACACAATGATAAATGGGGCGTTATTTTTTACATCAAATTTACATCAACTCTATATCATTTATGCCAATGCAAGCAATCTATGAGGTATCATCTTCGGAATTAGGAATAACCTAGAAAGCTTTTCTATGTTGCAAGCCTTGATGTATTACATTTCCTATTACTATGAAAAACACTTACAAAATCATACTTGCATTAGCTTTGTATCAAATGCATGCATGTAGCATCATATTAGCATCAATATTTCATATGAAGTGACATGCTTGCATTGAATGTACATTGTACTAAAGACACAATAGCTTTAAAACACATAACTTTTTATCATTTTATGTCATACTTGTGTCTTGTTAGCATTGGTTTACAATGTTTCTACATGATTGATTGTGTTAACATCACACATGTGCCATTATATTCTAAAATTTTCAAGTAATATAGGATCATATTACATAAACCCCATATGATTAGCATATAATTTTACTCATTTTGTGTCATATTAACACCTTTTAAGTGTCATAAGATATATGTTATGCATAAGTTAACATCAAAATTATGTCACTTTAGCATCATAATTGTGGCATATTTATTATTAATATTTTAATAATTTTTTTAATTTGATTATTATTGATTATTTAAATATGTTGAAAGACATCTTGATTATTATTTTTATTGTATTATAATTTATGAAAATATACAATGAAAATGATTTTTTGTTTTGTAAATAACATACGTCAACCAACTAACTTTAAAATTAAATTATTATTTTTATTATATTATAATTTATGAAAATATTTTATATAAATTTTATGATGATAATGATAAAAAATTTCTTTTATATTTAAATAATTGATTATGTCTTTAATTATTATGAATATCTTTTTAGAATATTTATAAAGTGTAAATTAATTGATTTATTTAGAATAAGTCTGGTTTAATCTTAATGCATAATAACTAGTACCTATTACCTATAAGATATTTTAAATATAGCTAACATATTCTACCTTATTCAGTCATATTCAATTTAATAGTTAATCAATTAAAATACAAATACGTTCATCCATTTCAAATTTCAATAATTAAACGTAGGAAAAGCTGGCGATGTGGCCTTGTCCATAGACAATGGTGGAGTTTGCGTAAATAATTAATCATTTCTCGAGAAAAAGAGTGTGTCATGTATTTATACTTCATTTCCAATAATTATAAAATAATAGATAAAACAAAATATCATAAAAGTGTGATTCCAGGAAATGTGAGCTTTTACTTTTTAATTAGTCATAAATGATGTTAATGATTCCCCACACAGTTAAGTTTTTTTTCAAAAACATATTCTTATTTAAAAAATTGTATTTACACAAATAAATCATAAATAATGTCAGTGATTCTCCGCACAGTTACGTTTTTAAAGTCAAAACCATATATATTAAATGAATGTATGTACAGTCCCCAAAACTCATGTTCCAGATGAAGATCACCAGCATTGATCTGTTTCCCAACTTCGCCCCACATGACCACATTGTTTATGTGCGGTAGCTCGTCCATTGGTCGATTTACACCACGTATGGCCAGCAAAGCCCCAGAGTTGCCCCAAAAGCTGGCGGTCATATTGAGCGCGGTCATGTGGATCCGAAAGAGTGACATACGCATTGTGTATCCTCAAAAACATCTGGGTGCTCTCGTTTTTTCTCGCAGAAGTCGCCTGATCCGGATGAAACTCCCGCGCTAACTTTCTATAAGCCCTCTTAACATCCTTTGCCGTCGCCGCGGGGCTAATCTTCAGTACTTCATAAAAGTTCTTTGATTCCATGTAACCGACCTCTGAAATTAACGCCTCTGCGCCAGCAGAAGCTTGCATTGCTCTCATACTGAAACACCGCTGAAATCTAACATTTCTGGTATGGGTGTTCCATCCCGCAGGCGATTTCTGGTGGCCCATGTGACCAACGCCTGACGATTCACTGGATGAGAAAACATTGGAGGAAAATACAAGCGAAGCAGCCATTACAGATATATAATTTTGTTCTTCTGAACAACAAAGGGGCCGATGCTTCTGTAAGACTGATAAACCGAATAATCGGTTGTTGAACTATGGATAAACCAAGGATGGATGATTGATCACTAAAAATATAACTAAAGAGAGTGGATTTTGCATAAGAAAGAGCCATATGAAGGGGAATATATAGAAGCTTCAACTAAGAGAATTCAGACAAAACAAACAAACTATGTGCGTTAAAGTAGATCTGATTCCGGTGAAGCCGGGTGTGATGTGTCATAGGAGTTGATTGATGTTACATGATCGACTAAAAACTAAAAAGTCCTTTGAGACGGGCCAACAGGTTTCAGTATTTCACTGGATTGCCCATGGAATTGCTATGAAGGCCCCAATTGGTATATGAGTATGGTGAATGGCAGGTGGCATTTCCACATTGCTTGTGTTTCTAGAAGGACACTCTGGAACGCTAGAATAAACCACAATGTGGGTGTGACGTTTTAAGTAAAGCCGTCTTCGAGACGGATAGCAACTATGACAATGTGAGTGTGAGCCGTCTTCTAGACGGATAGCAACTATGACCATGTGAGTGTGACGTTTTAACTCAAGCTCGTTTTAACTAAAGCCGTGTTCGAGACGGATAGAAACTATGACAATGTGAGTGTGACATTTTAAGTAAAGCCGTCTTCGAGACGGATAGCAACTATGACAATGTGAGTGTGACGTTTAAACTAAAGCGGTCTTTCAGACTCATAGCAAGTATGTAATTTTTATTATGTGTTTGTAATGCTAAAATTAGTAGTTGCCTTAAAAGGTGTAAAGAGAGATCGATACAATTGTTAAATTGGAATTGTTGAATTAGAAAAATTGTACTTTGTTTTGAAATAATAATTGTAATATTAGATTTAGGTTGTTTAGTGTATTTGTGTTAAGTTGGTATTACACAATTAAAATATTGAGATAATGGAAGTTGAATGAGATAATTTATCACTTATTTTACGAATGAAAGATTTAAAACTCTTGTGAAGAAATATTGATTTTCTAGAATGGACAATTTCTACTAAGAGGATCCGTAGATGCATATTATTTCTGTCTCATTTTAGGTTATTAATTTTTTTTGGTCACATGGTGGCATTCAAAATGTATGTTTTATTCTTATTCTCATTTGTATTTTCTATTATCATGAAATTATCTATAATTGTTGTAAATCAAGACAACTTATTATTACTCTGCATCAAGCTGAACTCGACCCAAATGATGACAAATTAGAAGAATCCTACTATTGTTGTATATTAGTTTCTTCAGTAGTAGGTTTTGGATGACATTTTTTTTTAAATAGATCTTTACTGAATGTACCACAACCAGTTGCCATAAGTTAAATCATAATGCATAGTAACCTACATATGCATTTGTGTAGTAACTCAAAAACAACAAAATGGCTCATCTTCATGGAGTCTCATAGTTTGTCTATACATATCAAACAGTCGTGGTACCATATGCACACTTTTCTTAGCAATGAAAAACTGGATTTTCTTGTCACTTACAATATAAAATGTGGAAGTTATTCAAAGGATGGTTCTTATATTACCAACAATGGAAAATTTTGTAAATTTATATCATCTAATGGATCCACATATGCATGGAGCTTTAGTGTGAACTCTCTAGTATGGCATTCACCTAATGTTCTACACTACCAACAAAATTATTTGCCACCTAAAAGGTAAGTGGAACAGATTTCCACTCATAAGCATAGACAACCTTATTGTTTACAAATATGAATATAAAGCGTTGATGGTAATCATATGGAAATCATCTACCTAGATTTGATCTTTTCATAATTATTTACTAGTAAACCAAAAATCATAACCCATGACAAAAAAACCCAAATTAAATATTTTTATGATTCAATCAAAATAATTTAGCTAGTAACCTTTTTTTCAATCCAAATTAAATACTTTTGAAAGATCTTTACCAAAAATGAAAGAGTGTTTTTTATTGGAGATTTGAATATCAATAGATTTATTAGAAATATAATAATATTATAATGATAATTTTTACAATTTGTAAAAACGTGGTATGTCATTATAAAAACTAGGAAATAAAATAAAATATTAAGCTATTAAAGAAATATATATTCTACCATAAAAACATGTGAGTAAACTCGTGTTAATATATTCTACCATAAAAACATGTGAGTAAACTCGTGTTGTTCCATATGAAGCTTGTTCTTCACCTTAGCTTCCCCACTTGACATGTTCCATGGACACAAAGCTTCTAATTTTTTTCCTTTTATGATGATTATGCATGATTAACCCTATTACTTTTCTCCATAGATATTAGGATTGAGACCCCGCAACATCCTTATTTATCTCTTATTCTTGTTTTGTTCCTTATGCGAAGACTTAAATTATGATGGGAAGTAACTGATAGAAAATATACTATTTACCTAAGTATCAAATATTTTTAAAGATTTTAATTTTGAATGAGTTTTTTGCAAAGCTTAAGAATTAAAAATCACTACTCCTATTTGATAATCATGCACCAATATACAACAATATCTAAAAATAATGACATAAAATATATGAGGTAGTTATCCATATTGAAATATTTACTTTTGCAATGTTAAATATTATAAATTACACTAGTTAATGCTATGACAGAGTTGTTATCAACATTTAGTGAAATGATTGATGTAATCAATAATGTGAATGTGTGAGGTTGTATGAGGTTGTTATGTTGTTGGTACATACAACAACCATTGAACTTTATAAATGTGATACTTATTCATATGTCTGGTAGCAGTTAAGCAAGGTTGAGTATTTTGGACTTGTGGAAAAAGGAAAAAAAAGTTGCTAACTATTGAAAATATTAAAAAAAAAAAAGATTATTTATATTTTTCAAATTTTAATCTATAGTAAAATTTGATAGCTAAATAAGAAAACCATACAAAAATATATAATAGATAGAATTGTTACTTAAATCAAATTAACTCAATTAATTATTTGAAAATAAATCATTATATAAACTCAAAATTATTAAATTATAATTATATTTATCTTAAATTATTAAAATTTTAAAACATATATTCAATCTAAATTAAAAAAACATAAAAAATATAATAGATATAATTGTTACTTAAATCAAATTAACTTAATAAATTATTTGAAAATAAATCATTAAATAAACTCAAAATTATTAAATTATAATTATATCAACTTAAATTATTAAAATTTTAAAACATATATTTACTAACTTAAATTATTAAATTTTTAAAACATATATTCACTTTCCATTAGGAAAACATTAAAAGTCTTGCAAAATAATATATTGTTTTAAGAATTTTAAAATATATAGTTTTAAAAAATTTAAAATATATATTTATTATAAATAAGAAAAAATTTAAAACTTACAAAATAATATATTGTTTTAAAAATTTTAAAATATATGACAAAAATAAAATCCTTATAAAGCAATATATTGTTTTTAAATTATTAATTATAAACCTTCTCACTGAATTGCATCCCCTTCTCACTGTACCGGCCCTGCGTATTTACCCCTTCCCTACCTACTTCCGATGCTTTTTTAGGTAGGTATTCTCAAGTAGTAGTTCTTAATGCCGTTTTGACAATTCCACCCACCACCCAGCATGAAAGGGAGCAAAGACAAAGGTAAAGGTAATGGATATATTTATTTATAGTTAGCGGGATCTTTTTATTTACTTTTTCAACTTTCAGAATTAAAATCCAAAGAAATTGACTTTATGAAGTTCAACATTGGTGACTAACTAAGTGATTCCAAGTCTAGGGCTGTCTAATATCCATTATATCTGGTAGGTGTTTAAAACTATATAAAATTAATGCAAAATTTAAAGTTATTCACAATCCTATTAAATAACTTCTAAGAGACTCTTCTATAGTGCATCTGACATCGTCCTCTATTGAAGTTAGAATCGAGGGATGAGATGGGACAACTGTGCAAGTATGACCTATCTTTCATTACAAGTAGGTTCATTTCAACCATGTCATATCCGTCCTTATTGCTCCCAGATTATAACAAATGGCATAAAATTAAAACAAATTTGGAACATTGACAAATTGCACAACTTTAAAGTATGCATGAAGGAAAATTATAATCAGTCAAAGAGTAATAAGTTGAGGTAGGAAAGCCTATTTATAAGGGAAAATAAAAAGAGAGTAAGTCACAATTATGTTTGGAAAGTATTGGAAAATATTGAAAAATAGTGAAAATTTTGTGATTTCAATTAAAATTTATAGAAATTTTGTAATTTTTAAATTAGAGTTGTCCATCTTTAAAAAAAAATTAAATGCCTCATATAAAAACTATTTAAACACCCTCATTTAAAACACAGTAAAACTCATTTCTAGGAAAAACATTCTGTTTAGGTGTCGCCTAAGAAATACCATGCCCAGGAGAAATAACTTCACACTCATTTATATTGACCTGTGAAAGTTGCTGCTCAGAAACCTTTAAGCTCTCTTCTGTCATTTTTAATTCATATTTTAATTTTTTTAGTTCTTCAAGCTGTGCTCATAGTTCTTCTCTTACTTTCTTCCTCTCATCATCAACCCATTCTAGTTCCTTCCTGAGTTGCTCTCTTTTCTCATGAAGAATTTCCCACTCCCTCTCAAAATTTTCCTTTTCTACATTTAACTCATCAACTTCCTTCAATAATTCATGCTTCTGAGCTCTTAAGTCATCAATCTCTTCTTTCAGTTTGGTTTGTAAATCCAGCAACTCGTCCCTCTCATTTTTTGTGAGCTCTAATCTCTGTTGTTCCTTAAGAATTTGGCATCTCTCGTCCTCCAGGGAAGCCTTAAACTTTTGGAGTTCTTGCTTTGCATTGTTTATTTCTTTTCTTTCCATCTCCAGCTTTTTCTTCTCTTTTTCCATTTCCTTTTCCTCAGTCTTATAAGTTTTCTCTATTTCTTTCAAAGTCCTTGACCTTAACTCTAGTTCATTTCCCTTCTTTTTTTAACTTTTCAGCTTTCATCTCCAAGTGAAGTTCTCTTTTACTTAGATTCTCCTCTTTACGATCAATTTCAAGCACCCTCAAATCAGCTGCATTTTCCTTGTTTTCTAATTCGTCTTCAACTAACCTGCGTTTCTGCTCCAATTCTACTTGAAACTCAATTCCGATTGCTTGATCAAGTGTGGCCTTGTGTTCATCAATAAGCCTTTGAATCTCTTTCTGGAATTAACACAAGAAAACGTATAAGTTCCATTAAACTCCACAATGTAAGACAGTAAAATATTATTTGGAACATACAAGATTAAATGGTAATAAGCAATAGGGTAAATACAGAAAAAACTAGTTTAAGTGAAATTTACAATTCCTTCTTCCATTATTCTTTCCATCTGGATAAGCATCATTGCTCCAATAGAGTGCTTGGCACTCAAAAGAAGGGTATAATATACTGATGTACAATGGAAAGATTATTTTGCAGGAAGAGAACTTACACGTTCTCTACTTGCAAGCTTTTCCTGAAGAACAAGTAGCTCTTGCTCTTTCCTATCTATAATAACTTCTTGTTTAACAACAGCCTGCATATGACAATAGTTAAGATAACACAAAAATGGCATTATCAAGTAAACCAAAAAGTCCAAAACTCTATTAGCATTATCTTGAACAAAAATAAATGATAATAAAGCAAAAAAATATCCATGAACTTATGAGCACAACATGAATAAAAATCATGCTAATAAAATATGCACCTCCTCTCGAGTCATTAGAGCAGCCAAGCTTGTTCTCATTTCCGCTTCCTTCTCTTTCAAGGTTGAATGTTCTTCTCAACATTAATTTTCAAATCCTGCAACTCTTTTTCAATTTGTTTTAAAGCCTCATCCCTTTCCATGAGATGTGCTTCTCTTTGATTTAAGAATTTCTGGCCTTCCAACAACCTTTCCTGGCCTTCCTAAAGCTTTTTATCCCATCCTTGCAGATTTTGTCTCTCAAGAACAAGCTCCTTCTCACGGGATTCACGTCTAAACAAATAAAAGAAATCATATTAATAACATATTAAAAACATGCTCCCAATAGGACATACAATATAAAAGGCAAACCAATTGATTCAACTTCAACAATGTAGGGACCATGAGTATAATCAAGACTGTCCTTCAGAACTATAACAGCTAATCCATACAATCAACAATTATTATCAAACCAATGGATCTGCCTTCAAAACATGCAAGTGGACACTAGACCCTAGCAGAGCTCACAGATCCAAACACAAAAAGAAATTCAGAGAAAATAACATTGAGGACATAGCTGCAAATGAAAGCTAGCACCTGAGATGTAAACAGCTACGTTAAATGCATTACTGAATTAAGCTAAAGTGGCAAACAAGTCTCTCATCCCTTACTGAATACTAGTAATTCAATTATTAGAATAGCTGCCAAAGACAAACCCTGTGGCAATATTGTCCTACTTACTGAGACTTGAAAGCCCGCCGCTCTCTTCGAAGTGCATCTTCATGAGCTTCAACTTCCTGTAATTTTCTTTCCGCATCAGCCCTTTTACGGTTGGATTTTTCTTGCAGGGCTTCTCCGGCATGCAACTTTGATTCAGCTGCAAGAAACTTTTCTTCAGTAGCGGTCAACATCTCACGAGCTTGTGCCAGTTTATTGTTAGATACAAAATAAGGATATCAAATCTACTCAAGATACCGAAGGCAATGGGACGCATATTTCATCGATAGTGGTTAGGTAGGAAGATGAAAATCCACTGCTATAAAAACCCCTCCATAGAAAGATATCTGTGCCAAATGATCAAATATCCCAGCCCTGCATTCAGACTAAAAACAACTGATTCCATGACCCTAAATCCAAGCGCTCTAGAGTTTCTTCCAATCAGAGGAACAGTGAGGCCCGAGGGAGCTTTACTACATGCAATAAAATATTTCAACCAAGATTCAACCAGACATGCAAATTTTTTTGTTGTAAATTCAAATAAAGACATTTTGAATATTTATTAATATGGGCCAAGAAGCCACATGACCTCTGTCAAAACATATATTCAGAAAGTCAATGAAAATTGTACAGATTGAATGCATTATCATCTTGAAAACAAATGTAGTAATCTGCACAAATCTTGAAGATTAATAAACAATCCAAATTACCTGCGGTAAATTCAAGAACTACCACAACAGTCATGATAGTCCAGATGGCAATATTATCGACGCTATGAAATAATTTATCTGTTAGATAGAACAAGGATGCTACAGATAATGCAAGCCCTACTTTGATTGCGTGCATAACTCTCCGCCGATCATCTTTTCCCAGCTGCAGGAAAATCTCTCGCAAATTTTCTTAAATTGTGTTTCAGTGTGCGAATTTTGTTCAATTTTCTATACACGTTCCATTTTTCAGAAAATTCAGTTGCAGAGTTCTGTGGTCCGTTCATTGCAATGTCGATGTTGCTATCACCCGACCTTTGATCCGCCATTGGAAAACTGGTAAAATCGTCTCCTCTCTTTGGCTTTTGAACGATTTCATAATAAAGAATCCAAGGCAAGATCTCACTATATGTGGAACAAGCGGCACGATTTGCAGAACAGGCAGAACGATATCCGTAAATAACATTAAACATGATATCTGTAAATAACATACATTAATGCAGTCAGTTCCGAAAGTGTGAAGTCATTTGTCTACAGTACAGATGTAGGGTTTAGATTAAAAAGGTTGACAAAATCAAAAGTGGAATGATTCAAAAAGAAGGCCTATAGGCCTAAAAAATAATATCAAAATCTAGAGAACAATGTTGGAAAATGGGAAATAGAGAACAGCAGATGGTAATTAGAGTATTGGTTAGTGAATTTGCTTACAGGTCCTCGAGAAACTTGGCAACCATGGCCGTGGTGATCAACAACCTGTGGATGTTCACAACTTAAATCGAAATTGCAAATGAAATTGAATTAGGCATAGGCTATCACAATACAGAAGAGTGCAGTTAACATTCTTCAAAATGCTTTCAAGATACTGCTCTATTGACATGTTTGGCAACTTGGCACCGGCACAACATCGAATACGCAGTGTTTCGGAGGCAAAGAGGTGAGGTTGTAAGAGGCCGGAAGCCTCTAGTTTCTAGAGAGAGTTCGCTCCACCAGAGATGACAAAATGATCGCTCTTTATCTTCACATTGATATTGGAGGAAATAGACTCTAAACAGAGTGAAGAAGTTTAGCGCTTACCCAGGCGCATTAAATGACCTGTAATCGGTGGCCTACCCGAAGATGCCGCATTTGTTGATAAGGTTTCGCCCGATGACGCAGAGAGCAAGAGAAATGTTGTACAGATGTCACGAGAAGCCAGCGAAGTCATTTGCTCCATACCCAGGCGCATTAAATGACCTGTACTCGAAAAATAAATGTTGTGCACATCTACCTATTCAGTCTAAATATGAATTCGTAACAGGTGTCTTCTCTAGAATGAATATGTTGACGAAAAAAAATTGATCTCTTTCAAAGGCCTATCGGCCTAAAGATATGCAAGGTTGGCCATTGATATGCTAACTAACACTCCGATCGTGATTTCTCATGCCTTAGCCAAGGTTTGGGGAAATCTTAGGATTAGTTGTTATTTTCGATGGTGTACGGTAGTTTCTAATATAAGATTAGTTTTACAACTTTTTCTAAACTACCTATATATAGTTTTATTTTATTTTTAAATTTAATTGTGAGGACTCTGAATTTTCACTTAAAGTTTATTTAGCAAGGTGGAATGGTTAATTCTCAATGCCAAAAAGACCATTGAGATTACTAGAGTATGCATCTCTCCCCGTGCTTCCCTCTTAGCAATAACTAAAATCATAATATCTAGGCCTAGTTCTAGTACACCTCACCTCTATGTTAAAATGTGTGTTTAGTTTTGATTATATTAAATATATTTTGTCAAATATTTATATAAGGTATTGATAATTTTGTGAAAGTGTATTTGTTTTATCTATTTTAAATTAGAATTTGTGATTTGTTAAGAGGAAACATATATTTTTAACTATTAGACTTACTTATCGTTATCTTGAAAATATCATATAAATCACATAAATTTATTAAAATAATTGTTTATAATTATTTATTTCATATATAATTACAATACATGGCCTAACTTTATTAAAATAATTATTTATAGTTGTTTATTTCATATATAATCACAATACATGGCCTTAACACTATAAAATCTAATTTCAAAATTTATTTGATTCCTAATCATAATATATAGAAATGATACTTTACCCACCACAATTTTGAAAGCAACAAGCCCATTATTCATATGTAAAAACTAACATTTATCAATTTTTTGGATAGATTTTTTCTTATTTTTTATAAGTAATATAATTAAAAAAATTCAAAGATTTTACTCATAAAAATATATCTAAATACTCACCAAACTTACTCTCCAAAAGTTCATAATCTCATTAAAAATAAGGTTATATTAAAAAAAACAATAAATGCAAAATTATGTTCATAAGTTTGAGATTTTCCATTTTCATAATTATAAATGTTACAATATATTCTTATATCTTAAATATAATAATATTACACTACAACTCATAATAATAATATTCTTATATCTTAAATATAATAATATTACATTACAACTTATAATAATAATATAAAGTGAAAATAAATTACAATATATAATATAATAATAACGTAGCAATGCTAAAATTCATAACAACAAATACCATTAAATGAAAAGAGAGAACAGATTTTTTAATTGCAACTTTTATGAAGGCATAGAATAGATCATGTCAAATGAAAATCAAACAAACCGTCAACATTTTTATCTTCGAGAATGACTATCGTATTCCTTTGGATGCGTCAACATCGTAATGAATTTGGCAAGTTATATGAGTCTAAAAGTTACATTTAAATGGTTTCTTTTACAATTTTATTGATATTTATTTTTTCCAACTTTTTATATTTTTAAACATAATATTTATTTATAATTTATATTTTTAAAATATTATATAAAAAATATAAAATAAGTTACATATATTTTATTATATTAAATTAAATTTATAATTAATGATATGGAGAATTTATTAAAACTTGTTAAAAAACTTATGATAACAAGTCAATTTGGAAGCTTCTTAGAGTTAGCTCAATTATAATAATAATTTTAAACATATTGTTTTTAAAAAAAAAGGAAAATGAGTTGTTTGAAATTTGAAAATTTGATAAATTGTCTTTTCTTGAAATCCTAGTGATTGGCACAAATGTGATGAGACCCAATCTGGTTGAATCTTGGCTCTTGATAAGTCATATAGTAACACTAGGTTTAATCTTCAGATGCTCACAAATTACTCCAACTAATTATGATTCACCATTAATAAAAACAAAAAGAATTAAAAACAACACAACTCAACTAATACTAGTTTTTTTTACTTTTCAAACTAATATTAATTAATAAATATAATTTTTTTTAATTATATTGTTATAATTTTAAAATAAAAAAAATATAAAACATAAAATTATCCACTATTGTGAAATCTTGGCTCTTGCTAAGTCATATAGTAGCACTAGATTGATCCAGGTGGATATTGGTGGCCACCCACCTATTCCATTTGGACCCAAAACATCAATTCTTTCAGTTTTTCAGCGTCAACACAACTTATTATTTTTAGCAGGTTTTCGGGTCCTGCACTCCCGAAGCTATTTTGGGAACTTAATGATCCAGGTGGATATTGGTGGTGACCTACCGAGTCCATTTGAACCCCCACTATCATTTATTTCAGTTTGTAAGTTTCAACACAACTTACTGTTTATAGCAGTTTTTCGGGTCCTGAACTTCTGGAGCCGTTTTGAGGCCCTAAACGACGCTTTTTGGGAAAACGGGGAGCAACATAGGTCTCAC
Organism: Pinus albicaulis; assembly: GCA_034641835.2. Lineage (NCBI taxonomy): Eukaryota > Viridiplantae > Streptophyta > Pinopsida > Pinales > Pinaceae > Pinus > Pinus albicaulis. Next base: position 483,337,846 of record CM076577.1, read on the forward strand.
TCAAAAGTTGTAGTCCTCGGATAGATCTTTCTAACGAGCTATTGAGCGCGTCAAATGGAGATCATATGCTAAAGTTATGTCCCCAAGAAGTTGAACCACCAACTTACCCAAACGAGGCCCACAGTTTTGGCGTTTCACCTCCTAGGGTTAGGTTTTTGGATGTGTCGGATTTTACATTGTTTCTCAACAATAAGTAGGCCTTCAAGCCTCATTGTAACATAGTTCAGGGGGCTGGGAGCCGACACATCTCTTCTCAAAGATAAGCGCTACCAGTGCCCTAGCTCGCTTGTTCCCATCATTTCAGTTCTGTAACACAGTTCAGGGGCTGGTAGCTACCACATCTCTTCTCAGGGATACGCTGCCAGTACCCTAGCTCAACTATTTTCATTATGTCTGTAATAGGCCTGCGAGCCTCAATGTAACACAGTTCAGAGGCCTGTGTACGCCACATCTCTTCTCAAAGATACGCTACCATCGCCCTAGCTTGTTTCCATTATGTTTGTAAGCTTATTTCAGTCATTCGATTATAATAAAATGAAGCATTATTTCCGCTGCATCTCTGTATCTATGGCTTTATGTGTATTCTGTTGCATTCCTGCATAAAATTCGGATCATAGATAATCTTGAAACAATCTTGAGACTCTCACCCACAAATTACTCCAACCAATTATGATTCACCATGAATATAAACAACACAACTAATATTTTTTTTTTACTTTTAAAACTACTATTAATTACTAAATATAAAATTTTTATATTATATTTTAATTTTCAAACTAATATTAATTAATAAATATAAATTTATTTTATTATATTATTATAATTTTAAATAAGAAAGGTATAAAACATAAAATTATACATTTTTTATTCAAAATAGTTTTTTTATTGAAACTCCATGAAATGAAAAATATAAAGAAAATTTAGTTCCAGTCCTTAATATAGTTGTGAAGGATTTGAGTCAAAATTTAGAAGCACTCAAAACCCTATGAGCATGGACAAAATATGCCCTTGGAAATTTGATTTATAAAACTATGCAAGGTATCCAAAATTTGCTCCCCATAAATTTGTTAAAAAGAAAAATGATTTAATAATGGATATCCTATTATGATGTTATGGATTCATTGAAATACATGCTCCATGTCAATGTCCTATCCTCATTGGAGCATTGAATCATGAAATTCAACTTCGCCAATATCATAGTCATATACACTTTCTCACTTAGCTTGTTCGAATTTGCCTCCTTGGAATTATTGGCAATCAAATTAGCATTTTTATGTTATAAAAAAAGGGGAGGGAGTCCTTTGTCATGAATTTGGACAAGATGCTCAATCAACCACTTAGGGTGGAGGAGTAGTGATAATGAGCCTATTAAGAGTTGTTATTTACCCCTCAATTACAAAATCACTGCTTCCCTGTGAACCTCAATTGGTTGGCATGGTTTCTATATTTCCTTATGATCTCAGCAAGAGATGTAATTTGATGGCCAAATTTCCTATCATGAATAAATTTAGCATTCAAAAATGAAAAAATGGATCAACCATCATCAAGCACAAGAAAATCCATAAAAATGTGTTAGGATATTTCCCTGAATTACCAAATTGATGGGTGGATGGTCTTTTCAATTCTAACTCTGATCTCACGAATTGCAATGGGAAATAAGGTTTCCATTATACTCCTTATGTATGTTCATAGAGAAGGAAAGATTAAAGTGGAGTTCGACCTCCTTGGCTACTTGGTAGATGGCATTGGCGTTCTATACTTTTGTCAACATTGTTCTTTTCCATTTTTTGTTTTTTTAGCTGGATTTATGCAAGAATAAAACGAAATAAATAATTAAACAAAAACACACAGCTACAACAAAAATTGAACTTCCATTGATTAATAACAAATACTAAAAATTGTTTAGATGAAGATGGAAAAAAACTAGCTAAGGCGATGGTACTTATCTCTAAGAAGTGATGTGATGGCTAAACGCTTTCTGAATAGTGTTACAGTGAGGCTCGAATGCCTGCTTATTATTGAGAAACAATGGAAATCCTTAAACATCAAAAAATCTAACCCATGAGATGAAGTGCCAAAATTTTGTGGGCCCTGTTGGGGTTAGTTGGTACATCAACTTCCTTGGGTCATAACTTTGGCATACAATCTTTGTTTGATGCGTATGATACCTTGTTAGAAATATCTATCCAAGGACTACAAATATTGAATGAAAACCCCTTTTGTAGGTTATGGGTTGTCCCATTTTCTAAAAAATCATCGTTTAGGGACTAGAAACAGCTCCAAAAGTTTACGACTCGGAAAATTTCCAAAAATAGTAAATTGTGCTACAATTAAGGAAAATGAAAAAAGAAATGTTTGGGGTCCAAGTGGAATAGGCGAGTGGACACCAATATCTACTTGGATCAATCCTCCCCCCTTAGGAAGGAATGGTCCCCATTGCATTGAGTTCCTCCATGAGTTGGGGAAACTTCTGCTCAACTTGGTCCCTAGTGAGCCACTTGCCCTAATGCAGGAGTTGACTATCTTTGAAAACTCGATATAGTTGGATCCTGTTTTGGCGAGTGTTCTTAATCTGTGTTTCCATTATTCGATCAATTGTGTATTTTTTCATGCAGTATGGGTTAAGCTCAATTGGTGTCAGTTGTTCAACAATGTCTGATATGTCTAGAAATGGTTGGAAGTATGGCTGAAGGATGTCCACATTAAACACTCGGTACATTCCAAGGAATGGGGGAATTTTGAGCTCAAAAGCATTGTCTCCCACAACCTTGGTGATGGTGTAAGGCTCGTATCAGAGTGGTCGAAGATTCAGATGGGCTCCAACAAGGTGTTCTTTCTATAAATGCAACCAAACTTTGTTGCCCACTTGAAACTTATGTGGCACCTAATGTTGATCATGGCGTTGCCTGTACATGGCATTGGAATTTTCCAAGATGTCATGAATATATTGGAAGATGTGCTGGATGCGTTTAAATAAACTTGGTTGCTTTAATAGCCTCGGACTGTACATGTGTGGATTTTGTTTTTGTAGCTGCATGAGGCATGGTAACATCAATCAAACATCATGGTTAAAATCCCAGACCCACTTGAAAGGGACTGCGATGAGTCGATCTAGGGAGAACTATGTTATAACTGTGTTGCACATAGGGAAGTATCTCATCCCAGTTTCGTGGATTCTTGGAGTTTTACATGCATAGTATGTGCACTATCATCTTGTTCACGACCTCTATCTTCCCATCAGTCCGGGGATGGGATGCAGTTAACTTGGTGAGCTTGGTTTCCAATAATATCTAGAGGCTCAATGAGAATGTGCTCAGGAACATGTTATCCTAATCTGATATAATGTTCTGTGAGATCCCAAGATGTACCCACACTTGTTCAAAGAAGAGTTTGGAAGTGTCCTTTGTTATGATACTCTTCTTGCAGGCTGCCAATATAACCATCTAAGAAAATTTGTCCATGACCACAAATACACAGATTACTATGCTTGCTAGAATGGACACCAGACAGATAGTCCACGGAGATGAATTCCTAAGGGTGGTTGGGAGTAGGAAGAGGAGTGTATAGGCCTTGCTTCTTGATGGTTGGCTTGACGATGGCACAGAAAATGCAGGATATGATATATTTTCCAACATCCTATCGAAGTTTTGGTCAATAATTATACTTCTGTAGTACGAACATAGTTTTCTCCACACCAAAGTGTCATGCGACCCGACTGTAGTGTGCCTCCCAAATCAGCTTGGAACGCTCGCTTAAAGGAACACAAAGGTGTCCTAAGTAGCATACCAATTCATCTTAGAGGTGGAACTATGGAACTGGTTTTCCATCCACTAGAATATGGTATGTTGTGGCAAAATATGAATCATTTTTGTGTAGTTGCAGCCCTCGAGATGTCTCGTGGCCATAAGAGTTGAGCACAATAGTGAGTGCTACAACTAGGGGTCGACTGGGGAGATCAAAAACATGATTGGTGTTGCCTTTCTTATATACAATGTTTAGGTGGAATTATTGAAAATATGTAGACATTTTCTGATGGCGATCATTTTGAAACTTCCCTTGTCTTTGTATAAACTAAAGAGGTTGGTGATATTTTTGGATGACTGCCTCCTTCCCTAGAATGAAATTTTTCCATTGCCGACAAGCCTGCATAATAGAAAACATTTGTTTATTATAGGTGGGATATTTACGAATTGTATCAAAAACTGTCTCACTATGATAGGCCAATGAATGCCCGTGTTGGGTGAGAATTGCACCAATAGCATAGTCATAGGTGTTTGTCTCAATTTCAAATGGTTGTTGCAGGTTTGAAAATGTGAGTATTGGTGCAAAGAAAAGATAGTGCTTCAACTCAATAAATGTCTTCTATTGGGACTCAGACCAAGAAAACTTGTCTTTCACTCCAGCCTTAGTAACCTAACTCAAAGGCCAAGTGATATGAGAGAATCCCAACATGAACCTCAGATAAAAATTGGCAAGGCCCAAAAAATTGTGAAGCTCTGTTAGAGTGGTCGGCGCTGGGCAATCCCGAATGACTTGAAGCTTAGCTGGATCCACATGCATGCCTTTATCATCAATGATGTAACCTAGATATTGGACCTGGCTCATGCCAAAGGTGCATTTCTCCAAGATGGCACATAGTTTGTGTTGTTGCAGGGTTTGAAGGACCTGTCGAATGTGTTGAAAGTGCTCTTCCCAACTCTTGCTGAAGATTATGATGTCGTCCTGATATACAACCATGAATGAGTTGGTGAATGTCCATAAGATGTCATCCATCAACCTCATAAAAGTTTCAGGGGAATTTATCAACCCGAAAGGTATGACCAACCACTCAAAAAGGCCCTCCTTGGATTTGAAGGTGGTCTTTTATACATCAGTGGGTTTTATTGGAACTTGGTTGTAACCAAGCTTCAAATGGATTTTGCTGAAGTACTTGGCCCACTTGAGCTGGTTAAGAAGGTCATAAATATATGGGATTGGATACTTGTTCTCGACAATGATTTTGTTCAGTTACCGATAATAAATGAAGAGCCTCCAGGTCCCATCCTTCTTATGTATAAGTACCATTGAGCTGCGTCAAGGTGAGAAAATTGGTCAGATGTGCCCTTTTTTCAACAGCTCCTGGATTTTTCACTTGATGTCTTCATTTTCCATAATGGAGTGGAGGTATATCAACCCATTGGGTAGAGGTTCTTCAGGAGTTAATTTGATTGAATGTTTGACCTAACAATGCAAAGGTACCCTTGTGGGTGAGGAGAAGTTGTCATGTATTATTCCATGACCTTATCCACCTGCTTCTACTATGTGGCAGAACCCTTCTTAGGGGCCATGGATATGGCCACAATCTTCCCCTTACCTCTAGAGCGAATCAGAAAGGAGAAAAATTTCGCATTCTGGGCGATGACCTTACTGCATTCGTTAACAAAGATCAAAGAGATGGCGGTAGGAGGGACTACCTTCAGTATCCTGTACAACTTATTTTCCAAAGTAATAATAACAGTGTGAGGCCTAGACTCATACATACCATGACACTTCCACAAGTATGGTTTGCCTAATAACACTTCATAAACTTCAAGAGGAGCAACATCACATAGTACCTCATTTGTGAAGGGCTTGATGTTATAAGGAAGGCGACACTACTCGCTGACGTGGAGATCGCGTCCTTGGTGAGCCACTCGATGGACCATGGTGTATAGTTGTAGGTGTGTTGTGGCCAGTAGGCCCAACCACTTAATGAACCCTAATGAGATGAGGTTATTTTGGCTCACACTCTCGATAATGAACTACAATGAAGACACCTTCACCCACATATGTTAGTGGAAGAGACGCTCCCCTTCCTCTGGATCTCCGGGCTTAATTTTCTAGACCTTGGTGGTGGAAATAGTGGTGTTGGGATCCGCATAGATAATCTTATTCCCTTTGTCACTCCACGTGTCAATAACTAACTCAGTGTTGGAACATGCATTTTCCTTTGAATCCTTCATCTTGGCCACTGGTTTCTTCTTGGCATGACACTTACTTATGTTATGAGTGGGGCTCTTGTGGAACTCACACCACTTTCCTATGTCATTCTTCACATTTGTGGTGTTATTTTTTTCTTGTAACTTTTATGGGTTTTCCTGGGTCACACCACCTTGGTTTTTTCCTTTATTTTGCAATTAGGTGGTTCCCTTTCCCTGCTTCAGATTCACATATCCAAAGTCTCACTTCTTCTGTTTAGATTTCTACTCGATCTTGACGACATATCGGTATGCGACGCCAAGCAAGGAGATGTCCAAGAAATACATCTTTTCCCGGATGTATTTGTGTAGATAACCATGGTACTTTAGTACCAAATTCCACTCGGAATCCTTGATACCCAACTTCTTGCGAAGGGTATGAAAAATATTTGTGAACTCTAGCACTTCTTGGTCCCTTCCCTGCCACCGTGTGGTCCATTTTATGTACTTATATTCATAGCTCCCAACAGGGTAATATTGTTCCTTGAAGACGTCTTAGAAAGAGTTCCAAGTGGGTGCAATTAAGAACTGAGGATTACCTCTCATCCTTCTTCTCACAGTAGGTTTCCCACCAGTCCTTGACATGGTGGGCAGCTTTTAGGAGCGCACAAGTAATATTTTCCCTATCAGATAAATCGTGAACCAAAAAATATTCTTCCAGTAGATTTAATCGTTTATCTATGGCATCTGCATCTATTTGGCCCTCAAATATAGGGATGTCAAATTTAACTTGTATCTTTAAGGGGACGACACCTCCAAAGTGACTGTTGGATGAAGATGTGTCATTTATTGGCATCCGCCGAAGGATCTAGGAAAAGTTGTCCATCGTCTCATTACTTTTCCGCTTAAGGGCTTCTTTGAGCAGTAGTTTGATAGGATCTCCTTCTCCCTCTTCTTTCTTTTCTTCCGCCATGGGATTTTGTCAATGTCATCGGGGATTTTCTTGCAAGGTCTCAACCAGTTCAAATCCCAACTACTTATACCTCGACCTCATTGCAGACATGCACAAAAAAATTGAGAAAGAGCATACTTCTCTTATACCACTGATCTAGATTTATTCAGGAAAAAAATGAAATACTTAATTAAACATGAACACAAAGCTACATTGAAAACCAAGTTCAATTGATTAATAAAAAATATTGAAAATTGTTTACAATTAAAATGAAGACAAACTAGCTCGGGCGATGGTAACTTATCTTTGAGAAGAGATGTGATGGCTACATGCATTCTGAACCATGTTATAATGAGGCTCGAAGGCCTATCTATTATTGAGAAAAATTGGAAAACCCTAAACATCCAAAAACTTAACCCTAGGAGATGAAGCACCAAAATTTTGTGGGTCTCGTTGGGGTTAACTGGCATGTAAACTTGTCGGGGTCATAACTTTGGCATATGATGTCCATTTGATACGTATGATACCTCATTAGAAATATATATACGAGGAATACAACTTTCAATTGAAAATCCCCATTACACATTATTGGTTCGCCCATTTTAAAAAAAAAATGTCCTTTAGGGCCTCAAAACGAATCTGGAAGTTTAGGACCCAACAAACTGCCAAAAATAGTAAATTGTGCCACAATTAAGGAAACTAAAAGAAACAATGTTGGGGGTCTAAGTGGAATACGTGGGTGGCCACCAATATTCACTTGGATCATTTTTTTATATCTAAAATACCAAGAAAAATAGGGACTCTGCCAGAAGCAACTCTCAATTACTTGTGGATGTGATGATCAAAATCTTCCACACAAACACCACTAGCATGGTCCCTTTGTTATTAATATATTTCCAAATTCTTATAATTCTTATTCTTTCTCATCAAAAATCATCATCACTCTTTACATTTTTTTTATTTTTATCATAAATTTACCCATTTGTGAAGAAAAACCAATACCAAAAATCACATAAGATTTATCCATTTGTGAAGAACATGGGATACCACTCTTGCATGACCAAATAAATGGTTGATACTCTTGTTGGGTGATCACCCATGGCATTTCCTTTCCTATTCTCAATTCACCTCCCTCCCTATCAATGAATGGTTCTCTTCTCTCCCTTGGTCTCATACTTTTTGTGCTTTACTATGTTTTGTCGTGCCATAAGAGCATTGGGAAGCCATAGAAATCATCACTAGATTCATAGGTGATGTCGTAAGAAATATTTTCATTAGTCAAGTCATCCTACTAACGAAGGATGTTATTAACAATGAGAAAATTTGTGAGATTTTGCAAAGTATCTTCAACCATATGGAGAGGCTTCAACTTAATATTAACACCATATTTTAAAATACACATAAAGCATCCATGCAAATTGTCAAGGATTAGTTGCAAGAGAAATTTATTTAAAAAGGTCAATATAATACACCATCACTTCGAGCCACAACAATAGTTTCTTGATTGTCTAATGGGAAACCCAATGACATTCTCCAAGCAATACAAGAATGTAAGGTAAGTTTTGATAAACAATTTTAAGACCCTGAAAGCAAATTTTCAGCAATTATTTATGCTTAGTAGATTGCTAAATCATAACCATAATAGGTAGAGGAATTAATTCAAGATTACTTCACAAACAAACTGAAAAGCCATGTGCATGGCTGATCAAAAAGTAAGATAATAGTGGGTGACTTCATCAACATTAAGTCGCCCTCTTTTGAATCACTTCAACTATGCATAATTTGAAGCTCTCATGTATAGCTCCTTCTACACATTCTTGTGATGACATGGTTACCAAACCAAGGTTTGAGATGTAAAAAAATTATTGACTAGTTGATGAGGGTCGTGCACTTTGATTGGCTATCATCAAAGAATATATTTTTCAGATTCCTATGCTAGTCCCTCCTCATAATCCTTGTTAAAGATTTGATAACCTTCATATTTTAACACCAAAGTTCCTAGAGTTATTTCTTGTTGAGTTTCTTCAATGTCATTGCCCCATGCAATGTAGTATGTAAGCATATCTCTTAGATGGGTCGTTGGATTGAAATGTTCTAAGTTAGCGTGTGCACAATTGTGGATATCTTGTATATCCGTATTTAGAAACTTTTCTCTACTAGGCGTGAGTCGTCAATTTGCTTCAAAAACTCAATCGAATTAAGTGAAAAGAGTGGGCACTTGTCCCGATGAACTCATTCATACATGGGAGGTAGAATAAAGTCAAATATAGTGAAGTTATCCATCACATATAGGGTAATCCATAAACCTCGGAAGTAAGTATGTATAGGAGAAAATAAATGCTAGAAAGTGGGCTTGAAAATAGAGAAGTTTGAAAGTGCAAAAATACAATCCATATGATAAATTACCATGTCAAACTCTATCACTCCATCATCCAAGGGAATTTAATTGATCTCGTGAATAATGTAAGTAAGGTTACTAGAGATAATCTTGACCTAATTAAAAATCATTCCCTACTTAAACACCTTGTTCATAATTAGAATCCAACATAACCATATGTGTCTAGTGTTTGGTTTCATATACAAATAGTTCATGTGCACCGCTATGTCTCAAAATTCTACTTGCTAATTTTTACAACTATACATTACTTGCGGTGCTTCAAAAAGTCTTAACTAAAAACCACCATCCATTCTCAATGTTATGGACATCATGCATTTTATCAAATTCTTGCAATGACACTAGACTCGTTGACTCCGTGGGAAGAAAAAACTTGTACATCCTTTGAGGAGTAATGGCATTTAATGGCCCATTTATGTCAAGGCTCTCTTATTTCAATGTTTTTTTGCTACGTCTACATTCTCAATCAATGCCTTTAGAATGTCTCCACTTGGAAATAATTCCTTCCCACCTTGTGGAGGTGCAATACATTGACACTAAAATCCCCACAAACTTCTCTTGTTTCATGTGTTACTATATTATATGATTTTTTCCATAATTTGTGTTGTTACCCAATGCATTTCTTTGATAATTAATTAAAGTTTGAATGATGCAAAACAAAGGGGGAATTATTCTTTGCATCAACTTTAGGTTGACTCTACATTATTTAAGTTGGCGCAAGCAATTTATGAGGAATAACCCATAAAGCTTTTCTATGTTGCAATAGCGATGTATTTCACTGCCTATTACTATTAAAAATGCTTACAATGATCCATAAAATTTTACTTCAAAGATGCATACATAATTTCATATAAAATAACATGTAACCATGAAAGAACACCAAATGAAATAAGTAGCAATGAAAGGAAACCATAAGAAGCAAAACACAACATATTGGTAATAGAGTTCACCTAGTGTAGGCTACGTCTCTCGGCTCTACTCAATGTGGGGAGGTCTCTTTCATTAATATTCAACAAAAATAAAATTACATGCACGTACAAAAGATACCTTATACCTCCACTTCCGTGGATGCCTTGGAAATGCACACCTTTGCTGAAGAAATAGATTGCACCATTGAATTCCTGGCGCAAAATTGTGAAAAATTACTATAAAGTTGACGGTCAAAATTTGGACCCTCGGTAATCTCAAAGATTCCTTCCTGCTAGTTGACTGAGATTTTTCTTCTCAAACAACAAATATGACTTCATCACAGTGCTCCTTGAAAAATTCTATGAAAAATGAGTATAAATTTGACCACATTCCGACACCGATACTTCTAGAACCCCAAGCAATCTTTCTTGGCATCAAAAGATACCCATACATCAAGGTTCTACGCTTGGAACTTGACATCAGGGTTTCATTGGTCGTGGTTCTGGTTTGATCGCACTCCTGGTACCACCTGTAACTTGGTTTTTCCACCCTGAATGAATGAATTACTGAGTTTAAGTATAATTTTTCGGGCAGATATAAGAATTCACCCCATTGGGGCTGTTAGTAAAAGTGTACAAATTTGGTGAAGGAGGTCAATGGTTCCAACTCCCGCTCAACCATATAACTAAAGGAGTTGTCTTTAATGCAACTTTTTGGAGTTTCAGGTGCCAGAATTCGGTGAACATTTTTGAGGTAAAATATTGTTTTATGTTATTTAAATTGGTTTTTTGACTCTATATATGGATTCAACACCCTCAAAAACCCCTAGGGCACTTAAAAACCTTCAAAGAGTCACACTAAAGACTACTTGATAACTAAATGTTATTATTTTTCATTTGGAACAATTCACCGATGGTTAATGACACATTGTTTGTAACATTTCTTGGAGGCAGTTTGTTTTACAGTTAAGCCCTGCTATGTTTTGATTGGCAATGGTTGTGAGGCCGCCGCGGACGAGCCGACCCACCAGCCGGTGCAGATTTGACACCCGCCGACCATGGATTATATGCAACGACCGTTTAATGGTTGGGCAGGTCCGTTACTGGGTGGCCCGCCCACCATACATTATATTTAATATGACAACCAATTCATTGTCACCCGGTTAATGTGTTATAACTATAGTATTAACCTTAGATATATGGTTTGTTACATACACATTGATATTTATTCATTGGTTTTTCCAACCATGAATATGTGTTGGAATTTTATATAATTTTTTGTAATTTTGTTATATGGTTATTAAAATAACCATTTTTTTTTCAAAAAAGTATTTTATTTTTATTTTTATTTTTAAAAATGTTTATTTATTATTATTTACATAGTTTTAAAACCATATTAATTTTGTTTTTGTTTTATTTTTATAGGAGATTTTAATAATATATAATTTTTGTCTTTTGTGGGAGTAAGGAGGCGAATGTTGGCATGCAATGTGTTGAAGGCCTATTGGCTAGTTAGTGGCCACGTTTGTTTTATGGGTCCCACTTGCTTACTGGAATGTGATGTGGCACACTGTGGGCCCCCTTTTTTTGCCTGACGTGTCAATCTTTAAATACTCAAAAGTTGGTCATATAGACTTGGATTTGAGTGTCGTGTGCGCCACTAAAATCGTATTGACGAGCTCTACAACTTGTTGACAATGTTGTTGAGATTCAAGAATTTTGAAAATTGAGCCTCTGCAAAGCCACTTGGATCATACAAATTCATAATTGCATTGACTTTGTATCAAATACATAGATGGAGCATCATATTAGCATCATTATTTCATATGAAGTTCCATGCTTTCATTGAATGTGCATTGTACTAGAGATATGATAGCTTCAAAGTACAAAACTTTTTATCTTTTTATGTGATATTCATGTTATATATTAGCATTTTTTTACAATGTTACTACATGATTGTGTTATCATCACATATGAATTTTTTGAGTCATATTAGCATCATATTACATCAATCCTATATGATTAACATTAATCTTGCATAATTTTACTCATTTTCTATCATATTAACATCATTTGAGTGTTATAAGAGATATGTCAGTTTAGTGTCATAATTATGACATAATTATTATTAATGTTTTAATTATTTTTGTTAATTTAATTATTATTGATTATTTAATTAATTTTAATTAATGACATCGAAGACATCCTTTAGGGTGTGGCAAAACTCCTAATCTCTTCTCAAAATATTTTGTCCAAAATTGTTTTCCCTGCAGGTTTTATAGATTTGCATGTTGATGGTATCCTCCATGATATTTTATCTCCTCCTTCCACTTGTTTGAGGGCACCACTAAAGATGTAGCTATTGATCTTTTAGCGATTAGTGGGGGGATAAAGTTGAAATTTCAAAGCAATGCTAAAAAATTTATCAATTTTCATGCCTTGAGTTTCACTGTGGTCATTAATATTCCTCACTCTATTATAAATTTAGTCGATAGTGGGTTTATAAGAACTACCCAAAATTTTAAAGATCTTAGATTGGTGTCATAAACCTATATCAAAAGTTTCATTCCATTTGTATGTTAATAAAGTCAAGTAGTGCAACCCCTATACTAACAAGCCAATTGTAAAAAACCCTTCTCACAACACCCATGGGTGAACAATTTTAACATTAATTCTTCAAATTTTAATTAGCTTTACCCCTATAATTCCTACCCACAATTGACATTGAATTTTCAATAAATAAATATGAATCCAACTCATAACTATTTGTGGATGTAGTTTTTTTTTTTTTTTGGCTTGCAAAACTATTACCAAAAGTTATTGTGATCCATCACAACACCCACCTCTTTGCCATTGGTAAACTATCTCCATTTTTTAATAACCTAACTTAAAAAATAAACATATTTGAGTTAAGCCTACAATTATCAATTGATTAAAATATTGTCCCTCCATTTTCAGTCAAGCTTGCGATTATGAACAAGGATGGCTGCAAGGTAGCTAGTCCCTACCTTGAGCCAGCCAGAGTTGGAACGACCGAAATAAAAACCCAGCCAACACTGAAATCTTGGGATGTTGAAAAACCGCAAATGCTATTTTGTAAGTTTTGAAGGTTCTTCAGTATATGATACTGAAAAGGAATTTGTACCGTCTATGATGAGAAAGACCAAAAGGATGGAAATAGTGTGGCTTTTGTAAGATGATATGATATTACAATATTTATGAGATTCATTTAGATAAGCCTTGTTGCAAAAGCTCTGTGACATTGACAACCCATGACCGTGAAGACTTTGTCTTGACAAGTAGATGACTTCGTCTTTGGAATTGTCCCAGTGCCAAGGAGATGACTTCGTATTTGGCATTATGGACAACTCTGACTCAATTTGGAAAGTATAATACTGGTTAAGAGATAGTGATAAATATTTTAATTAAAAGTAGTTATTTTTTGATATGTTTAGGAGCCAATTAAAATACTTAAGTAAATTTGAAAAGGTAACTATTTCATTGAATTGGAACGCACTAAAAGTTGGGAGTGACACATCCTAGTGACAACATATACCCAAATAACAACATATTCAAAGATGAATAATCGCTTCATGAAATTAGTGTGAAATTACAACATTATAATAAAAACACAACTTTAGAATGGTGGTTCACATGTTCGTTAGCATATTATCCACATGGATTGATAGGAATTTTTTTCATGCAATGCTATGAAAAGGTATTGCAATTTCTTTTTTGGAAAAACAGAAGGTGCAAACTTCGCATCAAAATTTTGGGTGATGGAATCCGTGACAAACCCCAAGAAAAAACATTTGATTATGATACAAAATGACCAACCCATCTCAAATAAAGGTGCAAATCATATACTATGCTAACAACCGCAGAGCTCTGCGATTCAATTTCCAAAGAACATTTCCTGAAGATATCAGAAGCTCTCCCAACTCTGATGCAAAACACAATGAAATAGTTAGTTAATTAAATGCCTCATGGCGGTTAGCTAAGAATAGCTGGAAAATTTTAAGAGATGGAATCTATTTCATTACTAATTTCAATTGTCAAACCAAATCACAATTCACTAAGGATTAAAGTAAAAAAAAAAAATCCCCAATTGTTAATGACTTTCGTCCAACCTTTGTCAAGGTCTCTGTGTTGGGCTCCCTCCTCTACCGATGATAACAAGAACGATAGTAGTGGGCTGACACCTCATCATATTTAAAAATTTTAATTAACGTTTTTTCAAGTTATGATTAACACCGAACATGCATCGTTGTGCGTGTATATAATCAGCATGTGATACACTTATAGCGTAATATCAGTAAAATGTTTTTATAAACATATATGTGAATCCATTAAAACCAAATATTTCATTGTGTGCGTATATAATCAATATGTGTCACACTTGTAGCCTAATATCAGTAAAAAAAAATTATAAACATATATGTGAATCCATTAAAACTGAATATTTTAACATGTGTTTTCGACTGTTACCATTTTACCCACCAATTCGGCGATTACAGGCCCCAGACCTACACAACATCCCCATGGTCATTCGTTTTCTCTTTGTTTCCAGGGTGGGTTGTGCATATTTCTAAAACGTCTTAAACGTTTCCTCCAACCTACCTGACCGTACTGTTATCTGCCCTACCTAACTCTCTATCCTTCCTGCCTCTACGCCTTTTGACCAAGATAAGTTCCTGTTCCAGTGCAACTATAGTTCTAGCATTATTAATCTGGTTAGTGCCCACTTGTCTTTATGCTGTGAGTTATTTACTAAGATTGGGAAAGTGACTAAGTTCAGGATGAAGGATGTTGCTAATGGAACAAGACTAAGATGATAAAAATATGCTAATTAATGGCTTAGCGGTTCAGCACTTGCTTTTGCCTGAAGTTTCCTCTGCCAATTGAATCTTTTAGGCGGTGCTACTTGAACGCTGCACGCTACTACTCCGTGAGTAAATGATGTATGTTTTGTATGGGTTGAAATGGTGTCGTATGATGGTGTGTTGTTTTTTCTAGCTGTGCGAAGAGAATATATTGATGTGTTTCTGGTTTATTTTCTCCTGTTTTTTGGTGTTATTTCTCTTGTTCTTACATAATGTATAAAACACACAAAAACATAACAAAGAACAATTGCTTTTGGTTGTGATATTGAAGAGTTGATGTGTATTGTGATGGTATTTATTGCATGAAATTGTGTCAATACCCATGGAAGACCATAAATTTCCATATGAACCAAGGCTCCACGGCCTAATGGTTCTCCATACTCGTCAAATACTAAGCCGAATATGGGGATGTTGAGCTGTGAATTTAAAATAAGTGTTTGTGGTACTTTGGTGATCCAAATTTTAACTTTTATCATTTTGCTCCTCATTTCCTAACTTTCATATGCTTCAGATTATATGGATGTGAGAAAACCAGTCTCCAATTAATAGCTTCTAAATACTTTCGGGTATATTCCAGCCCGAGTAACCCGGTAGGATCATGAAAATGCCTTAGTGTTAAGTGATTTCTAAGTTGAAGTTCTAGGTCGAAGTTCTAGGAGGGTTGTGGTTCTGTTGAATTATATAGCTGAGCAAAACCAGGAATTCTATTTCATTCAAAAGAGTAAGTTCCATACCCCTTAGACCATTACCTTGTCAATAATAGTTATTGGAAACTTTCCAATAGATGTTCTATCTTGAAGCTATGAAACCCTCCCATTGAACCTGTAACTGTAGGTAATTGAGTTTGGCCCTACAGATGTTCCACAACATGAGATATTATGGGTCTGGTATCGGAGCTAGTTCAGGCTCTTTGAAGGTGTCAAAGACGCTGAAGGAAGGAGTTTGTTGCAGCAGTTCTCCAACAGAGTGAAGGCTCAGCAAAAGTCCAAGGTATTTCTCAGAAACAAAATTTTGCTTTGTAGTAAAAGAGTGTAGTCCAGAGAAGTCTTTTTGAAGACAAAGTTTTTCTCTTAGGCAGAGAGTTATTTAAAAACACAGTCAAGTTATTTGAACATAGTTCAGAGTGCTAGCCATGGCAAGAGCCAGCACAAGCATGAGTATTGGAAATACTCAGCTTCCACAGTTCAATGGGAAGAACTTTGATTATTGGGCAATCAACATGAGAGCCTTGTTTGCCTCTCAAGACTTATGGGAGCTTGTTGAAGATGGTTTTGAAGAACCAGCAGATGAAAATGCCTTTAATGCCTTGACACAGGCAGAGAAGGATTTGTTGAAGAGTAATAGGAAGGACTCAAAAGCCCTCTTCTATCTCTATCAAGTAGTGCATGAGAGTGTGTTTCCAAGGATAGCAACAACTAAGAAGTCCAAGGATGCATGGGATACTCTCCAGATTGCCTATCAAGGTATGGAGAAGGTGAAGACAACAAAATTAAAATTGTTGAGAAGAGATTTTGAAACTCTTTGTATGAAAAAGTCTGATAACATAGACTCATTCTTCACACATGTGATTGGGTTGGTTACCCAGATAAGGTCTCATGGAGATACACTTGAAGAAAGAAGGATAGTGGAGAAAGTGTTGAGGAGCTTACCCTCAAGGTTTGATGTGATAGTCACAACCCTTGAAGAGACAAAGGATATCTCAAATTTTTCAGTTGATGAACTTCATGCATCACTGATGACACATGAACAAAGATTGGGTAGAAATGCACACTCATCTTTGGAGCATGCCTTCAAGACCCAAATATCCTTTGGAAGAGGAAGAGGTCAAGGCAGAGGAAACTACAGAGGAAAAGGAAGAGGCAAAATCCAAAATAGAGGAGGAAGAAACAACCCTGCAAGTGGAAGGGGCAGCAATCAAAATCAGAACAAAGGCCAAGGCAGCAACCAGCAAGGTGGAAAAAATCAATCACATGGACAAAGGTATGATAAATCCCAAGTCCAATGTCATTACTGTAAGAAGTATGGCCATTATGCCAATGAATGTAGGAAGAAACAGAGTGACACGGGTAATAGACCCAATGCTAACTTTACTAAGGAAAATATCAGTCAAGAAAATTTGTTTTTAGCATGTAATATGGTTGAAGAAAAGAATGAGGATATATGGTTTCTAGACTCAGGTTGTAGTAACCATTTGACTGGAAACATTGTCATGTTTTCCATGCTAGATGAAAGTTTAAAGTCTCAAGTTACATTGGGGACAGACAGTAAGGTCTCTGTCATGGGAAAAGGCAGAGTGAATATTTTGACAAAGAAAGAAGAAGGAAGATCCATATCAGATGTATACTATGTGCTTGGTATGAAGTATAACCTCTTGAGCATTGGATAGCTCATTCAAAAGGGGTAAAATGTTTTCTTTGAAGATGATGTATGCACCATCATGGATAAACCACCAAGCAATCAATGCATTGCACAAGTGAAGATGACAAGGAACATAATGTTCCCTCTCAAAATGAGAGCAAAATTGAAGAAAGGAGATGAAATGGTAGCAGTGACATAAGAGACATTCCAAAAAGAAGCAAAAGATGAAAATTGGTTATGGCATTTGAGATTTGGACATCTCAACTTTGGAGGACTAAATTTGTTGCATAGGAAAGGAATGGTAAAGGGATTACCATTGATTGAGAAACCGGACAGCCTATGTGAAGGCTGCATCTTGGGCAAACAACATAGAGAAATCTTTCCATCAGGAAAGAGCATAAGGGCAAAGGCACCCTTAGAAATTGTCCATTCAGATTTGTGTGGACCAATGAAAACACCATCACTAGCAAGCAACCACTATATGATGACTTTTATTGATGATTACACAAGGAAAACTTGGGTTTATTTCTTGAAATATAAAAGTGAAGTGTTTGAGAAATTCTGCCACTTTAAGGCTCTTGTAGAGAACCAAAGTGGGCAGCACATAAAAGTTTTAAGAACTTATAGAAGAGGTGAGTATATCTCAAAATAATTTCTGCGTTTTGCAGAGAAAATGGCATACACAAGCAATTTACAGCAAGGTACACACCATAGCAAAATGAAGTTGTTGAAAGGAAAAATAGAACAATTATGGATATGGTAAGAAGTATGCTGAAAGCAAAACATTTGCCAAATGAGTATTGGGCTGAAGCTATACATTGTGTAGCATACATCTTGAATAGATGCCCAACCAAATCAGTAATGAACAGAGTTCCGGAAGAAGCATGGAGTGGCATAAAACAAGGTGTCACCCACATGAGAGTTTTTTGTTGTGTGGCTTATGCACACATTCCAGATTAGCTAAGGAAGAAGTTGGACAGTAAGGGGGAGAAGTGCATTTTTATTGGATACAGTGAAGAATCCAAGGCATATAGATTGTATAACCCATCCACCAAGAAATTTGTTATAAGAAGATATGTTCAATTCATTGAGGAAGAAGCTTGGGATGGAAGCATTGAGAAAACAGTCAATGTGAAGAGCTATTTGTGTCATGATGATGATGAGGAAGAAATGGCTGAAAGTAACATCTCATTAGTAGCACCACCTCCACCAACACAAGGACAACAAGGGACATCACAAGCAGGAATGAGGACACCCTTGAGAAGTAATGATAGTGCTTCTTCAAGCACACCACAAAGAGCAGATTTGAGTGCTTCTACAAGCACAAGTACACCAAGTGAAAGAGTAACCAAATTCAGAAATTTGAATGATATTTATGAGCAAGAGGCAGCAAATGAAGTTATGAACTCTTCATTTGCATTATATTTTCATGTTGATGATCCTATTCATTTTGAAGAAGCTATAAAAGATAATAAATGGATAGATGCTATAGATGAAGAAATGAATGCAATAGAGAAAAATAAACATGGGAATCGGTTGATCTCCCAAAAGGTAAGGAAGTCATTGGAGTGAAATGGGTCTACAAGACCAAAAGAAATGCTGAAGGTAAGATTGAAAGACACAAGGCCAGACTTGTTGTCAAAGGCTACAAGAAACAACATGGAAGAGATTATGAAGAAACTTTTGCACCGGTTGCAAGAATGGAAACAATGAGAGCAATTTTTTCCATGGCTGCACAACACAAGTGGAAGGTTTACCAAATGGATGTGAAATCAACATTCCTAAATGGAGTATTGATGGAAGAGGTTTATGTTGAACAACCTCTGGGCTATGAGAAAGTAGGCCAAGAACACAAAGTTTGTAGATTGAAGAAAGCTCTTTATGGGCTGAAACAAGCACCAAGAGCATGCTACAATAGGATAGATGCCTATCTACTGGAAAATGGGTTTGAAAAATGTGAAGGAGAACCCACATTATACATCAAGGAGAAAGATGGTAAGATGCTGATTGTTGTTTTATATGTTGATGATGTGTTCTTTACAGGTAATGATGCTTACCTCATTGAGAATTTTAAATTAGTCATGAAGGATGAATTTGAGATGAATGATATGGGATTGCTGAAATACTTCTTAGGAATATAAGTAGAGAAAAAAGAAAATAAAAATATTATTTCTCAAGATAAATATGTGAACGAAGTTTTGGAAAGATTTAACATGCAGGATTGCAAGGCAGCAATTACTCCTACAGTGATGGGATTGAAACTCAGCAAAGATGACAACAACAAGGATTTTGATCCTAGTTTGTACAAGAGCATAGTTGGAAGCCTCATGTGTTTGACTACAACTAGGCCTGATATTATGCATGCTGTTAGTTTAATTTCCAGATTTATGGAGAGGCCAAAGGAGGCACATTGGCAAGCAACAAAAAGAATTCTGAGGTATGTGAAAGGAACTAAAAGGTATGGAATTCTATATACCACTTCAGAAAATTCTGAATTGATTGGATATACTGACAGTGATTGGGATGGAAGTATAGATGACCGGAAAAGTACATCTGGTTATGTTTTTCATATGGGTTCAGGAGCCATTTCATGGGCTTCTAAGAAACAACCAATTGTGGCTTTATCTACAGCAGAAGCAAAGTATGTGGTAGCTACAGCAACATCATGTCAAGAAATTTGGATGAGAATAATGTTGAGGAGTTTGTGTCAAGAACAGGTAAAAGGCACAGTAATATATTGTGACAATAGCTCAGCTATAGCATTGTCAAAGAATTATGTCTTTCACAAGAGAATGAAACATATAGATGCCAAGTTTCACTACATCAGGGAGCTAGTGAACAATGGAGGAATTGTTCTAAAACATTGCAGAACAGAGGAGCGGTTTGCAGACATTCTGACAAAGCCATTGGGGCAAAAGAGTTTTAATTATTTGAGGAAATGTCTGGGTATGGTAGAAAACCCAGCAATTGAATTTAAGGGGGAGTGCTGAAGTATTAACTTCAATTGCAGTGCCGGAGGACAGCAACTCAGGTTTTTTGTTTGCTTGCATACCATCTAGCAATAAATTCCAGATTTTAATGAACCTGCAAGTTAATGATATTTTGGTAATGGCCATAGGGCTAAGTTCTGCATTGGAAAACCATTCTTCACTCCATGCAAACCCAACTTTTAAACTTGCTCCATACCACCTCTTTAATACCTACACCAACTAACAATTTTTACCGCCAACCTTAATTTTTTTTTTAAATGGGCCAAGTCAAGGCAACAACCAATCAGATTTTATCATGTAGAAATGAGGCTTACGTCATGAAGCTCATTTGGTATACAAACTTTTTATCAAATCCAACATATAATTTGTTTGATGTCCATGGGGCCCAACAAGCAGCCAATCACATGCCTATCATGCTCAAAAAGGGCTTGTTGACGTATGGGGCATTTGGTCTGCGAAAAACTTTGCAATACGATTTAATTCCTAGTTTTGAAATCGGCAAAGGTTTCAAACTTTGGTTAAAAGTTTTAATAATTTTTGTTGCGACAAAGGTTCTTTTGTAAAGACCTTAATTTTTTTTTTTTACCGCAGTAAGTTTTATTACAAAGTCGTTTTGACTTTTGACATATGTATATGTTGAATATATATATATATTCAACATATACATATGTCAAAACTTCTAAAGTTTATAATATATATATATATATATATATATATATATATATATATATATATATATATATGTTAGTTAAATAGTTTGATTTAATTGTTTTTAATATGTCATATGAAAAAAAAGGTCGATAGCATAAAAAGCTACTGTGCATTTTTTTAACTATAGTGGACTGTGCATTGTAAAAGGCTCGAGAGGTTGAAACAAAAATACTGTTGTGTATTTTTTTTAGAAAGAGAGATAGAGAGTATATGAAAACAGAGTATGTGACTTTGTATGATATATAACAAAGAGCATATTTTGTAAGCACTGTGAGTGCGTTTAAAACAAAAAAAAAAAGACAGAGAAAGAGTTTTTGGACACTATGTGTTGCAGCAGTTCCATCTTTTGCAATCTCCCAACAATGGAAAGTTATCATATTGTAATATTTTTTCATTTTAATGAAATAGAACCAGTTTGTAAATCTCTGTCAAGCAATTTTTTTTTCTCTGTGTTAAGAGGAGAATTTTATTCCCTTTGTATGTGTTTTGGAATACTCAGAAATTCCAACAGGGTACCGTAGTTGATGTATAAGGAGATGTCACGGGGTTCTCCAATGGCAGTTCGGCAAGTGAGGATTCTCATCCTATTGCTGATTGTGCAGTAGTTTGGGCTGGCCCCGAAAGGGTAGGGAGTATACGAGTAGATAGCAGTGCTAATGGGGCATTTTTTTCTTAATCTTTAGCATTATAGTCTGAGCCTTTTCCCGAGTTGCACCACCCATAACAGTATTATATCGATATCGATATATAGTCCGAGAGACAATTTCTCGAGCAAAATCTATATTCGCTATTGTACTCCCATTCGTTCAATTGGCATGGGCTTTGAATCTGTTTACTCTTAAACTAGTTATCTAGCACATTTGAAGATCCAATTCCAGTCCCATATTCATAGGTAGCAGTTGCATTTAAAATAATATCAGAAAAACTTATAGAAAGGTATATAAGTGAATTCCAGTCCCATATTTATAGCTAGCAGTTGCATTTACAATAATACCAGAAGAACTTACATAAATGTTTATAACTTATAGAAAGGTATATAAGTGGATTCGAATAACTTAGAAAATGTTGTATCCATATCTACCAGTATAAGCAACAGAGGTTTCAATGCTCGCTACCTGACATTTGCATGGCTATATAGGTGACAGATTCATTTCGAGCAGAATCAAAATAAGAACTAGCATCTGTAGGGGGCAGTAGAATCAACAGTAAAAGCGACAGAAGCATGGCAGCAGCATAGCAGCAGAACAATCATAATCCAGCAGTAGTAGTCATTCCTTCCAGCGGAATCTAGCCCAGCAGCAGTAGAACCTTAAGCAGTAGCATAGCATAGATGTAAAGAAACACCACACCAACCAAGGGCATGTAAAGAAACGCCACACCAAGGCATGGACACAGCCATCTGGTAGGCATGCACACAACCATCATGGAAGGCACGTGCCATTTGTAGGTTTCCCTTTGTATACTATTGCATAACTTTTAAACAAGCAAACATCAAACATTTAATGCTTACCGATTAATGTTAGCATTACTTTCAGTACCAAATAGAAATCAAATCAATAAAGTGCAATGAAGTTATAAGATAACCTACCTCCCTCGACTGCATTGAGAAAATGCCAAATAAGATGATGAAACATCTTATTGGCCATCAAAACCCTCGGATGAATTTGAAAGTCTATTTAAAACATAAAATAAGAATGAAAGTTAAAAACTTAAACTTAAACTTAAAAGCGACTAATACTAATATTAAAAACGATTACAATAGTCCCTGCCATGCCGCAAGCAGCAGAGATTAATAAAATTAAAATTGAAATCACTAAATAAAATAGTCCCTACCCGTAAAAATTTACAACAACAATTCTAACAAAAGGTGATTCAAGAGAACTTTAAAAGAGAATTGGATAGTATAACTTTGGCTGAACAAATAGGCCCACTCACCCTTTATAATAAAGGAATTAAGTGATGTTAATAGTCTCCACACTTTCTGAAGCACTCATTTAAAAAGAACTATTTATTCCTTAAAAACATAATCACTTCCATTATAAATTGATCTAGTAACATTAATTCTAAGAAAGTGAAGAGGGCGTAAAGGTTATGGACAGGATTCCCATAGTCTAGTCCAATGACAAACTGCATTAAGAGAGGGATATATTGAAAGGATTTATGTATTAAAATAATGTATGTACATGGAGGAATGCGGATATTTGTTTACGGTCATGTACGGAATTACCTCGGAACTCATGTCACAGCGGAAAATCCTATATGAAAAACGTAAAAGCTTTTACGCGGACGACAGTTTTAGTGGATTTGCCATTTAATTGTTTTCAAACAACATTCTATATGAAAATGGTGCGTGGGATTGGGAAAGTATCTCCATGTTGCTTGCGCGTCTAGAAGCAAATTCAACGTCTACAATTTCCTCTTCAAAGCCTTACGTTATCCAATATTCTTTTCTAGTGTGTGAGTTAAAATTTGAGAGAATACGCTCTTCGCACATTGTGCTGACGTGGATTCGATGAGGTTGAAACACATGTGAGATGCTAGAGTAAACAACAATTTGAGTGTGCTGTTTCAGTGAAAGAAATTATCTTTGATTGACATTATTTTTGTATTTTGTGTGCAATGTTAATAGGGGATGGTAAATAAAATTGTCTTTCACATTAAGAATTAATTAGTGTGTTTTATTTTCCATATAAAGATGAAAAAAAAAATATCAAGAATAAATATAAATAGTAAAGATGTATAAGGGTTTAGAGTTAGCGATTAAAAATGATAGGTTGAGTTAGCCATTAAAAATAGAGTTGTCTTTAGTGCGATTTTTTGAAGGCTTTTCCGATGGATTTTTGCGGTTTAATTTCTTTAAAATTTGTAAAGAATTTATTGAAAATAGAAATTTCATGCGTAACTTGCACAATCTAAGTGTCCTAGGGTTTTTTAGGGTGTTGAATCTATATTTACAGTAAAAAAACTAGTTTAAATAACAAAAATCAAGAATTTTTTTTTTTTTTTCTTTTCAGCAAGAAAGATACTTCACTGGTTTATATAGTGTACCAGGGCACATCGCTTCATAGATCAAAAACATTTAAAAACATTTCATTTGTTCCTTTACAAATTGTCTTCTTTGATTGAGCATCTAAAACCACTATTTTATTCTGTTCCACAAAAAACATATATGCTTCCGTGACTGAGATAAGCTTCTCAGTGTACAAAAATTATAAAGATATAAAAAGACTGTCATTACTTTAAACTTTTTGAAAGTATGTTCCTTTAAGATATAGCAAAAACAATAATGGTCCAGTTCCCATTTCAGCCCATCTCACCTTTGATGCCGCAAAAAATGTGTGATCCCATTTCTTCTTTCTGTGTGGAGCATTCTATCATAAGAGAAATTTATCTTGCCAACAACACCAACACCAGAGGCATTATATAATTCGTAGTTCATCTCCCCGAATCTTCCATTTAAGCCCCTCTTTGATAGTCTATCTGCTTCGATGTTTTTTTTTCTATATACATGACTAAAAGTGATAGTTGTGAAATTTCTCTTGATTGCATGTATCCTTTCCAATCAATGTGCAAGGTTTCCAGGTCTTAAACTAGTGCCTCTATTCAAGTGATCTACAATAACTTTTGCGTCTCCAAACACCCAGAGCTCCTCCATATATAATTGATTTGCAAACCATAAAAGCCCCCACAAAGCTAATAACTCAGCTCTCATATTTGTTCCTTTGCCCCCATTCCAGAAAATTTTATAGTGGCATTATGGAGAGATCATGAGCCAGGCCCCACAACCGCAAATTTGATTTTATGAAGCTTCGTCAAAGAAACCAGCCGGATAATGCATCTCAAAAGGCCGCAGCCTCTTTGAAGCATCAACAGATGGTCTCTGATTCAGTTTCATTGATTCCATAGCTCTGTATATTTTAACTGATATACTGTGTGGAGAACATAGTTGACCATCAAAAATCAAGATTTTATCTTAATTTTTTTCATCAGATTCCAGCATGGAAACTCCAAAAATTCGCACTAAAGACTACTCCAAAAATGATAAATTGATTATTGAGATGTAAATCTCTTATTTGAATTTAAATTAGTTCTAATTTAATGATATATTTTAAAATTAGTGATAGTTTTGGATAATGAAAAGTGTTATTCTTAAAATGAATATATATATATATATATATATATATATTTCATAATTTTGAAATATTGTAAGTTTAAATTTAAGTGTTGGCACCTTAGCTTTTTGCTTCAATTTGGAGTTTATTTAGTTTGTCAATTCCCAATGTCAAAGAAAAAGAAAAATTCAGTAAAATTCAGATTCATTAAAGATTATATATATATAAAATTGAAAAGCCAATAATACTTTATTTGTATTTAATTTATACTATTTTTTTGTTTAAATTTAAAAGTAAATAAAAATATAACTTTTTTAAAAATAATTTTCAATTCTTTATCTCGATCATTGAAGAAGTTTTTATAAATATTTTTATTAAAATTAAATATATTTTATCTAGTTATAAATTATTGATAATTAAATTAAAATTCTAAAAATCTTATTTAAAATAAACATATTTATCAATATAATTATAACAAATATAACGTATAATAAGTTATCTATCTATGTTATGAGAATTTCGTAAATATAATTCAAACATGACAATGGGACAAGAAATTTCAGAACCTACGGAAACAAATGATCTAGGACAAGTGAAAATTGTCTCATCATCCAAAATTGGGAAATGGGTTTGGGTTGATGCCAAATAGTATCGACACACTTTAACACAAAGAATAGCCCTTCTAAGATGGGAGAAGACAAGGAAAAAATGGTCTCAAAGGAAAAGTACTCGGACCCTTCGCAATAAGAAATATTCGAACAAGTCCCCTCTGCAAGCACATGGCAACAACAAGTCGAGAGGAAAATTCATTGATGATTTTTCCTTCTATAGTCCCACATACACATCTCACACCTTGTCATTTGATATTCATGTGAAAAAAATGTTAAATAAAAAATAGAGGCTGGAGGTTTTAGAAGCTAAAGAGCAAGAAAGAGATCATAAAATTCATATAATAACAACTGAAAACAAGGCTTTAGTAGAAAACAATACAGTTTTGAAAGAGAAAGTGCCATTCCTATAGGAAGCTCTCCTGATAGGGAAGAAAAAATGGCAACGCATGAAGGTGGATGTGAAAAACATGAAGAAATCTACAGGAGAAAGTACAAAGGTGGTGAATGCGAAACGATCCCAACATAAAGGGAAAGCGATTGCCCAAATAGACAACCATAAAGAGAAAGAAAGAGAAGAAAGGAAAGGAGATTCCACAAAACTTTCCAAAATGTGGGCTCAAGTTATTATCAATTTTGCTAATAGGGAAGATGTAATGCTAATAGGGAAGAAGAAACAAACATTCGGGTTGGAAACATGCAAGATAGAGAAACAAACATAATTATTAAAGGGGTGAAAGACTATAGAAAAATGAATGTACTCTTGACCCCGCAAGGGACTTCTTGAAAGACAAGCTACTATGGCAAGGACAAATATGCCAAGCATGGAGGGTGGTGTGTAAGTTTAATATTGAGAGAGGTGAGCCCATAAGAGTCATCATGCCTAGCTTGCGTGATAAATATATCATTCTAAGCAAGAAGCATCTCTTGAGGGGTTCTCGTTTTTTTCTAGAAGAAGATTTAACTATAAGACAACAAGAGGAAAGGAGGGAGGAAATGTCAAAGGTTAGGGCAACAAGAGATAAAGGCAAGAGAGCATTGATTTATAAAGGTAAAATTGTAATAACACAATTTGGACCTCCTTCCAAAACATAGCAATAAGATTGTAATAAAGAAGAGGTAACAAACTCTTCAACAATAAATTATGAGGCAAGGTTTGTATGGGATAGCAGGGAAAAAGACTCAATTGTGAGTTTTTCATGCCAAAACAAATAGCAATCAAGTCATATCTAGGTTTCCTTAAGATTAGTTTGTTGGAACTGCAGAGGTTACCCATGGAAAGGAGGACCTGGGTTAGGGCCTATTGCAGAAGATAGATACATAATTTTCTTCATAGAAACACATGAGCATGAAGGGTGCAAGACGCCTATGTTTGAAGGATACTGGAAGATTGCAATGTGGAACAAGGCAACATGGAATGAAAAAGGACACAAGGGTATCATGGTACTAGTGAGGGAAAAATAATGTTGTTTCATTCAGTTAGAAAAAGAAGACTCAAATAAACAATTAATTTGGTTTAAAATATCAGAAAATGGAAATCACATTAGAATTACAACATGTTATTTTGCGCCGCAAGTTTCAAAAATATACAAAAGTAGAGGGCTTGACCACAAAGATCCCTTTGAGGCCTTAAAAGAATATATTGCAACATACTTTTAGCTAGGTGAAGTCCTTATAGTGGGTGATTTCAATGCTACGACTGTAAGTGGGCAAGCTAGAATTATTTCTTGTAAAGAATATTGCGACACTATTTGGCTTACAAAAGAGAGTAATCATCAGTGGGAAATAATTTCAGAGGACAAGGGTTGCAATCTCTTTGGTGAAAAATTTCTTACTCTATGTGGGGATTTTGATTTGGTCATTTGTAATGGTTTGACTAGATGGGAAAAGTCTGGTAATTTCACTTGCAATACATACAATGGAGCAAGCATAGTGGATTATGTAATTTGATCACATGGTTTGTGTGAGAAAATGGAGGAATTGTTTATTGGAGATCATCTTTGGGACTTAAAATCAAATCACAAGCCAATTTATTTAAGTTTCTTTTGGACTCGAAAGAAGGAATTAGAGTAAAAAACTGAGTGCGTTCAATAATATCTCCTAAAGGGAAGAATTCTTTTGACTCTAGAAAATTGTTATACCTTCAAAATGACGCTACTGAGGATCTTCAAGAAGGAGAAAATCCCAATTCATGGCCTTCGTAGCCACAAATTAACAGATTTAATTCAAAGCGCACTTGCAAAGTGAAAAAGAGCAAAAATTAAGAAGTCTGAAATAAATTTATTTCCAGTTTATGCTTGGTTTGACGAGGAATTCAAAAAGGGAAAGAGAATGTGGAAATATTAAAACAAGTATAACATAAAGCTCAAAGCTTACAAGCAGATATTAAGAAAGAAAAAGTTTGATTTCATGTTTTCAAAGAGGACAGAACTAATCTTCCTTGGGAAAAATAACACCAAATTGTTTTGGAAGGAGCTCCAACCGATAAAGATGCAAACTAAAAATAGTATTACAACTTCTAAATGGTTTGACTATGCAAGACAAATCTTTGAGCATGATCCCAAGTTTAACCCGCATCCCTTGGTCAACACTGATACTGAACTCTTCACGGTGCAAGAGGTAGAGAGGGGTATCAAGAAGTTGGGTGTTGAAAAAGCAAAATACTTAGTTGGACTCCAAGCAGAGTATCTAAAGTGGGGCTTAAAGATTCTTGCACCTCACATTACAAAAAAGTTCAACATCATCATACAACAGGGGTTCCCCACAGATTGGACAACTAGTCTGGAAATACCTCTTTTCAAGAGTGGTGATGCCAATAATTCCTCCAATTATAGGATCATAATGATAAACCCCTTATTTGCAAATATATTTACAAGCATGCTAAAAGATAAAATCAACAAGTGGGCAAAAGAAAGAGATAAGCGTGCTAAATGGAAAACAAGTTTTAGACCTAAACATTCCATCGTTGATCATTGCATAACATTAAGGCACATCATTGAAAAAGTTTGGGAGAAAAAGGAAGAAACCGTTTGTTGCTTTGTTGATTTCAGAAAAGTGTTTGACATGGTTCCCAGGGATAAGCTTTGGCACATAATGGAGGAACTTGGGGTTCCTAGACATTTGAAAGAAACAATGCATAGGATGTATGAAGAACCGAAAGTCAAAATTAGAACTTCAGCAGGAATTTCTAAAAGTCTTAGAAGCGATATCGAGGTCAAGCAAGGTTGCCCATTGTCTCCTACCCTTTTTGGTTTATATATTGACAAGCCTGAGGAGTGGCTAAATTCAAAAGGGGGTGATGGTATCCATCTAGGCAAGTTTGTTATAAGACTTATTTTTTATGCAGATGACCTTATTTTGATTGCTAAATTTGCTCTTGGTTTGCAAAAGCACTTACTATCCCTTGAGCATTTTTAGAGAAGGGTGGGGATACTAGTCAATATTAGCAAAAAAAAGGTAGTGGTCTTCATTAAAAACAAAACATAACCATCATAAGTTGTACTTTGAAGGAAGCATTATGAAAGAAGTTGCAGATTACAAATACCTCATAATTGACTTCATCAGTAATATAAGTTGAGATGGTTATAGAAATAAAATCACTGTGGGGGGTTGGAAAGCATTTTATGCTTTTCAAAATAGGTTTAAAGAGGCAGAGTTATGGGACTAGAGAACCACTCAAACTCTTTTTGGGCTTCTAGTGATTTTGGTGATTCACTATGGTTGTGAACTGTGGACTAGCAGTACATTCGACATGTAGTGGAAACAAATTGAGAAAATTCAGAAGCGTTTGATTACAAACAAATTCAAAATTGAAAGTGCAGTTCCTTATGCTATCTTGTTAAGTGAAATAGGGGATGCTCCTATTGAAGCAATTGTTATGGTGTGAGTCATAAGTTATTTTAAAAAAATTGAGAAAATGGATGGAAGATGGCCTAAGGTTGTCTTTAATGACATATTGTGCAAAAAAAAAGACTTGGATGTAGCAAAATAGCAAATGGTTTGGTAAATGAGGTATTTGCTTGAACATGTGTCCCATAAACATTAAAGAAATAAAAGTTTTTGTTATGGATAAGTTCCACAAACGTACTTGGGATAAGGAGCGAGGTAGAAAGAAAAAATGTTATATTGAAGTGTTTAATCCCACTCATAATCATCAACAAAAAACGTACATAGAGGCCAATATTTCTTGGAGAGCCAAAATTCTTATTCCCCAACTAGAGGCTAATTCTCATCAACTCCGTTGTGAAACAAAACCATGAAAAAGACAAAAGAAGTAGAAGAAAAAGATATGCCTTTTTTATTCTTCCTAAAAATAGAAACATAATTTTTTTTCATTTTAGACCATCACCAACATTAATCTCATTAATCTGTTTCCCAACTTAATCCCACATGACCACATTATTTATATGCAACAGCTCGTCGGTTGCGTTTGGCCAGCGAAACCCATGCTTGACCCAAAAGCTGGCGGTCATATTGAGCCCGGTCATGTGGATCCGAAAGAGTCACATAGGTTCGATAAGCAACAATGTGGGTGTGACGTTTTAACTAAAGCCGTCTTCCAGACAGATAGCCAATGTGTTATTTTTATTGCCCCTCTGTAACGCTATAAAGAAAATGGTCGGTTATATCGTATGATTAATCACACAAATTTGCTGGGAAGTTATTCATAATCTATTTTATGTGTTAGAAAGTATAACTATTCATAATCTATTCGGTGAGAAGATATCTAGATGCTCACCAAATTTATTCCTTGAAAGCTTATAATTTTATTATAAGAAAGTGTTGATAAAACATCTTAAATACATAGTTTTGTCTCATTGAAATTTTCCATTTTCATGTTCCAATATCTTCTTTTATCATAAACATAGCAATATTACATTACAAAGTAATTAAAAAAAAACTTAATTCAAAGAAAAATATTAAACTTAATTTTATAATACAAAATACAATTAAACTTAACCAACGCTAAAATTCATAACAACAAAAACCACGAAATGAAAAGAGAGATCATAATTTAAATGGAATAAGACGGAAAATAATTTTAAATTACAACTTTTATAAACATGATGGCAAATGGAATAGTTAGCAAACCAGTGACATTTTCATGTTCGAGAATGACTCTGATATAGCTTTGGATGCATGAATTTGGTAAGTTATATTTATTGTTTTTAAGTACAAATAATTTTATTGAATTTTAATATAAATGAAATGATTTTTTAAAGTCAATTTAATAATATAATTTTTCTAGTCAAATTGAAATTTCTTATTATTTAATAATATATTTCTTATTATTTAAAAAATTGGAGCATTAGAATTTTGTAGATTAAATAATTTAAACTAATGATTCTTAAAAATATGATATTTTGAATAAAATTGATAAAAAAAAATACCTCAAAAAATAATTTCACTTATTAATTGAACTATACATATAAAATATACAAATAAATTATATATTTGTATTACATTAAATAAAATTTATGATATTCAAAACTTATTAAAACATATCTTATTAAACTTAAGTTTCTCGCAAAAATACACACAACAAAATTCTAGAAATGATAGTAAACATGATTACACACTCCAATATTTCCTTTTTCTCGATATGGTTAGAATGGAAGGAATCTACCCATGGTATTTACCATGGTAATTTCCCATGGTATTTTCCTTAGTTTCCGAGGGAAAATAATAAAATAAGGTTTCTAGAGAGTCCATCATGCCTATAAAAATAAAATAAGGTTTCTAGAGAGTCCATCATGTTTATAAAAGCAAATAGGAGCTAGGCAGTGGGATGATCCTGAGTTGTCTATTTTATTGTTTTTGTTGAGAAATTGGCATGGCCAGTTCCACTTTGATCCCAGATGAAAATCCCGGTGGTGACTTTTCCATTCAGGGTCTACGCTTGTGCTTCAATGTTTTGAGTAGTCTTATTTAACAGTGTATGCCATTTGGCTAAGACATTTCATGGTTGATCATTGTGACATGTATCACTTTCAAATAATAATGTAAATAAGGGTTGCATTTCTTTCTTTTTTTATCATTGTATTGTTTTTTTTCTTAACATTTCAATTAAAACACTGAAGTATTCAAGATCTATTGATTAATTAGCTAATTGGGATATTACCATGGTATCAAGTTGTGCATCTTGTAAGTCTAAAGGTTTATTATAGAATAATTTTGAGACCGATCAAAGGTTCCAAGAGAGACTAGTTTTCGGTGATCCATCGTAATAACCCTAACTAGTTATCTATCAATTTTGGTGGCTTATTCACATCCACTCTAGTTGATATTTGCAGAAAGATTGTCATATCCATCCATCAGTGGGTTAACGTTGAAGATTTTGTAGATTTTGCAGCCTTACGGGGCTGATAGATCAAACTTATTTTCAATCTAGGAGGTTGATATCTATCATCCACTTCAAAGATGGAGCTTATTCCAGTACAGATTTGTGGCCACTCGTAACGGTTTAAGAGTTGAGATTTTTATCTTGCAGATTGAAGTTTTGTGGAGGTTGATTTTTGCCAGAGGTTAGCTAAATAGTTCAGAAACTTTGAACACCTCAAAGCTCAAATATTAACACAAAAGTTGGAGAACTAGTTAGATCAATCTCAAATATGAGAGTGACAATCCCTCATTTGTGAACAATATTCCAGATTAATAGAGGCCATAGGATTTATGCTAAGAATTGGCGACCTTAATCTACAAGGAAAAATTCTACCATTAAAAAGGGGAGGCGAGCCCTTAGAATTCAAGGAGACTGAGCACCTCACCTCTGAACAAATAAAAATCGTTGATAGGTTATAAGTTGTTGGTTTGATCGATTGGTTAATTGGGTTAAATAAGGATAGCTACGAAGCAAAAAGTCCCTGCTATTAGTCCACTAAATTAACCTCACTTGTATATATGGAAACGAAAGAGACATACTGACATACGTCAAAAAGACATATTGCTGGTGCTATTCGAACACCGTTAAATCTAAATCTCCAATAAGAGAGCGAGCTTGCTTGCTGGAGTGGTAAATGTTATATCCTGCCACAAAAATCTTGCTCGATCAGATGAGCATTAAATTTCATGAGTGTATCAATATATTATCATGATTTTTCTAATTATCGAAAAGAAAAATATTGGTATTTAATATGTTATAATAATATTGATTCTTTAAAAAAGTGATATTGCTCCGTGAAGTGGTAAATGTTATATCCTACTACCGAAATCTTTGGCAGAAAGGGCTTAAGAGTCAAACCAAAGCTTCAAATGGTAATGAAGAAGAACATAAATCTTGGTGCCTTAATTTTCCAACAAGTTATATGTTGACTTGGTGGCACTAAATTTAAAAGAAATAATGCAAACAACTTGTAAACATTTTTTAGAGTTCTTTCGGTAAAAATCACATGACAAAGAACGATGTTGGCGCATTCAAACCAACCAGTGTGGTTCATCATCAGGAAATAATGATGCAAAGAACATGTAAACATATATATATACGAGAGGGTTTATTCTGAAATACACTATTGACACTATTGTGTAACTTCTTATATATGGGTGAAATATACTATCGTGTAACTTGCTACATATGGTAGAGATGGATTCCAGCAAAGACAAAGACATAAGTGAAATATTTAGAAATATAAAGCATTGGCTATTTGATTTACTTACAATTTACATCTTGGGGTAGACACGTGCCTTCTAGGCATGCAACTTATATTTTTATTTTATTGTTTATTTTTTAATTATTATATATATAATTTATTTGTCTAATAGCCAAGAAATAAATTATGGCCCAACAAGAAACAAAACATTTGGATGACATGTGGGTTGGTATGCAAGCCACATTCCCTGTATAGAAAGCCACCTTTCAAACAAATTGGTAAATCTATCAAAATCACCGAATTAAATCAAGGAAGGTGACCTTTCAAAAGAATTGATAAAGCTACTAGAAGCTCATGAGATAACCAGATCATAAGCATATAAATAAGAGTAAGTAATACAACATGTTAAGAGAAACCTACGGAATTGAATTGTTTATGTGGGAATATGTTGTATTTACCAAGGAAATTGCCAAGAGAGGGCTTCACCACAGAAAACACAGTTTTTAATTGTTTGAAAAATGCTTCACAAATTCAATTCCTTTATTTTAGATATGCAAGTTTTTATTTTTATTTTTTGGGCTAAAGGAAGTTAATCCGTTCTCCTACAACAACAGGCATTCCATTCTAAATTGGAAAACAATTATGTAGCAATTTAGGATTGTTTCAAATGACAATTATAACTATCCAAGGTATTGAGAAATGGATGGTTAGAAAATATACCTCTTAATTGAAAAATCTACTTCGTAATTGAATATAACGCCTTTTCCTTTGATGCTTCTGCCCCCTATTGATTCTCCTTATGTCTTTGAAATAGGCTCTGTCTTTGTCTTTTCTCCCTTTCCATAAACTAAATTATTGATATTAGCTAACAACACCTAAACAATAGGTACTATGTATATATTATATATACCGTAAATCATATAAGCTAACGATATAATAACTATATGTTTTTAACTACATACTATTGACTTATATCAGAATTAGCTCTGCTTCCTTTCCATAAACTGAATTATTGATATTAGCTAAATTTGGGTTTGTGTTATATTCTTTCCACGGCTAGTCATGCGCGGGGGGGTCACAGGGGGGGCGGCAGCGCCCCAGGAAAAAAAAATTTGGTCCTTATTTTCCGGTGGGCGGACCCGCCCATGGTTTTGTGCATGGGTTTGCACATGGTTTTGGGGCATGATGGTTTTCATCCCCTGGTATTTTGTAGATCTGGTCAAGGGAACTACGGTTATGTTCTAATCCAGGGTTAATGGATTGGGGTTTATGTATGCTTCGGCATGTATATACATGTGTTGTAACATTAAAAGGACTATAATAAAAAATCAAGCTGGTCATCCCGATTTGGGATCTAGGGGAAAATATATGTGTTTATCTGTTTTATGTTTTATGCTTTCACTATTGTTTATTTTTTGTTTTAAATATTCGTTCGTAGATAATTTCTGTACAGGGTTAAAGCCTACATTTGGTATCAGAGTTGTTTCGTCTTCAAGGGGATGCCTTTGCTGTTGAGGGGTTTTTTGCTCGAGCCTGAGGTAGACCCTGTTCAGTGGGAGATCTATGGGGTCAATTCTTGCAGTGAAAGAAGATGGTGAGCGACGGGAAGATAGAGATCGATAAATTTAATGGTCAGAGTTTTGAGTTGTGGAAGCTCAAGATGGAGGATCTGCTGGTGGATAAGGACTAGTGGATCATGATAGATCTGGGTACTAAACCAATGGCAATTTCAGATGAAGACTGGAAGAAACTAGATCAGAAGGCAAAGAGCACAATATGGTTATGTGTCTCAGATTTAGTATTGTTGAATTTATCTGGGGAAGCTACGACGAAGACCTTGTGGGAAAAACTTGGGACTTTGTACCAATCTAAGTCTCTGGTGAATAAATTGTTCCTACAGAAAAATCGGTATACCCTAAGGATGAAGGATGAAGACTCAGTGACAGAGCATCTGAATGCCTTCAATACTGTGGTAAGTCAGCTTTCATCTATTGATATTAAACTCTCAGATGAAGATAAGTGCATCAGTTTGTTATGTTCTCTTCCAGACTCGTGGGACAGTCTGGTTATTGCAATAGGTAGTAATACAAATACCTTGAATTTTGATGATATTGTCTCAGCCTTGTTGTCGGAGGAAATGAGATGGAGAAATATGGAGGGCCAGAATGGAGATGCCTTATCTGTACGAGGAAGGTCCCAAAATAGAAACAAGAATAAGGTTTCGAGTGGGAGATCTAAATCTAGAGGGAGATATAAATCTCTTGGAAAGTTTGTAAAGGTGTGCTAGAAATGCAGAAAGGAAGGGCACTACAAAAAGGACTGTAGATCTAAAACTCTTGAGAAAGGAAAGGGATCTGATGATGCTCCTTCTGCAGAGGAAAAAACCACCTCGGATGAAGGTGGGGATGTGTATTTGTCGTCTTCTTCAAATACACATGTAGATCATGAGTCATGGTTGATTGACTTGGGTGCATCCTTTCACTTCACTCCTCATAGGGAGTGGTTTTGCAAGTATGAGAAATATGATGGCGGTGATGTCTTCTTAGGTGATGATAGGAAGGCTAGAATCGTCGAACGTGGAAAAGTTAAGTTGAAGCTGCAAGATGGAAGGATTAGAACACTTCCTGGTGTTCTGCACATTCCTACATTGGCCAGAAATCTGATTTCTGTAAGCAAGATGGATGATGCAGGTGTAAAAACAGTGTTCGAGAAAGATTTCTATAAGATGGTTCGGGGAGCACTGGTATTAATGCGGGGAGTTCGGATTGGAACTCTATACAAGATTTAGGGCAGCACTATTATTGATGGGTGCAACAGTTCTGTGGTTCCCGAAAGTGGAGCAGAAAGCCTAGTGGTCTCTGGAGAAAATACCATGCTATGGCATCAAAGGCTTGGACATATTCGAGAGAAGGGCCTTCGGATATTGCATGGAAATGGTATGGTAGAAGGTATGTCTAATAGCTCTCTAGATTTCAATTTCTGTGAACATTGTGTATATGGGAAGCACAATCGGGTGAGTTTTCCTTATGGAGCTAAGAGGGCAAACAAGATATTAGAGCTTGTGCACAGTGATGTGTTTGGACCTGTGTCGGTCCCATCACTGGGTAAGTATGTGTACTATGTTTCATTCATAGATGACTTCTCAAGGAATACATGGATATATTTCTTGAGGAAGAAATCTGAAGTCTTTGACATATTTAAAGAATTTAAGGCTTTGGTGGAAAACCAGACAGAGAAGAATATAAAGGTGCTGAGGACATATAATGGTGGGGAGTTCCGCAAGAAGGAATTTGAAGAGTTCTGTAAGAAGTGTGGTATAGCACGACAGAAGACTACTCCATACACACCTCAACAAAACGGAGTTGCAGAAAGAATGAACATAACGTTGATGGAAAAGGCAAGAAGCATGCTCAGTGGTACTAGGTTAGGACAAGAGTTCTGGGCAGAGGCAATGGGGACTGCATGTTACTTGGTTAACAGATCACATTCGTTAGCGTTGGAGGATAAGACTCCACATGAGGTGTGGACTGGTAAGAAATCCTCTCTTTCACATCTGAGGGTATTTGGCTGTGATGCATATGTACATGTTCCAAAGGAGAAAAGGAGAAAGTTGGATAATAAATCTGAAAGGTGCATCTTTATTGGGTATAAGGATGGTTTAAAGGGTTACAAGATTTGGAACCCTGAAACAAGGAAGGTTGTGTACAACCGAGATGTGGTGTTTAGAGAGGTGAAAGATATTTTTAAACATGAAGTCCTACCAAAGGATCCTGAGAAGATAGAGTTTGAGCTAAAGGAGGATGAATTAAACTCTACAACAGAAGAAGACTCAAAAGAGGAAGAGCCACAAACTCCAGTTGTGAGAAGGTCAGTTTGGGAAAGAAGACAACCAGAAAGGTATAGTCCATCTGCTTTCTGTTCAAATTTTGCCTTAACTATAACTGATGATGATCCTAGAACCGTTAGGGAGGCAGTAGATTCAGAGGATGTAAAACTCTGGAAGGAGGCCATGGTTGATGAAATGGCATCCTTGCATAAAAATGAGGCATGGGATTTGGTGGAGTTGCCAGCTGGAAGGAATCCCATCGAGAGAAAATGGGTGTTTAAGAAGAAGGTGAATGTAGAAGTCAAGGTGGAGAAATACAAAGCTCGGTTGGTAGCAAAAGGTTATTCCCAGGTGCCGGGAATTGATTTTGGTGATATTTTTTCTCCTGTTGCCAAAGTTACTTCTATTAGATTACTTCTATCTACTGCTACTGCATTTGATTTTGAGGCAGAACAGATGGATGTGAAGACAACATTTCTTCGCGGGGATCTGGGAGAGGAGATTTACATGAAACAACCTGAAGACTTTATGGTGAAGGGGAAGAAAGAGTTGGTATGCAGGTTAAAGAAGTCTTTATATGGGTTAAAACAGTCACCAAGGATGTCATATCAGAAATTTGATACCTATATACGGGGACTTGGCTTCACCAGAAGCAAGGAGGATCACTGTGTTTATTTTAAATTAATTGGTGATCATGTTATTTATTTGGTCTTGTTATGTTGTTGATTGGAAATGATAAAAAAATTATCCAAGATTTGAAGACCCAATTGTTCTCCAAATTTGACATGAAGGATCTTGGCGCTGCAAACTATATTTTGGGCATGGAAATTAAGAGAGATCAGGCAAAGAGGAAGCTCTGGTTAAACCAAAGGAAGTATGTCGAGACTATATTGCAGAAGTTCAATATGCAGGATAGTAAATCGGTGAATGTTCTGATTCCTGTAGGTACAAAGTTGTCTGCTGAACAGTGTCCCAAGACACAAGAAGAAGAGGAGGATATGTCCCATGTTCCATATACAAGTGAAGTGGGTAGCTTGATGTATGCAATGGTCTGTACTAGACCAGACATTGCACATGCAGTGGGAGTATTGAGCAGGTTTATGTCAAACCCAGGGAAGGAGCATTGGACAACAGTGAAGCAGGTTTTCAGAGATTTGCGCGGCACTAGTGATTATGGCTTGTGCTACCAGGGAAGAGCAGGATTGTAAAGAGTGTTGGACATTCATGGTTTTGTTGATGCAGACTGGGTTGGCGATCTGGACCAAAGAAGATCTACAAGTGGGTATGTGTTTAGCCTATTTGGAGGTGCAGTTAGTTGGATGAGTAAAAGACAGTCTGTAGTGGCTCTTTCAACTACAGAGGCAGAATACATGGCAGCCGCTCATGCAAGCAAGGAAGCAGTTTGGTTGCAGAGATTGTGTTCAAGTATGGGGTTGGTGCAGCAAGCTATACGGATAAACTGTGATAGCCAAAGTGAAATTTTCTTGGCTAAGAACCCTACTTATCATTCAAAGATAAAGCACATTGATGTTCAATATCACTTTGTGAGATATATGGTTGAGGCTAAAAGGGTGTTGTTGGTAAAGGTGGACACTTTTAAGAATGTTGCAGATGCATTGAAAAAGTTTGTGAGCACTCAGAAGTTCTCTTGGTGTAGAGAAACAATGGGTGTTGCAAATCTGGGCTAATGACTTAGCTCTTCTGTGGCCCCCTGCAGAAAGAAAACAAGAAGTGGGAGAATGTTGGGTTTGTGTTATATTCTTTCCACGACTAGTCATGTGTGGAGGGGTAACAAGGGGGGCGATATCGCCCCCCCTGTATGTTGCGCTGGGTGCAACGTACGGGGGGGGGTCACAGGGCAACACCTCAGGAAAATTTTTTTGGTCCTTATTTTCCGGTGGGCGGACCCGCTCATGGTTTTGTGCATGGGTTTGCACATGGTTTTAGGGCATGATGGTTTTTGGCCCCTGGTATTTTGTAGATCCGGTCAAGGGAACTAGGGTTATGTTCTAATCCAGGGTTAATGGATTGGGGTTTATGTATGCTTTGGCATGTATATATATGTGTTGTAACATTAAAAGGAATATAATGAGAAATCAAGCTAGTCGTCCCGATTTGGGATCCAGGGGAAAATCTTTGTGTTTATCTGTTTTATGTTTTATGCTCTCGCTATTGTTTATTTTCTGTTTTAAATATTCGTTCGTAGATAATTTCTGTATAGGGTTAAACCTACAACTAACAACACCTAAACAATAGGTACTATGTATATATTATATATACCGTAAATCATATCAGCTAACGATATAATAACTATATGTTTTTAACTACATACTATTGACTTATATCAGAATTGGCTTTGTATACGGTATTTTAGCTATTATCGGCATCTTTCGTAATAAAATTTTCAAAATATTCTAACAATGCAAAGTTTACACTCCAGCAATTTTAAAGAGGCATATGAAAAAAGGCAAGAATTAAAAAAAAAAAAGTTTCTTTGAAAGAAAAAAAAATAAATTTAAAGAGTTTTATGATATGTATATTGTAGAAGTTTACTAAATTCGGATGAAAGTCCCTAGAGATGAGGCAATTTGAGTCCTGCCTATGAAGCTCCTTCAACTTCATGCGTGTGAAACATGTTATAAATTATAGGCCCTTTAACCTCATGTCCTGTTGGTTACACAGCTTGGCCAAGCTCAGGGCCATACTGTGCAATCATATATCAAGGTATCTTGGGGTTTATATATTTCTCAAGGTTGTGCTCCTGTTGGGAAGGACGCCTGTGGATTGTGGTAGATATGCATTTTATCACAATTTCTGTTGGTACATATTTTTTAGTTTTACCTTGTCTGATTGCTTAGCCATTTTTATTTTGATGTAGGACGCAGAGCTGAAAGATAGATCATCGGATTTGCACTATCAAATTAATTTATAATTTATAATTTGTTTCAGACAAGAGTTGTGCTAATTCGTAAGGGTTTTAGCAATTGCAATGCGTTCACTACTATTCCAGGTAAAGAGGATTTGTTTCTAATATGTTTTGGAGTTCTTGAATATTGGTTAATTATTTAAAATTAACTCACCCCTGTAATAGGTTGGCTGCCAAATTTCCATTATAATTAGATTTAAGCAATAAATAACAAAAATAGAAGTCAAAACTGTCTGTAGTTAATTTTCTGAACAAGGATGACATGACATCACGAATGCGTTAGGAGAGCTTAAGAGCAGTGGTTCGTATAGGCTTTTGACGTCCCCATTTTTCACACTAATCTCGAATAACTATCAGGTATCTATGCATTTTATCACAATCCCTATTGGTACAAATTTTATCAGTCACTTCTGAGGAAAAACAATTGAAGGGAATCAAATATTCATTCTGAGTATCACAACAAATTTTATATTTAAGCAAAGTGAAAATAATATTTAAAATATATACATTTAATAGAGTAAGAGACCGACATGCTCAACCTGCAAGTAAGAGGCAAAGGATCCATAGGTAGTGCAAGTAAGAGGCAAAGGCTCCATAGGTAGAGTAGCAGGAGAGTGAATTCGATAGCCCATCAGGAGCGGAGTGGAGTGGAGTGGAGTGGAGTGAAGCTGAATTGGAGTGAAGTGATGCAATAGTAAACTAGAAATGACCATTGTATCCAGAATTTAAGCCATCATCAACAGAAATGGAAGAACTAACCAACAATGCCATCAACAAAACCAGAAATAGTGATTCCATCAACTGAAATGGCAGAACCCCAACTATTCCAGTTGCACCACCTCAGCTCATGGGTGAAGATAGGATTGAAAGAAAAATCCAACCCATCCAAGAAAATATAAGTGAAATACTATGGATAAATCTGACTATGTCAGAAAAATGATAGACCATCTCTCCAATAGTGGTAGTTACATTAAGCTTAAAAAGAATCCCCTTAAGTCTGTTTCTAAAGAGATTAAACTTGTCATTAAGTCAGATCCCTCCCTGAGTCCTCTCTCTAGAAAGCTTATTGAGAGAAATCCCCTCACCCCAGGATTTATGCCCTTCCGAATATTCATAAATTTGTGGCCCCTTTTAGACCTATTGTTAACACAATATGTGGTCCCTCTTATAATCTTGCTAAATTCTTAGCCCTTAAGCTTAAATCCCTTGTGGGTCTCACCGACTCCTATGTTAAGGACTCAACTTCCTTTCTCAAAGAATGGAGGGACATCAGATTAGAACTTGGAGAATTATTGGTAAAATTTGATGTTGTTTCCTTATTTACCAAAATCCCCATCTAGGAAGCCATTGATTTCATTAGGCGAATCTCTAACCAAGACACTTCTAAATTAGTTAGCATCTCCCTCACCTGGACTTTCTTCAATTTCCAAGGTGAGTTCTATGAGAAAAAATGTGGGGTTGCTATGGGTTCCCCTATTTCCCCTATAATCGCAAAGTTATTTATGGAGGATTTTAATACGAAGGCCCTGGCTTCTTCTCCATTTCGCCCTAGGAAGTGGAAGAGTTTCATGGATGAAACTTGTGTCATTTGGCCCCATGGTTTAGAAAAGTTAGATCTATTTCTTGGGCACCTGAATTCCCATTTAGAATCCATCAAATTCACGACAGAAGTGGAGGTGGATGGTTGTCTACCCTTCTTAGATATTCTTCTCTCTAGAATAGATGATGGGTCCTTTTCTCACCAAGTTTTTTGCCAGAAAACTCACATAGAACATATCTTCATGCTGGTTCTCATCATTTTCTTGCTAAAAAATTTGGTGTTCTTTGCACCCTTGCTACCCGTGCTCTAAGAATCTTCGATGACAACCACTTGGAATTAGAAAAATATGAACTTCTTAACGTTTTTTAAATTAATGGGTATAGTAGATCTCAAGGCCTTAAGGCATTTCAAAAAGAATATAAAGGATTAGAAGGCAAATCCACTCGGGTTGATCCTATATCCAAAGCTCATCTCTTGTTTATCCAAGGGACCACGAAAAAAATTTCCCATGTCCTTAGAAATAATAATGTCTCGTCTTCGTTCAAGCCTCTGTATACTATTAGAAATTCTCTCAAATCTGTCAAGGACCTTATCGACCCAAAAGACATGAAAGGTGTTAACATGGTTCCTTATTCATGTGGCACTCCCTATATCAGTGAAACATGTCGATCCATTAGGCAGAGAATCTAGGAGCATCCAGTAGACATTAGGAAGAATCATTCCTGCACATCAGCTCTTGTAGAACATGTGGAAAAATAGTGGCACCATGTTTGCATTGAGGACTCCAAGGTCATCGCTAAGGTTGATAACTTCCATCATAGGAAGCTTGGGGAGGCCATTGAGATTGAACGACATACTAAGAATCTCAATAGGGATGATGGTTGGAAATTGAGTAAGAGTTGGACTCTAGCCCTCTCGAGGTGATTTCCCACCCCTCTTGCTCTCACTATCGGTTTCTTTTAGTCTTTTCCTTGTTATTCCATTTTTATGGTTTTATTTCTTTTTCATCCCTTGTCTTTATTTATTTCCTTTGCCCTCGCTTTATTTATTAATTTTTTCTTTATTCTTGCCCTTGATATTATATTATCCTATATATTATATTAATTGAATTACAAATATAAAATTTATTAATTGAATCCTTTAAATGAAAATTTTAATATTTTTATAATATTTATTAATTTATTAAATAAATAATTAAATTAACGTCTATTTTTTTAAACGGCTAGTTTTTCAATGACTAATTCTAGGAAATGATGCATCCACACTATTTATTCATTAAGATCCATGAGATTTTTCACCTTGTCTTGAGGATGAACCACATTAGTTGGTTTAGAATGTTGACCAAATCCTAATGATGTGATTAATCCGAAAGACATTTATCTAACAAGTGAAAGACCTCGTTTTGCATGGCGGTGTAGGTGGCACCAACATAACCTGCACCAGCCATTTGTATGGCCGTGGTGTATGTGATAGTTGGGGTGAGCATTTGCATGGTGGTGTAGGTGGCACCAGCATAACCTGCACCAGAAATTTGCATGGTCGTGGTGTATGTGGCAGTTGTGGGTGAGCATTTGCATAATGGTGGTGTACGTGGAAGTTGGGTATATGGAAATTGGAGAATATGTGAATATTCCTTGTGATGTATGGTTATTTTGTATTTTCAACAAAGATTTCATGAAAAAATTAAATGTAACTAAACTAATGCTAACATTAGTTTAGCTAGTATTGAAAATAAGATACAAACTATAATTATAACATAAGTTTTTTTGCCTCTCTGCCTCTGGAAGAGGCCAATAAAATGGAAAATCAGTATGAGGTTAAAAACTTAAAAACTTTGGTTTATAGATAATGAGTAAAAGTTCCAAACAACTTGACTAATGCTAACTTCGCCCATGCGATTACAATTTTCCTAGTCGTGCCTATGACAGGGACTAATAAGAGGTGTGACTAGTGCCATTTTCAAAGCCAGTTTGTTAGCTATTGTAGAGATGATGTGATGTGTGAGTAGGTGTGATTTGTATATTAATGTGTTGCATCCAAACCACCAAATAATTTCACGAGAAGCCAATATTTGTGTTTGATGTCAGAGCCATTATATAGTTGAATACGGTGTTCGTGGGAGCCATATTGACTCACCGTATGCACTAGGGATCTTAATCCTCGCGTTACGTCAGATTTTGGAGAGCTCGTTGAAGCGGGCCATCCATCTAAACAAGTTTAATTTAACCTCGCTCACCTTCGTCCTGCCCCAACCAAACATCTGCAAATGTGTGATTTCCCTGTTTCCGCCCTTCAAGAAAGTTGACTTCACATAACCTCTTCCTGTGGATGACCTCCCACCATAAACGTTCACCTGGAATTAGAATTCACGAAGTGTTGGATCCAGTTGGCATGATTATGATTGAAGCTCTATTCAACATACAACTTTACTATGTCATCCATCCAAAATGAATGGCTTAGTCAATAGCCCCGCCACACATGGGAATCAACGTTGAAAAATAATTCCAGTCTCGTTGGCGCTGAATTTCGAACATCACATGGTCTTGTTGAATTCCAGGTTTGAGAATAAAGAGGGAAGGTTTGATTCATGCCTTTCATCGACGATTTACTCTTTGTTTCAAAGGTGGTAAGACCAACATGTCATTTCTTCGTGTGCGACATTGGGTAAAAAAATCCCTCCATACAACCGAACTTTTTGGAGCCAGCATTATCTGTAGAACAACTACATAGCGACCAAGGACGTAGATGCAAATGATTTTTGCAGGGCCGCATGATCTAAATGTTATATATTATTTTTGTTGTGCTAAGTATGAAAACAGTAA
Organism: Pinus albicaulis; assembly: GCA_034641835.2. NCBI lineage: Eukaryota > Viridiplantae > Streptophyta > Pinopsida > Pinales > Pinaceae > Pinus > Pinus albicaulis. Next base: position 483,382,399 of record CM076577.1, read on the forward strand.
TTAAAATGTGTGCATAAGGTTCTCTGAAGTTTGCAGGTGAAACAAATGATTTTATCTTAGTTAAATAGATTTTTGTGTGAGGTTAAAGCATGTAAATTTCTTATAAAACATTGGAAAATAGTAAATAATAGAGAATTAAACATCACATGTAATAATACTCAACAAATTTGATGCAGCAATTCACCCCTCTTAGGCTACATCTGCTAGTCCATCTCCCAAAGGCATGTCCCTCATATCCTATTGCTCAAAAATGGTAAGTACATGTGAATAAAAGCCTAAATGGTTGTGCTCTCTGTAAAAATAGCTTCAGAATGCTTGAATTAGTCAGGAATGACTATTCATTTGGAGAAAACAGAGAATGGATGCCCAAAGCACTGAAAACACCCTAGTGGCCCTAGTGGCTCCTCGACCTCTCCTGAAGCTAAAACTGCACATGATGACCTCTGATGGCTTTGAAACCTTACCAATGTGTTCATAATGTCGTTAATAGTCAAAATTGACTATTCCTGCATCAAAATTTGTCGAAAATCTAAGGCGTTATTGCCAAAACAGTAAACTGCCCAATATCCCTTAAAAAACTCCACTAAATGTGGAGAACTCCAGATAAGCCCGACAGAACTGGCTCTGACCACTAAATTTGGTGGCACACTCCATAAATCGCGGTAGTTAACTGTGGCATTAAATATTATGTCGAGAGTGGTCACACATGTTCCACCGAAACTGTTGGACCAACCCGTCGTGGCTTAACCATTGGATTAAATACTGCCTTAAATCGTCATGGTCACATGCTCTTTTAAACCCACAGATAACATTTGTGGTAACCGCCGGAAGGTGCTAGGCTCTGGTCGCGGTTGTTAGGTTCTATGAAGAGGGGGCTAGCCCCCTTTGCCACCAGCGGTAAAACTTATGAAGTTTAAATATGCACTGCATCCATACCATGTTAAGAACCACTCGTGGCCTGAATGGTTGGGCGCTCTGCACGTAGATGGGAGGTCGTGTGTTCCATTCTAGCAGACTCCAAATTTTTTCCATACCACTTTAACCTCTGGCCTGGGGCTACTTGGTAGCCTTCGGGCAGGGCATGTGGCGCCCACTGATAGGCCAACAAACCTTAATACAATTTTTTTTCCAAATATATAATTTTTTTTTCAAAATTTCCATATAAAGTCAAAATGAGATAAAGGTCCAATTTTTGGAGTTTACTGTGCTTTTCAAACCTTCATAACTTCTGCATATGACCTTTGTTTTGCGAATCGTTTACGACAATAGAATCGCAACGACGAGACCTTTTCGGTCGCTTAGGTTGCAACCACTTCTGAGAACTTTCATTTTTGAGCATTTTTTAACAATGGACACGATCTCCTCATCACACCTCCCCATTGGGAAGCTTTTGGACCCCAAAAGCCTTAAATTTCCTGCTCAGAAGATGAGGGTACAACCCCCTCAGCTTTTCCACTTCCATCCATCTTTCCTTACTTGGTTTGCTGCCCTTAAGCCCAATTCGAAGATAATTGACACTTCCCCTCTTAGAAGTGTGTGTCCTCCTGTCAAGAATGGCATCCTCCTTGAGCTCGTCCAAATATTTGGCGAGAAATCTTCTATTTATGGCAGCTGAATGTCACTCCCTTGATCAACAATCAATGGAGGATCATACAAAGGTAAATTCTCCACATTGACAACAGAATACATTTGCATATATGAAGGAAAGTCAAGTTGAAATGCATTATTACCAACTTGTTTAATAATATTGAATGGACCATAACGAATAGGCTTCAACTTTTTACCTTCTCCTTGTAGCCTTTCTTTGCTAATGTGAAACCATACCTCATCACCTTCTTGGAACTTGTGATCAAATCTATGTTTGTCATGCCTCTCCTTGTACTTGCTTTGACTCTTTTCAAGATGCTCTTGAACTTGCTGATGAATAAGTTGAATTCGCTCAATGAACATGCGAGATTTGTCAATGTCATTATGCCCATCAATGGCAACATCCTTCTCAAGAATGAAATCTAGTGGTGACTTTGGAAAATACCCAAAGCATGCTTCAAAAGGTGAAGTATTTGTAGAAGAGTGTTTCGCCCAGTTGTAAGCATGTTGAATATAATGCAAGTGCTGATCCCACAACTTAGGATGCTTGCTGCAATAAAATCTCAAAAAGATGCGCAATGGTTCTGTTCACTACCTCGGTTTGGCCATCTGTTTGCGGATGAAAAGCAATACTCTTTTTCAACTTGGTGTCCATCATCTTCCATATATTGGACCAGAAATTCCCCACAAATTTGGAATCCCTATCACTAACAATAGAAGTAGGAAAACCATAATGAACCCATACATGTTGAAAATATAATTCAACAGTTTGTTCAACAGTAATAGATTTCTTACATGGCATAAGAATACGCATCTTGTTGAATCTATCAACTACTACACAAAGATAATCATGCTTCTTTCTAGACATAGGTAGACCTCCAACAAAGTCCATAGAAACACTTTCCCATGGCCTTGATGGTACCGGTAATGGCGTATATAATCCAAGCTTCCTATTTCTAGGCTTGCTTGTAGCACATAATGAAAAACCTCTAATGAAACGTGAAACACTATCTACCATGTGAGGCCAATAACAATACCTCTGTAAATGTGCCACCATTTAGCTTACCCCGAAATGTCCAGCAACAAGAGAAGAATGAGCTTCTCTCATGACACTTAGTCTCTCTCCTTATGGTATACACAACTTGCCCAAATGAAACAACAAATTTTTATGCAAGTGATAATCATTCTCTTCAACTTGATTTCCTTCACTCAAGTTAGCATACACATCCTTAAAATCAACATCTGATGCACACTGTTCTATGTAACTCTCATGTACAATAGAATCATTCTTAAGCAAAGTAGAAGCACTAATAATAGGCCTTGAAAGCATATGAAAAAATTTATTGAAAATGCCTTTCCTATACCTTATTACCAAGTGAAATTTTTGTAGGAAACCCATCCATCTAAAATAACATGATTGCTGCAATTTACTTTGCGACTGCAAGTACTATAATGGTTGGTGATCAGTATGTACAACTGTCTCTTTACCCATCAAATAGTGTTTCCACTTTTTGACACTTTGAACCAATGCATACAACTTCTTATCATATGTTAGATAATTAACTACATCACCATTAAATGTCTCAGAATGAAAAGTGATAGGCTTACCATGCTGTAAGAGAACTCCACCCATGGCATAATCACTAGCATTGGTCTGAATCTCGAATGGTTGTCTCAAGTCCGGTAAATTAAGGACTGGAGCTGAACTGATTATATCTTTCAAAGATTCAAAGTTTTCTGTTGTTTGTCTCACCATTGGAAAGCACATTTCACACTTGTCACTGCATGCATAGGAGCTGCTATGGCAGAGAAGTTAGCAATAAACTTTCTCCAATATTGAGCTGCACCCAAAATTTTTTTTACCTCTGTAATGGATTTGGGAGTAGGCCAATTCACAATGGCTTCTACCTTATAAGGATCAATTCTCAATGCACCTCCTCCTACAATATGTCCCAAATAAACCAAATAAGTCTTTCCAAATTCACACTTAGACATCTTATGAAATAATTGCTCTTTCCTCAAAACATCAAGTACTTTATTAACATGCATGACATGCTCTTCTCTAGTCTTGCTGAAAATCAAGATGTCATCTAAGTAGACTATAAAAAAATCATCAAGAAATGGACGCAAAACATCATCCATAACATGCATGAAAGTTGCAGGTGGATTACATAAACTGAAAGGAATAACTAGCCGCTCAAAGAGTCCTTGTTTGGTTTTGAATGCAGTCTTCCAAATATCACTTTCCGCAATTATAACTTGATGATATCCACTACGTAAGTCTAACTTAGTGAAAAATTTAGCATCTTTCAGCTGATCTAACAAATCATCTATCCTTGGGAGTGGGTAACAATTTTTTATCATAATTTTGTTCAAAGCCTTGAAGTCCACACACATATTCCAAGTTCCATATTTCTTTGGAATCAACACTATCGATGACCCACATGGTGAAGTGCTTGGTATTATGAGTCCCTTATCCAACAAGTCTTTAATTTACCTCTTTATTTCAAAATTCTCCATGATAGACATGCGGTACATTCCTATTTTTGGAAGAGGACAATCTTGTTGCAACTGAATCTCATGTTGAATCTCCCTTTTAGGAGGCAAACCTGTTGGCTCCTGAAACATCTCATAATATGCATCAAATACATCATATAAATCTGACTTTAACTTGGGATCACAATTTTCAAATGACTCATGATTCACATTAGCTTTAGGCTTAACCATAAGAAGTACGAAACTCTTACTAGAATTCACTAGCCTTTTTACCTGTCTAGCATTTACCATTGCAATGTTTGTCTTCTTGCGATGTGATCTAACAATAAACTCCTTGCCATATTTGAATAGATGATACTTGTTCTCATGGCAATAGAATATAGCTTTCCTATCATATAAGTAAGGACTTCCCAAAACAATTCCTCAAATATCAAGCGGAACAACATCTAATTCAACCGTGTCAATAAAATGTGCAATAATTGCAAAGCATAATATACACTTCTTTGAAACCTGTAAATTAGCATCCTTACAAATCGAACCAAGTGGATATGGTTTTGGATGTGGAATGGTCTAAAGTTTTAGTTGCTTGACTAAGTCTTCAGAGATAAGGTTCGCTTGTGAACCTCACATGAAACAATTCAATTATTTCTTCTTCATTTGGAGCTTGTACATGATAGTGATGATTGGTGATCATGTTATTTATTTGGTCTTGTTATGTTGTTGATTGGAAATGACAAAGAAATTATCCAAGATTTGAAGACCCAACTGTTCTCCAAATTCGACATGAAGGATCTTGGCGCTGCAAACTATATTTTGGGCATGGAAATTAAGAGAGATTAGGCAAAGAGGAAGCTCTGGTTAAACCAAAGGAAGTATGTCGAGACTATATTGCAGAAGTTCAATATGCAGGATAGTAAACCGGTGAATGTTCTGATTCCTGTAGGTACAAAGCTGTTTGCTGAACAATGTCCCAAGACACAAGAAGGAGAGGAGCATATGTCCCATGTTCCATATACAAGTGAAGTGGGTAGCTTGATGTATGCAATGGTCTGTACTAGACCAGACATTGCACATGCAGTGGGAGTATTGAGCAGGTTTATGTCAAACCCAGGGAAGGAGCATTGGACAACGATGAAGGGTTTTCAGAGATTTGCGCGGCACTAGTGATTATGGCTTGTGCTGGGACGGGATTGTAAAAGGTGTTGGACATTCTGTGGTTTGTTGATACGGGCGGGTTGGAGATACGGACCAAAGAAGATCTACAAGTGGGTATGTGTTTAGCCTATTTGGAGGTGCGGTTAGTTGGATGAGTAAAGACGATGCAGTGGCTCTTTCAACTACGGAGGCGGAATAACATGGCGACGCTCATTTAAACAAGGAAACGGTTGGTTGCGAGATTGTGTTCAAGTATGGGACAGTACGACAAGCTATACGGATAAGTTGTGATAACTGAGGATGAAATTTCCTGCAGCTAAGAACCCTACTTATCATTAAAAGATAAAGCACATTGATGTTGATATCACTTTGTGAGATATATGGTTGAGGCTAAAAGGGTGTTGCTGGTAAAGGTGGACACTTTGAAGAATGTTGCAGATGCATTGACAAAGTCTGTGAACACTCAGAAGTTCTCTTGGTGTAGAGAAACAATGGGTGTTGCAAATTTTGGCTAATGACTCAGCTCTCATGTGGCCCTGTGGAAAGAAAATAACAAGTGGTAGAATGTTGGGTTTGTGTTATATTATTTCCCACGACTAACGACTAGTCATGTGTGGAGGGGTAACAAAGGGCGATATCGCCCCATGTGTTGCGTTTGGGTGCTGCAACGTACGGAGATTTTTGGTTTTCTTTCTCGGGAAAACTTTTTTGGTCCTTATTTTCCGGTGGGCGAACCCGCTCATGGTTTTGTGCATGGGTTTGCACATGGTTTTGGGGTATGATGGTTTTCGGCCCCTGGTATTTTTGTAGATCCGGTCAAGGGAACTAGGGTTATGTTCTAATCCAGGGTTAATGGATTGGGGTTTATGTATGCTTTGGCATGTATATATATGTGTTGTAACATTAAAAGGAATATAATGAGAAATCAAGCTAGTCGTCCCGATTTGGGATCCAGGGGAAAATCTTTGTGTTTATCTGTTTTATGTTTTATGCTCTCGCTATTGTTTATTTTCTGTTTTAAATATTCGTTCGTAGATAATTTCTGTATAGGGTTAAACCTACAACTAACAACACCTAAACAATAGGTACTATGTATATATTATATATACCGTAAATCATATCAGCTAACGATATAATAACTATATGTTTTTAACTACATACTATTGACTTATATCAGAATTGGCTTTGTATACGGTATTTTAGCTATTATCGGCATCTTTCGTAATAAAATTTTCAAAATATTCTAACAATACAAAGTTTACACTCCAGGAATTTTAAAGAGGCATGTGAAAAAAAAGGCAAGAATTAAAAAAAAAGAAAGTTTCTTTGAAAGAAAAACATTAAATTTAAAGAGTTTTATGATATGTATATTGTAGAAGTTTACTAAATTCGAATGAAAGTCCCTAGAGATGAAGCAATTTGAGTCCTGCCTATGAAGCTCCTTCAACTTCATGCGTGTGAAACCTGTTATAAATTATAGGCCCTTTAACCTCATGTCCTGTTGGTTACACAGCTTGGCCAAGCTCAGGGCCATACTGTGCAATCATATATCAAGGTATCTTGGGGTTTATATATTTCTCAAGGTTGTGCTCCTGTTGGGAAGGACGCCTGTGGATTGTGGTAGATATGCATTTTATCACAATTTATGTTGGTACATATTTTTTAGTTTTACCTTGTCTGATTTCTTAGCCATTTTTATTTTGATGTAGGATGCAGAGTTGAAAGATAGATCATCGGAGTTGCACTATCAAATTAATTTATAATTTATAATTTTTTTCAGACAAGAGTTGTGTTAATTCGTAAGGGTTTTAGCAATTGCAATGCGTTCACTACTGTTCCAGGTAAAGAGGGTTTGTTTCTAATATGTTTTGGAGTTCTTGCATATTGGTTAATTATTTAAAATTAAGTCACCCCTGTAACAGGTTGGCTGCCAAATTGCCATTATAATTAGATTTAAGCAATAAATAACAAAAATAACAGTCAAAATTGTCTGTAGTTAATTTTCTGAACAGGGATGACATGACATCACGAATGCGTTAGGAGAGCTTAAGAGTAGTGGTTCACATAGGCTTTTGACGTCCCCATTTTTCACTCTAATCTCGAATAACTATCAGGTATCTATGCATTTTATCACAATCCCTATTGGTACAAATTTTATCAGTCACTTCTGACGAAAAAACATTGAAGGGAATAAAATATTCATTCTGAGTATCACAACAAATTTTATATTTAAGCAAAGTGAAAATAATATTTAAAATATATACATTTAATAGAGTAAGAGACCGACATGCTCAACCTGCAAGTAAGAGGCAAAGGATCCATAGGTAGTGCAAGTAAGAGGTAAAGGATCCATAGGTAGTGTAAGTAAGAGGTAAAGGCTCCATAGGTAGAGTAGCAGGAGAGTGAATTCGATAGCCCATCAGGAGCGGAGTGGAGTGGAGTGGAGTGGAGTGAAGCTGAATTGGAGTGAAGTGATGCAATAGTAAACTGGAAGTGACCATTGTATCCAGAATTTAAGCCATCATCAACAGAAATGGAAGAACCAACCAGCGATGCCATCAACAAAACCAGAAATAGTGATTCCATCAACTGAAATGGTAGAACCCCAACTATTCCAGTTGCACCACCTCAGCTCATGGGTGAAGATAGGATTGAAAGAAAAATCCAACCCATCCAAGAAAATATAAGTGAAATACTATGGATAAATCTGACTATGTCAGCAAAATGATAGACCATCTCTCCAATAGTGCTAGTTACATTAAGCTTAAAAAGAATCCTCTTAAGTCTATTTCTAAAGAGATTAAACTTGTCATTAAGTCAAATCCATCCCTAAGTCCTCTCTCTAGAAATCTTATTGAGAGAAATCCCCTCACCCCAGGATTTATGGCCTTCCGAATATTCATAAATTTGTGGCCCCTTTTAGACCTATTGTTAACACAATATGTGGTCCCTCTTATAATCTTGCTAAATTCTTAGCCCTTAAGCTTAAATCCCTTGTGGGTCTCACCGACTCCTATGTTAAGGACTCAACTTCCTTTCTCAAAGAATGGAGGGACATCAGATTAGAACTTGGAGAATTATTGGTGAAATTTGATGTTGTTTCCTTATTTACAAAAATCCCCATCCAGGAAGCCATTGATTTCATTAGGCGGATCTCTAACCAGGACACTTCTAAATTAGTTAGCATATCCCTCACCTGGACTTTCTTCAATTTCCAAGGTGAGTTCTATGAGAAAAAATGTGGGGTTGCTATGGGTTCCCCTATTTCCCCTATAATTGCAAAGTTATTTATGGAGGATTTTAATATGAAGGCCCTGGCTTCTTCTCCATTTCGCCATAGGAAGTGGAAGAGTTTCATGGATGAAACTTGTGTCATTTGGCCCCATGGTTTAGAAAAGTTAGATCTATTTCTTGGGCACCTGAATTCCCATTTAGAATCCATCAAATTCACGACAGAAGTGGAGGTGGATGGTTGTCTACCCTTCTTAGATATTCTTCTCTCTAGAATCGATGATGGTTCCTTTTCTCACCAAGTTTTTTGCTAGAAAACTCACATAGAACATATCTTCATGCTGGTTCTCATCATTTTCTTGCTAAAAAATTTGGTGTTCTTTGCACCCTTGCTACCTGTGCTCTAAGAATCTTCGATGACAACCACTTGGAATTAGAAAAATATGAACTTTTAACGTTTTTTAAATTAATGGGTATAGTAGATCTCAATGCCTTAAGCCATTTCAAAAAGAATATAAAGGATTAAAAGGAAAATCCACTCGGGTTGATCCTATATCCAAAGCTCATCTCTTGTTTATCCAAGGGACCACAAACAAAATTTCCCATGTCCTTAGAAATAATAATGTCTCGTCTTCATTCAAGCCTCTGTATACTATTAGAAATTCTCTCAAATCTGTCAAGGACCTTATCGACCCAAAAGACATGAAAGGTGTTAACATGGTTCCTTATTCATGTGGCACTTCCTATATCAGTGAAACATGTCTATCCATTAGGCAGAGAATCTAGGAGCATCCAGTAGACATTAGGAAGAATAATTCCTGCACATCAGCTCTTGTAGAACATGTGGAAAGATAGTGGCACCATGTTTGCATTGAGGACTCCAAGGTCATCGCTAAGGTTGATAACCTCCATCATAGGAAGCTTGGGGAGGCCATTGAGATTGAACGACATACTAAGAATCTCAATAGGGATGATGGTTGGAAATTGAGTAAGAGTTGGACTCTAGCCCTCTCGAGGTGATTTCCCACCCCTTTTGCTCTCAGTATCGGTTTCTTTTAGTCTTTTCCTTGTTATTCCATTTTTATGGTTTTATTTCTTTTTCATCCCTTGTCTTTATTTATTTCCTTTGCCCCCGCTTTATTTATTAATTTTTTCTTTATTCTTGCCCTTGATATTATATTATCCTATATATTATATTAATTGAATTACAGATATAATATTTATTAATTGAATCCTTTAAATGAAAATTTTAATATTTTTATAATATTTATTAATTTATTAAATAACTAATTAAATTAACGTCTATTTTTTTAAACGGCTAGTTTTTCAACGACTAATTATAGGAAATGATGCATCCACACTATTTATTCATTAAGATCCATGAGATTTTTCACCTTGTCTTGAGGATGAACCACATTAGTTGGTTTAGAACGTTGACCAAATCCTAATGATGTGATTAATCTGAAAGACATTTATCTAACAAGTGAAAGACCTCGTTTTGCATGGCAGTGCAGGTGGCACCAACATAACCTGCACCAGCCATTTGTATGGCCGTGATGTATGTGATAGTTGGGGTGAGCATTTGCATGGTGGTGTAGGTGGCACCAGCATAACCTGCACCAGAAATTTGCATGGTCGTGGTGTATGTGGCAGTTGTGGGTGAGCATTTGCATAGTGGTGGTGTACGTGGAAGTTGGGTATATGGAAATTGGAGAATATGTGAATATTCCTTGTGATGTATTGTTATTTTGTATTTTTAACAAAGATTTCTTGAAAAAATTAAATGTAACTAAACTAATGCTAACATTAGTTTAGCTAGTATTGAAAATAAGATACAAACTATAATTATAACATAAGTTTTTTTGCCTCTCTGCCTCGAGAAGAGACCAATAAAATGGAAAATCAGTATGACCTTAAAAACTTAAAAACTTTGGTTTATAAAAGTTCCAAACAACTTGACTAATGCTAACTTCGCCCATGCGATTACAATTGTCCTAGTGGTGCCTATGACAGGGACTAATAAGAGGTGTGACTAGTGCCATTTTCAAAGCCAGTTTGTTAGCTATTGTAGAGATGATGTGATGCGTGAGTAGGTGTGATTTGTATATTAATGTGTTGTATCCAAACCACCAAATAATTTCACGGGAAGCCAAGATTTGTGTTTGATGTCAGAGCCATTATATAGTTGAATATGGTGTTCGTGGGAGCCATATCGACTCACTGTATGCACTAGGGATCTTAATCCTCGTGTTATGTCAGATTTTGGAGAGCTCGTTGAAGCGGGCCATCCATCTAAACAAGTTTAATTTAACCTCGCTCACCTTCGTCCTGCCCCAACCAAACATCTGCAAATGTGTGATTTCCCTGTTTCCGCCCTTCAAGAAAGTTGACTTCACATAACCACTTCCTGCGGATGACCTCCCACCATAAACGTTCACCTGGGATTGGAATTCACCAAGAGTTGTATCCAGTTGGCATGATTATTATTGGAGCTCTATTCAACATACAACTTTACTATGTCATCCATCCAAAATGAATGGCTTAGTCAATAGCCCCGCCACACATGGGAATCAACGTTGAAAAATAATTCCAGTCTCGTTGGCACTGAATTTCGAACATCACATGGTCTTGTTGAATTCTAGGTTTGAGAATAAAGAGGGAAGGTTTGATTCATGCCTTTCATCGACGATTTACTCTTCGTTTCAAAGGTGGTAAGACCAACATGTCATTTCTTCGTGTGCGACATTGGGTAAAAAACTCCCTCCATACAACTGAACTTTTTGGAGCCAACATTATTTGTAGAACAACTACATAGCCACCAAGGACGTAGATGCAAATGATTTTTGTAGGGACGCATGATCTAAATGGAATATATTATTTTTGTTGTGCTAAGTATGCAAACAGTAATTAAAATGTGTGCATAAGGTTCTCTGAAGTTTGCAGGTGAAACAAATGATTTTATCTTAGTTAAATAGATTTTTGTGTGAGGTTAAAGCATGTAAATTTATTATAAAACATTGTAAAATAGTAAATAACAGAGAATTAAACATCACATATAATAATACTCAACAAATTTGATGAAGCAATTCACCCCTCTTAGGCTACATCTGCTAGTCCATCTCCCAATGGCATGTCCCTCATATCCTATTGCTCAAAAATGGTAAGTACATGTGAATAAAAGCCTAAAATGGTTGTGCTCTCTATAAAAACAACTTCAGAATGCTTGAATTAGTCAGGAATGTCTATTCATTTGCAGAAAACAGAGAATGGATGCCCAAAGCACTGAAAACACCCTAGTGGCCCTAGTGGCTCCTCGACCTCTCCTGAAGCTAAAACTACACATGATGACCTCTGATGGCTCTAAAACCTTACCAATGTGTTCATAATGTTGAGAATACTCAAAATTGACTATTCATGCATCAAAATTTGTCGAAAATCTAAGGATTTATGGCCAAAACAGTAAACTGCCCAATATCCCTTAAAAAACTCCACTAAATGTGGAGAACTCCAGATAAGCCCGACAGAATTGGCTCTGACCGCTAAATTTGGTGGCACACTCCATAAATGGTGGTAGTTAACTGTGGAATTAAATATTATGTCGAGAGTGGTCACACATGTTCCACCAAAACTGTCGGACCAACTCGTCATGGCTTAACCATTGGATTAAATACTGCCTTAAATCGTCATGGTCACATGCTCTTTTAAACCCACAGATAACATTGTGGTAACCGCCGGAAGGTGCTAGGCTCTGGTCGTGGTTGTTAGGTTTAATGAAGCGGGGGCTAGCCCCCTTTGCCACCAGTGGTAAAACTAATGAAATTTAAATATGCACTGCATCCATACCATGTTAAGAACCACTCGTGGCCTGAACGGTTGGGCGCTCTGCACGTAGATGGGAGGTCGTGTGTTCCATTCCAGCAGACTCCAAATTTTTTCCATACCACTTTAACCTCTGGCCTGGGGCCACATGGTAGCCTTCAGGCAGGGCACGTGGCGCCCACTGATAGGCCAACAAACCTTAATACAATTTTTTTTCCAAATATATAATTTTTTTTTCAAAATTTCCATATAAAGTCAAAATGACATAAAGGTCCAGTTTTTGGATTTTACTGTGCTTTTCAAACCTTCATAACTTCTGCATATGACCTTTGTTTTGCGAATCACTTACGGCACTAGAATCGCAATGACGAGACCTTTTCGGTCGCTTAGGTTGCAACCAATTTTGAGAACTTTCATTTTTGAGCATTTTTTAGCAATGGACATGATCTCCTCATCACACCTCCCATTGGGAAGCTTTTGGACCCCAAAAGCCTTAAATTTCTTGCTCAGAAGATGAGGGTACAACCCCCTCAGCTTTTCCACTTCCATCCATCTTGCCTTACTTGGTTTGCTGCCCTTAAGCCCAATTCAAAGATAATCGACACTTCCCCTCTTAGAAGTGTGTGTCCTCCTGTCAAGGATGGCATCCTCCTTGAGCTCGTCCAAATATTTTGGCGAGAAATATTCTATTTATGGCAGCCGAATGTCACTCCCTTGATCAACAATCAATGGAGGATCATGCAAAGGTAAATTCTCCACATTGACAACAGAATACATTTGCATATATGAAGGCAAGTCAAGTTGAAATGCAGTATTACCAACTTGTTTAATAATATTGAATGGACCATAACGAATAGGCTTCAACTTTTTGCCTTCTCCTTGTAGCCTTTATTTGCTAATGTGAAACCGTACCTCATCACCTTCTTGGAACTTGTGATCAACTCTATGTTTGTCATGCCTCTCCTTGTACTTGCTTTGACTCTTTTCAATATGCTCTTGAACTTGCTGATGAATAAGTTGAATTCGCTCAATGAACATGCGAGATTTGTCAATGTCATTATGCCCATCAATGGCAACATCCTTCTCAAGAATGAAATCTAGTGGTGACTTTAGAAAATACCCAAACCAGGCTTCAAAAGGTGAAGTATTTGTAGAAGAGTGTTTCGCCCAGTTGTAAGCATGTTGAATATAATGCAAGTGCTGATCCCATAACTTAGGATGCTTGCTGCAATAAAATCTCAAAAAGATGCACAATGGTTCTGTTCACTGCCTCGGTTTGGCCATCTGTTTGCGGATGAAAAGCAATACTCGTTTTCAACTTGGTGTCCATCATCTTCCATATATTGGACCAAAAATTCCCCACAAATTTGGAATCCCTATCACTAACAATAGAACTAGGAAAACCATAATGAACCCATACATGTTGAAAATATAATTCAACAGTTTGTTCAACAGTAATAGATTTCTTACATGACATAAGAATACGCATCTTGTTGAATCTATCAACTACTACATAAAGATAATCATGCTGCTTTCTAGACATAGGTAGACCTCCAACAAAGTCCATAGAAACACTTTCCCATGGCCTTGATGGTACTGGTAATGGCGTATATAATCCAAGCTTCCTATTTCTAGGCTTGCTTGTAGCACATAATGAACAACCTCTAATGAAACATGAAACACTATCTACCATGTGAGGCCAATAACAATACCTCTGTAAATGTGCCACCATTTTGCTTACCCCGAAATTTCCAGCAACAAGAGAAGAATGAGCTTCTCTCATGACACTTAGTCTCTCTCCTTATGGTATACACAACTTGCCCAAATGAAACAACAAATTTTTATGCAAGTGATAATCATTCTCTTCAACTTGATTTCCGTCACTCAAGTTAGCATACACATCCTAAAATCAACATCTGATGCACACTGTTCTATGTAACTCTCATGTACAATAGAATCATTCTTAATCAAAGTAGAAGCACTAATAATAGGCCTTGAAAGCATATCAACAAATTTATTGAAAATGCCTTTCCTATACCTTATTACCAAGTGAAATTTTTGTAGGAAACCCATCCATCTAAAATAACATGATTGCTGCAATTTACTTTGCGACTGCAAGTACTATAATGGTTGGTGATCAGTATGTACAACTGTCTCTTTACCCATCAAATAGTGTTTCCACTTTTTGACACTTTGAACCAACACATACAACTCCTTATCATATGTTAGATAATTAACTACATCACCATTAAATGTCTCAGAATGAAAAGCGATAGGCTTACCATGCTGTAAGAGAACTCCACCCATGGCATAATCACTAGCATTGGTCTGAATCTCGAATGGTTGTCTCAAGTCCAGTAAAGCAAGGACTGGAGATGAACTGATCTTCTCTTTCAAAGATTCAAATTTTTCTGTTGTTTGCCTCACCATTGGAAAGCACGTTTCACACTTGTCACTGCATGCATAGGAGCTGCTATGGCAGAGAAGTTAGCAATAAGCTTTCTCCAATATTGAGCTGCACCCAAAAAACTTTTTACCTCTGTAATGGATTTGGGAGTAGGCCAATTCACAATGGATTCTACCTTATAAGGATCAATTCTCAATGCACCTCCTCCTACAATATGTCCCAAATAAACCAAATAAGTCTTTCCAAATTCACACTTAGACATCTTATGAAATAATTGCTCTTTCCTCAAAACATCAAGTACTTTATTAACATGCATGGCATGCTCTTCTCTAGTCTTGCTAAAAATCAAGATGTCATCTAAGTAGACTATAAAAAAATCATCAAGAAATGGACGCAAAACATCATCCATAACACGCATGAAAGTTGCAGGTGCATTACATAAACTAAAAGGAATAACTAGCCACTCAAAGAGTCCTTGTTTGGTTTTGAATGCAGTCTTCCAAATATCACTTTCTGCAATTATAACTTGATGATATCCACTACGTAAGTCTAACTTAGTGAAAAATTTAGCATCTTTCAGCTGATCTAACAAATCATCTATCCTTGGGAGTGGGTAACGATTTTTTATCGTAATTTTGTTCAAAGCCTTGAAGTCCACACACATATTCCAAGTTCCATCTTTCTTTGGAATCAACACTATCGATGACCCACATGGTGAAGTGCTTGGTCTTATGAGTCCCTTATCCAACAAGTCTTTAATTTACCTCTTTATTTCAAAATTCTCCATGATATACATGCGGTACATTCCTGTTTTTGGAAGAGGACAATCTTGTTGCAATTGAATCTCATGTTGAATCTCCCTTTTAGGAGGCAAAACTGTTGGCTCCTGAAACATCTCATAATGTGCATCAACTACATCATATAAATCTGACTTTAAATTGGGATCACAATTTTCAAATGACTCATGATTCACATTAGCTTTAGGCTTAACCATAAGAAGTACGAAACTCTTACTAGAATTCACTAGCATTTTTACTTGTCTAGCATTTACCATTGCAATGTTTGTCTTCTTGCGATGTGATCTAACAATAAACTCCTTGCCATATTTGAATAGATGATACTTGTTCTCATGGCAATAGAATATAGCTTTCCTATCATATAAGTAAGGACTTCCCAAAACAATTCCTCAAATATCAAGCGGAACAACATCTAATTCAACCGTGTCAATAAAATGTGCAATAATTGCAAAGCATAATATACACTTCTTTGAAACCTGTAAATTAGCATCCTTACAAATCGAACCAAGTGGATATGGTTTTGGATGTGGAATGGTCTAAAGTTTTAGTTGCTTGACTAAGTCTTCAGAGATAAGTTTCGCTTGTGACCCACTGTCAAACAATGCGTCAATTTTTGTATGTTTTGGAATAACTCTCACATTAAACAATTCAATTATTTCTTCTTCATTTGGAGCTTGTACATGATAGTTTGAAGTACTAGTACTTGGTTTAGTTTCAGTTTCTTTTTACTTCATGTTATTCAAACCCATGGCTGTAATTTTAGTTTCGTCACCTAAATCATCACTTAAGTCTTGTTGTGTAGTAGTAGCTACGGTTTCCTGCTTCCCTTTGTTTTTGTTAAATTGGGTTCTTTTTTCAGGATGTAACTTCCAACAGTTTTTCTCTTCATGGCCTTCTCTTGAAAAATGTTTACAAACCACTTTCTCTCCCTCTTTTTTGATAGATGCATTCTTTTTTCATTTTTCTTTTGAGGTTTTGTCTTTGTTTTTCCCCTTGAAAGGCTTGTTTCTACCCTCTTCAAAAGTGTTTTTCCATCTAGCCTCTCAATGTGTGGCTTGAACACAAACCCCATCTAGACTAGTAGGATTGAACATAAGGATAGTATGTTTAAGGTATCTATGTAAGCCTCCTATGTACTTTAGCAAAGTGTCTTGACTCTGCAAATCTACCCCTAATAAGAGAACTCTTCTCCTAAATTCTTGGGTGTAGTCTTGTACATTTTGTCCCTTAAGTTGTCTGAAATTTTTCTAATTCATGATAGCTTTCCGTAAATGAGCTAATGGATAAATTTTTTGTTTTATTGCAGTAACGAAATCAACCCATGATAAAATAATCTTACCATGTTTTTTAATCTCCTCCTTTGTCTTGGCTTCCCACCAAACAAGTGATGCACCTTCCATTCTCAATGAAGCTAGCTAAATTTTAGTTTCGTCATCATGAAGGTACTAAATTATCAAATAAACCTCCAATTGCCTTATCAAATTGTCAAGTTTTTTTGCATTGACTTCACCATTAAACATTGGAAATTCAAACTTAACATCAAGTTTTAAAAAAGGACTTTTACCAGTGTTCTTTGACTTGTGAGATTGATTCACTGAAGTAGAGGATGACAATGATGAGGAAGAGGATGAGGATGGTGGATATCCATTTCCTCCATTTCCTTTCTTTGGCTTATCTTCATCTTTATTTCCTCCTAAATATCCCTCTCCTTCCTTGTGAATTTTTGACCCTTCTCCTTCAAGTTTCTCATTTCTTTCTTGATAAAGAACTCTCACCATTTTAGTCAAGTCAAGGAATGCTTTCCTGAACAATATTTCTTCCTCCTTGGGATCAACTTCTTTAGGAAATTTTCCTTCTCCTGAAGTCATGCTTATGGCTTCTTCTACTTCTTTTTGAGGTGACATTGAAGTTGGAGATACTGACACTCTTGCCCTCCTTGGCTGAGGATTGCTTTGAGCTTTCACCAATTGACCTTCTCCTTTCTTAAGCTTTAGCCTAGTAAGCATTAAAACTCTTGCAAATTGTTAAACAAACTTTGCACAATAATAATACTAAGAGTAAAAATCTAGCCCTGATACCAACTTGATCTGAATGGAATGTGTTAGTTTTGTTGTGCTAAGTATCCAAACAATAATTAAAATGTGTGCATAAGGTCCTCTGAAGTTTGCGGGTGAAATAAATTATTTTATCTTAGTTAAAAAAAAATTTGTGTGAGGTTAAAGCATGTAAATTTCTTATAAAACATTGTACAATAATAAATAACAGAGAATTAAATATCACATGTAACAATACTCAGCAAATTTGATGAAGAAGTTCACCCCTCCTGGGTTACATCTGTTGGTCCAGCTCGCAATGGCATGTCCCTCATATATTATTGCTCAAAAATGGTAAGTACATGTGAATAAAATCCTCAAATGGCTATTCTCTCTATAAAAATAGCTTTAGAATGCTTGAATTAGTTAGTAATGACTATTCATTTGCAGAAAACAAAGAATGGATGCCCAAAACACTGAAAACACCCTAGTGGCCCTAGTGGCTCCTCAACCTCTCCTGAATCTACACCTACATAATATGACCTTTGATGGCTATGAAACCTTTGCCAATGTGTTCAAAATGTCGATAATACTCAAAATTAACTATTCATGCATCAAAATTGGTTGAAAATACAAGCATTTATGGCCAAAACAGTAAACTACCCAATTTTCGTTAAAAAACTCCACTAAATGTGGAGAACTCCAAATAAGCCCGAAAAAATTGGCTCTGACCGCTAAATTTGGTGGCATGCTTGATAAATGGTGGCGGTTAAATCTGGCATTAAATATTATGTTGGGAGTTGTCACATATGTTCCGTCGAAACTGTCGAACCAACCCGTCGTGGCTTAACCATTGGATTAAATGCCGCCTTAAATCTCCGTGGTCACATGCTCCTTTAAACCCACGTGGATAACATTTGTGGTAACCATCAGAAGGTGCTAGACTCTAGTCGCGGGCGTTAGGTTCTATGAAGTGGGGGTTGGCCCCCTTTTTCACTGGTGGTAAAACTTATGAAGTTTAAATACGCACTGCATCCATACCATGTTAAGAACCACTCGTGGCCCGAACATTCAGGTGCTCTGCCTACGAGAAGGAGGTCATGTGTTCCATTCCTACGAAATCTAATTTTTTTCCATGCCACTTTAACCTCTGGCCCAGGGCCACGTGGCAGCCTCCGAGTAGGCCATGTGGCACCCACTGATAGGCCAAAAAATCTTAATACAATTTTTTTTTCCAAATATATATATATATATATATATATATATATATATATATATATATATATATATTTTTTTTTTTTTTTTTTTTTTTCAAAATTTCCATATAAAGTCAAAATGAGTCAAAGGTCCAGTTTTTGGAGTTTACTGGGATTTTCAAACCTTCATAACTTCTGCATACGACCTCTGTTTTGCGAACCGTTTATGGTGCCATAATCACAACGACGAGACCTTTCTGGTTGCATAGGTTGCAACCACTTCTGAGCACGTTCATTTTTGAGCATTTTTTAGCTATGGACATGATCTCCTAATCACCGCATGTCAAGATATGAAGTCCAAGTATCATTCACCTCTATTCATTCATAAAACGCCAATGCTAGAAGGAAGAATTTTTAAAGAATATTTTAATCCTAATATCTAACCTCGATATGAGCCATGGAATAAAAGGTAAGAGATTCAAAGCTATGCCCTTTGTTAGTGTTATGAAAATGTGGACCTTATATTGTGCCACACACTATGTTGGGAACAAGGGGTAGAGCCAATGAACGAAAATTACATCCATTGAGATATTGTGGTGACAAATGAGACTGGACAATTTTGAGTTTTACGTTGTGGCTAAATGATTTTGGTGAAGTAGTGGGCCAGAGTGGGAGCATTATTCTTTTTGAGGAACTGACGCCAGAGCACTTGGCGCAAAGTAAATGGTCTCTGTATTTGAAGGGTATAGATATATTGACTTGTTTAATTTAACATAGTTTGTATAGTTGTGTTATATATATGATAATAATAATAATAATAAAATAAAAAATAAAAAGAGAGAGAAAGAGAGTGAGGGAAATACTCTAGGCATTAAAATAATCATTGTGTCTTGGGTAAATATCTAGTAAATATTACAATAATTTGTATATTTTCCTGCTTTTGTATGTGAGACGATGAGTCACCTTGAAGAGACCTTGGAAAACACCCATAAACTTCTTGATGAACTAGTGAAAATATATAATCCTTTTGTGGCAATACCTCCTTAGACCAAATTAATGGTCAAAGAAGCAAACCATTCTTGAAAATAGTCTATGTCATTCTACAGTCAAAGCACCCATGGGAAAAGAAAGAATGACATGGAAGAGGGTCTAAGCACTTCACACTTGGATCTAAATTGTAGCAAAAAAAGTCAGTCACAGACCTTCATAAGTTGGAGGAAGTAGACAAATTTCTATCCAAGTTGGGGCAGCCAGAATGGAAGAAACTCAGTTGGGCTCTCAATCCATCCATGCTTGCATTAATACAACCCAAAATGTGGGAACATCCTTGTGAAGAATTCAATCTCATCGTCGCTTCTTGTCTCAGCAGTATCATAGCTTTGACATCACCACCACTGTCTTACAATAATGATATCATGAAAGAGATATCGCAGTTGATAGTAGAAGCCCTTCATGGGTTTAACAACATCATGCTCCCTACCTTTCAGAAGCGACACATAATCTTAGAACTCATGGCATAGTTTAGATTTGACACATTCATGTTGAATCTGTAATGTGATTACTTAATCCTTCATGTGTTTGAGTACTTTTACACCAGCATTACATCAGCTCATCTAGACCGTGTCAAAACAAGAATGCAAAATATTGTGTCCTTGTTCCTAGAAGGAGATGCCGACATTTGCAAGATACTAAGATCCAAAATATTGACCATTTGGAGCAAGGAACTGATTATATCACCATCCACCTATGATCTAGTGGAGAAGTTTGAAATGAAAAACATAAAATTTCTCATAAGGGTGCTAACTAAGAAGGAGCTTAAAAAAATTAATGGAGGAATGAAAGAAAAAAGGTAGTAAAACCTGCAACAAGAATCATCTAAGAAGGAGAGGATTATGCTTTATCTCCAAGGGACCTTAGGCACTTAACCATTCATGTTGAGGTGATAGGAAGGAGGAAACAAGGATAGAACAAGAGCAGATTCCTTTAGATCATGGGGTGTATTTTATAGTTGGATCTATTGATTTTGAGGATGGTGAACAACAATGTGATATTATTCGGGGAGACTTGCAGGAGGAAAAGAATTTTAAAGTGCATGAGGAAATTCTACCTAAATTATGATATTGACGAGGTATATTCCTATACAACTAAGTCCATAGGTCTCCAGGGGAATGTCCATAAATAATATGTGCAATCAAGTATAGATAGTAGTCCACCAGTGCATCTGTGTTTGAAAATTGGAGGGGATGTCTTCAGAGATGGAGGAGGGCATGGAAACTTGAGTGAGGAGCCAAAAATAGTGAGCCGACATGATGATCATGATCACGAAGAGCAGTATGACATACATAATGTGAAAAATTAACCATTCCTAGAGAGTTAGTCAAAGGCTCAAGTTGAAGTTTTGGTCATTGGGAATCTGGCGGAAACAAGTGCATAGTCATTTAGCAGGGCACCAGAATTGCCAATAGAGACATTTCAAAGAAATATCACACATTTCAATACACGTCTTATGATTTTGAAGTAGAGAGTTTGGAAAACCTGAGACACTATCTTACAGGAGAACATAAAAAATTAGGAGCTCATAGGGGTATGTGCTGAGTCAACGACCAAGTTGTCTAGTGTAGAGGAACGTCTCAAGTCCCTCACAAGGTAGTAGGATGAATACAGTTGGGACTTACAGAGTAGCTTTCTAGAGGAGTACATAAATAGGGATTGCGACACTACCGACCCACCTTTATACATTAGGGAAAGCAGTGAAGATTTATCCAAATGGATCATGTTGGGTGACCGAGTGGAGCAACATGATTTGAGCATCGAGCAATATCAACATAGTATATTTTTTCCATGTGCAGGTATTCATCCTTCCCATGACATGGATTGGTGAGAGATTATGAGTTGGTACTCTATTAATGGGATGATTCTAAGGAGTACACTCTTAGCCAAGGGCATATCACAACATGGGCCCTTAGGCACATGTAGTGATGGAGGACTAAGGTGGTATCATAACCCACAGGTCCCAGGATTTAGGTGGCATTGGGATCCTAGTGGATCTTGATGGTAGGATTGGTGAGAGGATTGTTTGGAATCCAAGTATCGAAGGATCCATTAAATATCATTTAGCATGGAGGCATGGGATAACACTATTTTGTAGGGGACCCTGGTATCAATGTACATATGCTTATTTTGTGGATAACAGTGGATTTCTTGAGGGAAAGCAATCTTTGGGAGGGAGGATTTGTGATATTCCATTTTCTAGGCATAGTCAAAATAGACGTAATCTACCCATGGTATTTTCCTTCTTTTTTTAGGGAAAATAATAAAATAAGGTTTATAGAGATTCCATCAAGCCTATAAAAGGGGATAGGAGTTGGGCATTGGGATCATATGGAGTTTATCTATATTATTGTGTTTTTCTTGAGAACTTGGCGTGGCCATTTCCAATTTGATCCCAAGGATGAAATGATCTTAATTTGAATGTAAGTTTTGTTGTGCTAATCTCATCTTCAAAATTATAAACAACGTGTTGATCACTTACTTCATGTGCATAGGTTTCTTGAGCTATTTGTGAGTGTTAAACGGGTAAATCAGTTGAGTTTCATGTTAAATTCATGAGAATAAAATAATTAAAAACAAATGTTGAATAGAAGCAATAACATGTACAACAAACCCTCATAATGATCGATTAACACAATGTTTTGATGAAGGAGTTCACCCCTCCTAGGCTACATCTCCTTGGTCCAACTTCCATGGCTTGGGCCTCTGTATTAACTCAAATGTGAAAAAAATGTTGGTTACACTCATCTACTACTCCTGAAACCTTCTTCAATGTTTTCAAATTTCCAAATCTTCCAGAAATGCCTCTTCGTGCTCCCAATTTGGTCGAATTTTGCAAAATTTATGGCCAAAACAGTTTGGCCTAGAAAATCTCCACTAAATCTGGAGATAACTCCAGTTAGGGCCACTAAATTTGGGGGAGCGCCGAAATTGGGGGTTCTGCCAAATTCTCCACCATATTAACTGCGGTTTAATTAAGTACTAAGCGAGATTAAATCGAGATAAGTATGAGTTAGTGCTAAAAGCATGTTTTAGCATAAGCTCACATTAGCATATGCAATTAACATAATAATCATGGGTTATGGGTATTAAACCCACTCTTAACTTTAATATCCGCGCTTAACTATAACTCCACTCTATCGTTGGTTATGGAGTATGGTCCTGTGGGGCCTGGCCCCCTCCATTCCCCCGTCAGTCAATACATATGAACATAAATATAAGCCGCGACCTTTGAATGTTAAGTTTTAATGTTGTGGTCTAGCGGTAAGGGAGGTGCGTTGTGTGGGGGAGGTCATGGGGTCGAGCCCTGACCTCCGCGTGTATTAAAATTTTGCACCACAATATATTAAAACCCAACCTTTGAACCTGACCTTTGATAATATTTGTTTCACCATATAATAAAATTTGACTTTGATAATTGAATGTAATTCAGACTTTGGATAATTGGAATCCGACCATTGAATAATGTATTCCTCCAAACCTTGGTCCACCAGAGGGGGAATGTGGCGGCCCCTGGC
Source organism: Pinus albicaulis (assembly GCA_034641835.2). Taxonomy (NCBI): domain Eukaryota; kingdom Viridiplantae; phylum Streptophyta; class Pinopsida; order Pinales; family Pinaceae; genus Pinus; species Pinus albicaulis. The sequence goes on from CM076577.1 coordinate 483,405,688, forward strand.
TGCACCGCATGTCTACCTCTGGTTGGACTGTTCCAACCTTAATAATAATAATAATATAATTCAAATTCGACCCTAAAATCGAAATTCGACCTTGGTAGTAACATAAAAAAATTTCACCTTCAAAAAATCCTAGCGAATCCTATAGTGACACTTGTCACAATGTCATTGGGTAAAAATGATAGAATATTCCCAAAATATCCCTTTTCTGTTGACTCGGCTGCCAGTTCACCATTATGTCATGTTCTGCAATTTTTTTAGCTGTTTAGGAAAATGAACAACATGCCCTATCTTCCTCATCCGAACTCTGTTTTCAACGAAACGAATTGCACTGGATTCCTAGCAGTGATCTCTTCGCTTTCATTTAGTTTCCAATTTATTTTAAGCACTTTCATTTTTGAGCTTTAACACTGAGCACCTGATCATGAAAACCTGTGGGTGTGATTTTTCTGGTGGATCCATCCAGGGTCCACGATTGTGCTTTAGCGTCTTTGTTTTCTCTTTTATGTAATCGTGTGTGCCATTGCAGGGGATCTGATATTATTGTATGACATGTACTATTTTCTTCAATTAATAATATAAATAAGGGATGCATTTCTTTTATATTCCTTGTGTTCTATGTTTGAATTTTTAGTATTTCATTAGAACACTGAAATATTCTAGATATGTTGATTATTTAGCTGTTTGGGATCTTACACACTGATGAAATATACATTAAACAAAAATGACACTTTAAGAGATAATTGAAAAGGTAAATTTCAAAATATTGTTCCCTTAATTAAAAAAAGATTGAGTTGTTTGAAAATTTAAAAACAAAACAACTACTCAACTAAAAGTCAAATATTTTATATTAAATGGATATTTTAAATTAAAATTTTCCAACCTTTCAAACTAGTATAAATTAATAAATATAAAATTTCTTTAATTATATTATTATAATTTGTTTATATATTTTATATTCAAAATAATTTAGAAAACGTATTTTTTCAAAATTGGATGAAATGAAAAATATAAAGAAAAATTAGTTCTAAGTCTTTGATATTTTTGTAAATTCTTTGAGTCAATTTAGAAGCACTCAAAACCCCAAGAGCATGGAAGCAATATGCCCCTAGGACTTATATTCATAAAACTATGAAGGGTGTTCAAATTTTCTCCCCATAGCTTTGTTGAAAAGAAAAATGATTTGAATAATATGAATTCTATGATGTTGGATTCATTGGAATCCATGCTCCATGTAAATATCCTCACAGGAGAGTTGAACCATGTAGGTGAACTTAGTTAGCACCATAGTCACATACACTTTCTCACTTAGCTTGATTGAAATTTACCTCCTTGCAATTGTTGGCAGTCAAATCAGCTTTGTTGTGTAATAAAAAAGGGAGAGGGAGCGCTTTGTGACATTGGAGAAGATGACCGATCTACCACTTAGGGTGAAGGATTATTGATAGTATGCCCATCAAGAGTTGTTTCTACTTCCTCAATTACAAAATAATTTATTCCCTTTGAATCTTTGTTAGTTGGGGTGGTTTATATATTTCCTTGTGATCACAACTAGAGTTGGAATTTGATGGCAAAATTTCCTATCATGAGGCACTTTGGCTATCAAATATGAAAAAAATGATCAAACATCATCAACCATAAGAAAATCCATAAAAATGTGTTAGGATATTTCCAAAATTGTCAAATTAATAAGTGGGTGGTCTTTTCAATTCTAACTCTAATCTCACAAATTTCAATGGGAAATAAGTTTACATTAGAATCCTTATGTATGTTCACAGAGGAGAATAGACTAAAGTAGAGTTAAACCTTCGTGGCTATCTAGTAGATGGCATGGCATGTTATGCTTCCTTAATCATTGTTCTTTTCTTCTCTTTGCATTTTAAGATAAAACAATGGAAAAATTAGGGACTATGGTGCTAGCAATTCTTGTTTACCTTTGGAGGAAACGATCAATATATTCCAAACAAACACCACTAGCACAATATTTTTGTTATTAATGTTATTAATATATTTCCAAATTGTTCTGCTTCTTATTCTTTTCTCATCATAAATTATCATCACTGACATGTTACTTTTTTCTTTTCCTCATAAACTTTACCCACTCGTGAAGAATAATCAATATGAAAGATTGCATAAGCTTTAACCATTTATTAAGAATGATGGATAACCCTCTTGCATGACCAAATAAATGCTTATTTCTCTTGTTGGCTGATCACTCATTGCATTTCCTTGCCACAGTCCATCCACCTCTCGCCTTCTAAATGAATAATGCTCTTCTTTCCTTGGGTCCCATTGTTTTTGTGCTCTAGTATGTTGTTTTGACATAAGAACATTAAGAAGCCACAAGAATCTTCACTAGAGTAATAAGCAATGGCATATGTAATATTTTCATGCAACTAATGAAGGATGTCATTAACAATGAGAAAAAAAGAGATTTTGCAAACTCTCTTCAATCATATGGAGAGCATTCAACTTGATATTAGCACTATATTTAAAGATCAACAAAAAGTGTCCATACAAGTCAAAGATTTATTGCATAAAGTTTCCTTAAAAAAGCCAATATCATACTCCATTATTCCAATCCACAACAATAGTGCCTCAATTGTCTCATAGGAAACCCAATAAGGTTCTCTAAATAATACAAAACAATAAAAGAATGAAAGGTAAGTTCCGATCGCCAATGGTTTAAACAGACGCGATCAAACAAATTTAAATCCGGCCTATGTAATGAATCAGGTTCGGCTTTCACATATGGTAATCAGGCCATATAGTAAAATGCTCCAGATTGAAAACTTGCGACTGTTCAATAGATTGCCGCGTGGTCTGTGGGACCACCCGCGGACTTCGGCGCAAAGCGGAGGGCGATTATAAAGGGTTGTTGTATAATGTATGTAACACCTCCAATTGCGTTGAACGCATCGGACCTCCAACATGAACAAAACACTTTGACGCTGTGGGGACCACGGGGTTTAAAACTAAAACGCCCGTGTACACAAAAAAAAAAAAATCTCTGTGTATAAAAAAATAAAATGTACTCTGTTTTTCCAAATACAGACTCTGTCCTGAACACACAAAAAAATTTGTTCTTCAAATAAAAAGGACTGTGCCGATTCAAAACAAAAACTGAACTGACTGTTCACTACAATTTTAGAAAGCGGCTGGAGAAGAAAAATTGGAGAAAAAAAATAGAAAGCAACTCTACACAGCCACGGTTGAAAGTAACATTTCAACATGAGTGCCTTCATCAACATTGAATCATCCTCTTTTGAATCACTAATTCCTCTAAGCAGAGCTTATGAGTTTCAATTTCCAACGTTAATTCCTCCTCATAATCCATGTCAAAGATTTGAAAACAGTTAGATTTCAACATCAACTTTGCCTAGTGTTCTTTCATGTTAGAGTTATTCAAAATCTTGATCCGAAAGCTGGTGGTCATCTTCTGCGCGGTCATGTGGATCCCAGAGAGTAACGCTCAGTGTGTATGCCCAAAAACTTATGGGTGCTCTCGTTTTTGAAGTCGCCTAATCCGGATGAAACTCCCGCGGCAACTTTCTGTAAGCGCTCTTCATATCTTTTGAGGTCGAAGCGGGGCTCATCCCCTGTATTCCATATAAATTCTTCGATTCCATGTGGCCGAGCTCTGAAGTTATCCGGGCAGAAGCAGTAATTTCAGAGCTTGGTCACATGGAATCAAAGAATCTCTATGAAATACTTGAGATAAGTCCCGCTGCGACCTTAAAAGATATAAAGGCCTTGTAATACTGTTACCTGTAAACACCTTCGAATCTAACATTTCTGCCGAGGGTGGACGATCCCACATGCAGTGTCCGATGGGCAATGTGACCAGCGCAGAGGTTGACGACTCATAGGATGAAAAAAAAACCATTACTAATATCTGAGAGCCGAAGTGGGTATTGCTGAATCGCTTGCAAAAACTATAGGTAACAACAAAATGAGGGATGATCGATCATACATAGACGATTTATAGAGGAAAGGTGAGAGGAGGAGGAGAAAACCAGGGGAAGGTTTTAATTATATAGACAAATGAAGCCGAGGAAGATGTAGAGAAGAGGAGCGGAAGACGAAAACCTTTCTGGTATCGCGTTATCGTCAAATCAAGAAACAAAATATATGCGGTTATAGTAGATATCTGACTGCCGCGTGTGAGAGTCGGTCTATTGTGTAGTTGAGTGATGTTAGTCGATCAATTGTACCAAAAAAAACACAACCTACATAAAACCTTGGCATTGTCCACAGAGCCCACAGTTTTGCGGGGAAGGCAAGTTTCTAGTTGGAATCTGGCCAAAAAAATCTCTTTAATCTAATCGTTAAAGTGTGTAAATAGTTATTATGAATTTTTATAAGTCAAAATCTTGAAGCTGTCGCTTGACGGTTGTAACTTAATTTAAAAAATTTTCCAATAACTTAATTTTCAAAAATTTGCACTATTTTTTTTTCAAAATTATAGCCAAATTTTTATTATTTTCTAAACAAAATTGTGATCAAATTACACAAGAAGTAAAACCTTTTAATCAGACAACAGTTTTAGAGGATTGCGCATTGAATTTTTGTCAAACAACTTCCTATATGAAAATGGAACGGCGGATTGGGAAAGTATCTCCCATGTTGCGTGTGCTTCCATAAGCAAATTCAACGGCTATAATTTGGGAAAGTATCTTCCATCTTGCATGTGCTTCCAGAAGCACATTCAACGGCTAGAATTTCCTTCTCAAAACCTTCCGTTATCCAATATTCTTTTCTAGTGTGAAGGTTAAAATTTATTGAGAGGATAAGTTCTTCGCACATTGTGCTGACGCCAAAGAACTTGATCTTTGATGGCATAATTTTTGTATTATTGAAAGAATATGTTTCAACCAAAGAACTTGATCCTTGATGACCTTATTTTTGTATAATTGAGAGAATAAGCTCTTCGCACATTCTGCTCACGTGGATTCCATGAGGTTGAAACACAACATGTCAGATGTTTGTTAGAGTAAACAACAATTTCTGTGTGATGTTTTAACCAAAGAACTTGATACTTGATGACATTATTTTTGTTTTGTGTACCATTTTTATAGAAAATGGTTGGTTGATTATGGATATGCATGTCTTTGGATTGTGGATTAGCTATGTTTTTTATAAAAAATATAATGTAATATTTTAAAATGGTGTTGGATGATATAAAGTTATAATGTTGATTTTTTTTTTTATTAAATATTTTAAATTTTGAAAAATCATAACTTTAATTTTAAGTTATTTTGATTTTTTTTATCACTTTAAGTTTATTTAGTGAGTTGGCCAATTTCCATAATGATTCAAATTTAATGCATGGTACACATTTATATAACACCTTTTTCATAATAATAACTAAAAGATATGATTCTTATGTCACTACTACACTAAAGGCATTTTAAGACATTTATTTAAGACAAAATAAATCTTTTGTCTTAAAAAGTCACTTTTTATTTTAGTGATTTTACATTAAAATTTAATTTCAATTGAATTGTTTTAAATATAAAATTTAAGACAAAAATAATGTGAGACAAAAATAGTTTGAGACAAAATTTTATATTTAAGACAAAAACAATTTGAGACAAAAATATTTTAAGACAAAATCAATTTAAGACAAAAATATTTTAAGACAAAACTTTATATTTAAGACAAAAACAATTTGAGACAAATATTTTAAGACAAAGCTTTATATTTAAGACAAAAGCAGTTTGAGACAAAAATATTTTAAGACAAAAGTAGTTTGAGACAAAAATATTTTAAAACAACTTTATATTTAAGACAAGCAGTTTGAGACAAAAATATTTTAATATAAAACTTTATATTTAAAACAATGGCAACCTAAGACAATGAAAATTGAGACGAAACTCATTTAAGACAATTAGCAATTAAGACAAAACCATTAGCAATACTTCATAACAAGGTGATTGTCAATTGACTTACATTCCATGAACTAAAATTGTTTATTTTTTTAAATAAGTGAAAAATTTTAAATTACTTCATCTAAACTTTGATATAAATTTACAAGAAATTAAATACAATATAACAATAAATTTTTTTTCTCAATTGTTATATATATATATATATATCAAAACTATACATAAAGAAATAAAATAAAAAATACAAATTCATCCATATATGGATTTTAAGCTTTCATTATTTTCACTCAAATTCCATGAATAGATAGTGGATAATTATATTTTTTATTTTTGAAAATAGATATTCAAACCACATGATATTTGATCATGTCAATTTTATTTCTTTTATATTTTATTTTTCCTTTTTCATTAAACCACATCCAAAAAATATAATAAAAAAATAGATAAAAAAATATTATTTTTTGGTTGGCCACTCAAGGAGATTTAACTTTGAATCTCATGTTTTAACATAATACTTCATAACAAGGTGATTGTCAAATGAGTTACATTCCATGAACTAAAATTGTTTATTTTTTTAAATATGTGAAAAATTTTAAATTACTTCAACTAAACTTTGATATAAATTTGCAAGAAATTAAATACAATATAACTTTATATATATATATATATATATATTAAAATTAATGAAAGTTACAACTTTGCACATGCATTTAAGCATTTCTAGACGCCCTATGGGCCAGTGTGCATATGCACACTAGTCACTGTAGCTAGGCTACCAAAAATAAACTTACAACAAGCCTGCAGGGCTGGGCTTGTCACGCTTGCCCTTTATCCTGAGTGGCAAGCAAAATAAAATACATGGGCAGAAAATTAAGCTTTTCTCCCCTTCTTCTTTTCGACCTTCCTCAAAGCACCTTGTGATGGTGTGGCAGTGATAAGGGCTAACTGGTTTTATTCAGTGTTTGTACCATTGGCCTTATATGAATCTGAATTGTCTGAAATGTTTTGTCTTTTGTTACCCTCGGGGTCTGTTGCCACTTGTTCTTTTGCCAACTGGGTCGAGGGGGTGATGTCGAAGGGGTCTTGCATCTCCTGTTCTTTTGACTCTATATCTGTGGTTGTCTGTTGATGTTATTTTGGTTTGAGAACTTCTTCTTCTTCTTATTTTTCCTCCTCCTCTTCTGGCTCGCTTGTGGAAAATTGCCACCCTTTCGAAATTTTCACAGTCTTTTTTTTTTTTCATGTTGTCTATTTTTTCTTCCGAACATGTATATTGCAAATGGCTGGTGTTTCTATAGATTCTGCACCTGAATGTAGTATTTTTGAAGTCAAAATGTTGTATCCATTTCTGTTTTTTGTGTGTCAAACGTATGCATTATGGCAGCCCTTTACTGAGGTCCACTTCCACGCAACTACGAGCAAAAGTGTAGATACGCTCCTCTACGCATTGTGTATCTATTTTGATGTATCGCCCTAGAATGTTCCCAATGCAAGTAAGAACACTTTCGTTCCAGAAATGCAAGGGCAGATTGTAAAGTCGGACCCAGACTGGAATTCTGGACACTTCCATGGTGTTTGCGTCGAAATGCGGGAACCAAGGTGTGATGAAGAGCCCAGTGGAGCCCCAGAACCATTGTCCCACCCTCAAAATGTTATCTTTGGCTTCCGAGGATGCAAACTTGACATTGAAAAACCCCTTTGAACAGAGGTGGATTTCACAGTCCATAGTCCAGTTTGTGAAAATCCAATGGAACAACTCCATTGGTTTTGGCCAGAAACTGTTGAATCTGTAGATAATCGCTTGTGCTTCATCTACTTCTGTAAGCTCTATGTTCACTTCTGATATGATATTCATTTTCTCAACAATGTAAGGTTTAGGAGCATTGTTTGTTGTTTCCGCTGGAGTAGCGATTTTGAGTTTTCCCTTTAGAATATTCCTGTAGGAGGGCCTTTCAATTTTTCATGTCTTGAGGTGTTGGTTCCTTTATCATTACCTGGAGTTCTATGTTGTTTATTGGCCTATCCTCTCAGTCTCAGATTGAGAATGATAGTGGAACCGGAGCATATGGAATACTCATGTAAACTGCAAAGTTCTTGTAGTGATCGTCCCTTGTAGATCAAAGATTGTAGTTGACTAGGATACCTGGTAATTTGACCAATTTTGAGTTTCAGATCTGTGATCTCTTCATGGTGTTGTGCCCAAATCAAAATATTGTTTCCCTTAGGGGGCTTGATGAAAATATGAAAACGGTCATCACTTACCTCGTTGTCATTGATGGCTACGAGATTGTCCCTGGGCTTCAGCACTGGTTGCAGGGTTGGCCAGTGGACATGCATCCAAACGTTGGAGAGGAACAATGCGGGAGGAAAAGCATCGTCGCCCCGTGTGAGAGACAGGGTAACCCCCGTAGGCAAATGAAGCGATAAGTGCAGAGTCCCTTGGAAGTGAAACAGAGTTCGACACGCCTCATCTGTAGTCGAACCCAATGATTCATAAAGAGTCGGACTGTGGTGTCAGTTATGTGGATATTCACCCCTAATCCCAACGAAATTCGTGCTCCAGCATTCGCTGATCCATTGCGTCTGCAGTTTGTAGCTTTCTGGGGGAATCGCCTTTGTTAAGAAGCTGAGAGACTTGAGAAAACAGTGGTAATCATCCATAGTTGGTGCCAAGGAGTGGCAATGCCAAACTTGAGCCATCGAATGATAGAAAGGAAGCAGCCCGAGCCACCATTTGGTCCTATCGCAGGTAAGGGAGGTCGTTGCCTTATCTCCCTGATGTTCAAACCCATAAACCCTAGCCGCCATTATTGTTCGCCCTCCTCTCAAAAATCCTTCAGGGTGAATTGTTATATATATATATATATATATATATATCAAAACTATACATAAAAAAATACAAATTCATCCATATATGCATTTTAAACCTTCATTCTTTTCTTTCTAAATAAAAAATCAAAATTTTGATTCTTGTATATGTCTTATAGTCACATCTCAATTTTCTTTTCACTGTCGAACAAATATATCAAAGAGATAAGTAACAATAATTTAATTATTTCTTATATAAAATTTTAGTATTTAATTATATATATGAATGCATTATTAAGAAACCAAGTAATATTAGTAATTGATATTAAGAAACCAAGTAATATTAGTAATTGATATCATTTCAAACTAGGGAATAACGATTATATGATTTATCTTCCTCACTCAATAGAGATATATGTAAAGAAATTGTGAAGGAGGTTGAAAGAGTACTCTAGCATAAACTTTAATTTAACCTAAAGAGCCATTGTCAAGCCCCTATAGTCACCCATATCGGAGACTGACTTAGCGCACCCAGATGGCCCATCACTATAGGTTTGTGGTGCATCTAACTCATTTCATCTCATTGATTTTCTTAATCTAAAACTATGTGATTATATACTACACCTCACTTTTTATATTTCACGATCATTAAAATTTATAAGTTTAACACTTATTGAAGTATGTAGATAACAATTCCATACAAATATGCCTTAACATAACCAATATGCAAATGTTACGAACGAAAGTAATCTTATATAATAAAAAACCTAAGTAGCCTAACAATGATAAAATATTCAAATGTGTTGTACAATCAAGTGAACTCTAGTCTCGTATAAAATTTTAAATTATAAGAGTACACAATTCATACAAACCTACCACCAAATTTCCTATTTCATTTACAATCATCGATCACAACTTTGTCATAGATCAAAATTGTTTCACTTAATAGAAATAGTAAGTACTCTCGTATGCATGGAATGTATGAAGAGTTAAACTAAGTGAAGGAAAGAAAGTTAAATCTTTAATTAAGTATAATATTAGAAGTCAAGTGAGTCAAATTTAAAAAGGTAAAGCCTTGTCAAGAAAAGCTAAGTGAAGGAAAAGAAAAATGTCAATTTATGTTAAAGTGAAGTTCGAAAAGTTTAGTTAAAATGTCAAGTCATAGTTTGCATGAAGAAAATAAAGTTAGAGTTTGCATGATTCCATATTTAGCAAGGTTTCAAAGCACCAAACAAGTTAAGAAGGTCATGAGATACTTCCACTAAGATCCTTGGTTATTATGAGTAGTCTGCAAGTTGAAGTTTCCATCCATTGGTCCATAAGAAGAAACAAGAGGTCGTTGAGAGTTTGTAAACCCAACTACTAAATTATTAGCGTGAGTAGCCTATAGAGCCACCACCATGGACCAAAGAAAGAGTCTCCACCGTAAGTTGTAGCCATGAGCCTCCATAAGAATATGCATAGAAGAGCTTAGCAAACTTGCTAGTAGTTGTTGGGAGCCACCGTTAAAGTGAAGGTTAAAATGTTTATTTTAAAGATAATCAAGTGTATGTGATGTTAATTTCTCGAAGGCTAACACAATAAGGAAAGAAGGTAGAAGAAAAACATAAAGACTACAACCATGGGTGACAAAGTAAGAATGAAGCAAACCAAGAAAAGAAATCGAGAGGTAGAGCCAAAGTATCTTGAAGATCTCATAGAGGTTCTCTCCACAGTCGAGGCATCTAAAAGACAAGTAAACAAAAATTGAGGATGAATGGATCAGGATAAATCTGGTAACACTTCCAAAATTTACTAGTAAATTTTTTATTTTTTAGGAACTATCAAAATGAAAACTTTTCTTCGATGTAAAGAATTGATTGAGTGTCGGTATAATAAACCATGTGATGAAGTATGTGATATATTAGTATTGGATCTTATAAAACATGCATTGGATGAGAAGTCCTTGTGTAAGGTAGCAAAAGATACATCTTCCTAGGAAGCATGGAAGACCCTGGAAGTAGAATTTGGTATAAAGGAAGTGACATAAAGAAAAAAATTATGTTACAGTCTGTTGAAGAATCAATAGAAAGTTAACTACAATTCTGAGATTAAATGAGCAAGACTCTAGGAGGAAAACAGAGTTGGAGAATCCCACTCAAATGTGGATGATGGTCATAAAGACTATAAAAGTGAAACCCATCATTCAGACATGAATATGGAACAAGAAGACACACAAAAGATTGCATAGTAAGAAGTTGAAGCCCCTATGTGTGAGGTAGAGTAAGAACATATAAATTCTCGAGAACCCAAATGTAACATGGATGCTGAAGATGATGATGAATCCCATTCTGATGAGACACATGTGGATGGTGACTAAAAAGTGAGTAGTGAATTGGTGAATCCAACAATAGTCCTTGTTGATGATGGTGAAGCTTCCAATAAAGAAGTGAATGACATGTGTGATCTAGTTGGTATGATTGTAGTTTATGATGGTCTCTTTGCATCATAGTTTGAAGCATTTAAGTTTGAAAATAACAAAGAAATTTTTTCATATGAAGTAATGGTTTGTAGAGTTGAATGTGCATCTCTCATGAATCCAGTAACAAATGATGAATTTGGAGAAGTTGAAATTATTAATGAGCACGTGCATGCTCAAATATATGACCATAGAGTGGATGAAAATTATTTTGATGAAATTTGTGGTCTCTTTTTCGAAACAAGGATTGATTGTGGAAATATGGAAAGTGCCATGTTTGATGAAGAATTGAAGGCTGAAACTACCATTGTAGTAGCAAGTTGTAACAACCCTAGTCAAAAATCCATGTAAAGTTAATAAAGGTAAAATAAGACCTTGGTCGTGGGACACGTATTCCAAGTTGTGGGACACGTATTCCAAGTTGAATGTTGCGCAAAAACATCCTAGTGGGTGTTCATTTCGGTTTATTAATGGTTATGGAAATTGGCAAAGGCTTTGGAAAGGCATGAGGCATTTATTGGCATTGTATTTATGAAAATAATGGAAAACAGGAGAAAAGGGAGGTGAAAGATCACAAGTTGCATGTGAGGAGGAAAATAAAGCAAAATAATGGGAAAATGAAGAAATTATAGGCCTCATTGATAAAAAGGCTTATGAGGATCAGTTAATAGCTTTTGCACAAACTTTTTCAGTTCAATTTTTGGAGCTCTCATTCTATTCTCTCTCTCATACTCTTGGACCTTTGAGTTTTCCTAGAACACTCTTGGAGGATTGTGGCATACTTTGGATTTGGAGAAAGAAGGCAAAGGAAAAGCAAGAAAGCACAAGAGGATAGTGAGATCGATAGCTATAGTGGGTTTTGCTTACAGGTAATGAGTTTCATGTATGGTTATCTTACTAGTTGTGGCATGCATGGCATATGCATGTGGTTTTTTGGTTATGATTTGTCAATGGCATGGGGGATTGCATGGATTGACAATGGTTTTGCCTAGCCTTGCTATTTCCTAGATAGCCATGTTGTTGTGGGTTTTACTTTTGTTTTCTGGTTGGTTTTCTTGTGCTTTTGGTTGTGGGTTGAGTTATTATTTCCTAGAAGCCTTGGTTGGAAAAATGCTCAGGAAGCCCTTGGTGGGTTGAGTTACTAGTCCTAGAAGCCCTGGTTGGAAAAATGCTCTGGAAGTCCAACAACAACTGTGTGTTGAGTACTAGTCCTGGAAACCCTGGTTGGAAAAAAGGCGTTGGAGCCCTAGACAACTTGGTTAGAGAACAATATGGTGATGGTTAGTGATGTTCGATCGTGAAGTGGAATCACTGATTGAGGGTTGAGGTGGTTTGGCCTCTGGAATCCCTGGTTTGGTTTTTATTGATTTGTTCTATGAGATCAAACATTCATGCTTGGAATATGGCATGAGGGTGACTGGATGAAAGAAATATTTGGTTCATCCTAGCTTATGGTCAGGTGGTTCATGGAAGTTCCATACCTAGTCAGCCCATGCAATCATCAATGGGAGCTATTTATCCTTGGTATTTTATGGGTAAATATACTTGTTTATATGTGGCTTATATCATTGCTATATCCTTGATATTTCTGTTGGTTATGATTGAGTTTTATGAAAATGATAATGTATGGCTCTCATCATGTTTTGGTTAATCACTAAATTTACAATGACTATATGGCTTAATAGATGGTAATGCATTTATTATGATGAGGCATCAATGCTTCTTAATGATTCTCAGATAATTGTGAGACCCTTGTGCTCATGTCTATTATTTTAACCTTTAGAATGCATATTTGTGACATGTTTGACGAAATGGTTGTCATGGATAGTAGGGGTCCGCTCAAGTCCTTGTTCAAGTATTTACATTTTTATCATTATTTTGATGTTACTTTTAATTTTTGTAAGTTTCATGGAGTTTTGGGTAGTGGCATGAGTCCTAGATCTGAAAAAGTGGCTCAGAATCCAGAGTCATTGGCACAGAACTACGTAGAAAATTCCCTAGTCACAGGCATGCCTTGTTGTGGGAGTGACTAGATGTTCTAAGTCGCAAGCATGCCCATGTCAAGGGAGCGAATAAGGCTTTGATGAAGAAAAATGTCAGTTTGTCTCAAGGGTTGGTCACCTGGATGGGTTGGATGGCTCCTAGGGGTTCTGTTGCAAGTGGACAAGGTCAGGTTGGTTGTGTTCCATCGGTTCCACTTAACTGATATATAGGGAGTTGAATAATATCATAGTAACTCTTCGTCACATGTTTTCCCCGGTTGGCCGGTTACTTGGGTAGATGTGGGAGGAGGGTGTTATAGAGTGGTATCATAGCATGGTTCCATTCTCCTTGGGTAATGTCTGGATTATGTTCCCCTTGGATGGATGTGTTGTCGTATGTACATGTTGGTTGCATATAGGTCCTTGTGCTTGTGATCTATGTGCTTGTTGTGTATGCATGGCATTGGTCATGATTGTAGTGGTGTCTCCATGTGAAATTTGATGGTGTCGTTGTTGAATGTATTTGTTGTGACTTTATGCCAGTCGTGCATCAAATATGTGTATTAGTTGATAACACATATGTCGATCGTGCATCGATTATTTCACATTAGTTGAAGGAAATGTTGGACAATGGATACATTAGGGAAAGTGTATCACCATAGGGCACACAAGTATTATTTGTGAAGAAGAAGGATGGTACTCTCAGATTGTGCATTCATTACATGCAATTGAACAAGGTGACCATTAAGAATAAGTATCTGTTGTCGAGGATTGATGATTTTTTCAATCAATTGAAGGGAACAACAGTGTTATTGAAGATTGATCTGAGATTAGGATATCATCTGAGATTAGACTATTGACTATTAACATTTATCCTAAGGGTTGCAGAACTAGGGTTCATAGATAAAATTGTATTCTATGGTTTCAAACCCTTATTGTCTCCTTCAAGGGGTTTCTTAAGCCCTTCACAAAGACTTCTTTTTGCTAACCAGATGGATTGTTTCTTTCACACATGTATGGAAACATACTTTGCAAATCATATTGTAATATATTCATAAGATGATATTATTGGTATTGACTACACCTTATTTGGAGACATAATTTTTATTGTAGGGGTTGGTACCTTTCTATTGGATGTGGTTGGTGATGTGAAGACTACTCACCTTCTAGTAAAGATTCATACTAACTCTAACAAGCCTATGGATTCTTGTTTATAAAGGGAGACCCTTGTACAGCTGTCGCATGACTTCTGCCAGGCATGTGAGCTCATTAATACTCCTTACGCCCTTACAATTTGCCAGAATCTTACAACCTTGGCTATTCATTCCAAGCCGGCTGGAGGAAAAACCTAAAAAGCTCAAAAACCTTGGAGTGCCGCGGTTAATATAGGCTTTTACTTTTGCGTTTTTAGCTAGGAATGCGCGAGTATGTGAATAAACTGCGTTCTTCACCAGCACTTTTCGGAAGTAATCTTAGCGGTACCCCTGTAAGTTAAAATGCACGGAATTAAAGCTGAAAAAGTTGAGATTTTGGTCAGTGGAAGGTTACGGATGAGATTTTTTAGGGATGAGTACGCTTTGATAAGGTGCATGTATCCCACACCTTAAGGAACTAATCCCTTGATGTGAGGAGCCTATCCCTTTGAAGGAGGGTTCTATCCCTTTAATGGTGGAATCCTAACCTCCTCATCTGCTCTATAAAAGGAGGCATTGGGTAGCCTAGAAAGGGTTAAGTTAAGCTGTTGGAGATTGTGATTGAAGTGCTGTTGAGATTTAGAATTCCTTCTACTGAGCTTTTGAGAGGAAAGATCACATACCTCTTTATGCTTCTAGAGGAAGAGTGCAAGACTTATCAAAGTAGAGGAGATTCCTGCTTCGGACCCCGGGAAGGCCTTTCGAACATCAAGGCTAAGGTTGTAAGGTTCTTTTGTATATTTTAAGATTAATACAATCAAGTTCTGTTTTTCTCAATAAATTGTCGTTCGATTGTTTATTTCAATAAGTTGTCGTTTGATCGTTTATTTCATAGATTCCTTGATCACTATGATAGGTATGTTTTATGATTATTTGTTATACAGGTGCTATTGATATTTTCTTGTTTGTGATTGCAGATCAACGATAAATGATACTTTCTTGTGACAAAAGGGCCCTTGTTGCGACGAAGGATTATTGATGCAATGGAAGCACTACGACCACAAATAAGCATTTGGATCTAAGGTAGGATCGACACCTTCATAACATTTATTTGTAAAACAAATATATCTAGAGAAAGACAAACTTAGTTGTTCGTTTGTTGCTAGATTGTCTTCTGACACTAGGGAGATCGGTCTTGTCCGCAAGAACGATTTATCCGGCCAACAAATTGGCGACTCCGCTGGGGAAAGAAACTTGTTGTTTTTGGTTCTCTTTTATTTTGATTTGAGGAAAAGTTTTTCCTGGTTTTTGATTAATGAATATCTGCCTGGGTAGCTTAGTTTTTCTTCTTTTTTTTAAAATTTTGAAATCTTTTATGTTTTTCTTGAAGTTTTCAGGGGACCGCACTTTGTCTTCACACACAGTGCGGGCATTTCCGCACTTTCATTAGGTAACCAGTGCGGGACCGCACCTGTTACTTATGGAGCCTGCGGATCCTGTTAAAATTCTTGAAAAACTTAGATTTCTTCTTTTAGTTTAGTTTAGATTTAATTTAGGATTCTTAGCATCTACCCAGATCTGTATTTCTCTGTCAAAAATCTCTTGTTTCTGAATTTCTTTCGGCAAATTCTTCATCTCATCAATCTCCATTAAGTTAATTGGGTGTTTTGAGTCTCTTTTTTGAGAAATTCTTAATTTGATTTCCTTTGGTCATTAATTGAAGGTTTGTCTCAGTCTTTTCACAATTTTTGCATCTTTTTGTGTATGAGTGTTAATCGGCTTTGAGTGTTTTTTGATCTTTGGAACTCTCACTCGATTTTCTTGACTTCCACTTGATTGGTTCTTAGATTACATTAGAATCATCTTGTGTTTGAGAATTAGTTTGCATAGATCACATTTGCATAATTAGAATTCTCATTTTCAGAATATGAATGAAAAATGTGCATAGATTACATTTGCATACTTTTCAAGTGAATTGTGCATAGATTACAATTGCATAGTTTACATTCTGAAAAATCAATCTTAGATTTAGATCATTTTTTCTTTGATTTGAATTTGGATGTTTTTATGCTTGTTTTAAAAACACAAAAATATAAAAAATTGTTTTGGGATTGATTTGCATTAGTTTTTCTTGATGAAATTAGTGCATTAGAGAATTTGTTATATTTTCTCTTATTTATCAATCTTTGCATTGTTGGAAGTGGATGGAAACTCTCTCCTTACTTTAGGTAGGATTCATCGAATTGAAAAGATTACATTATCATATTCGATTGCATTCAATTTTGGTTCGGGTCATAACACCATTGGTTTCATATCCATTTACCCTTTTGAGTAATAACAGCCTAAATAACACAGCGCTTAATTAAAATTCATCTAGTAATTTTTACATTTTTAGGGCTCTTATCACCAACATAGCTTAGGCTAGTATCTTGGAGTAGGGAGTAATTAACTCTCCAAGATAGCTAAAACAAACAAGTAGACAAATCTTGCGGTAGGAAGAATTCCAGTTGTTGCATGTATGCTCTGGGAAGCTCCTCTTAAAGGAGTTAAGCACGAGATCATATCTGAACCAGTGGGGTAATCAATCCTTCCTCATTGGGAACGATAGAAGATATACACGTATTAAAAGCGGTAAACCTCGGATAGACCATTGTCGAGGAGCCAGGGGTCACTTGTCGGTAAACCTTGGATTATTTCAAGGAGCCTGGGGGGGACACATTGCTGCCCACTGTCATCGTGTTGTCGGTCGTAGGCATTTGTTCCCAAGGTATATTTGTTTCGAGTTGGTAACCTTGGTGGCCATAATCTATAGGGTTCATTCCTAAGGTGACGGTGGAGGGAAGATCCTTGTACACGGCGCGAACGTCGGCCTAGACTCACTTGGACTCTCTGGGGGGTTATCCTCACTCGAGATGGTTTTATGAAGAAACTTGTGCCAGTTTGTTTCATTAAGCAGGTTGTCGGGGTAACTGTTCCAACCGTCCTTTCTGTATTAAATTCTACGATGTTGGATTTCATCACCAACTAGTGTCTTTAGTATGAGAAGTTACTGTTTGTGTGTGGTTTTACTCCTAGATTTGATAGTGCGTGTGAATTTGTTTGTTTTTACTTTTTGAGACCATAGGTGTGAATTGTGAATTTTAATTGTTAAGTGTAAATTGTTAATTGTTAATTTTAGTTTTAAATTGTTAATAAAATTCACTGAAGTTGAATATAATGGCAACTGTTCTAGAATTTACCAACCAAGGAACCCCTCTTAATAGAATCTAGTACTTTTCCTTGCTTTGGAAATGTTGGTCCTCCTTATATGGCTACTTTGTCATTACCTGGATTTACCATAGGTTTACCGGTATGGTTATTTTCAACTTCATTGGCCTCTAATACTCAAATTGTTCCACCTCAACCAGATGCTTCACCTCAACAGAGTTCACCATCTCAACATCACCAACCTCATGTTGACCCTTTACCTTCTTCATCTAACATGTCTTCCTCTTTTTCTTCTTCTTCGCTTGGTAAAAGCCTTGATGCTAGTAACCAAGTGACTAATAAGAAGAAGAAGAAAGGGAAGAAGAAGAAGAAGAAGCAAGATAAGAAAGAAGTCAACCAACCAACCATGGATGTGAGTGTTGGTAATGTTGAGGAAACCTCCAACATGCATCGCAAACCCAAATACCCTTGCAAGCTTTGTAAGGGCAACCACTTCCTTATCAATTGTCCTGGTATTCTTAAGGTCTTGGAAGTATGATCAGAAAAATCCTATCAAATTATTGTCGATGCATCAACCAATGATTGTCAAGTTCCTGGGAAAAAGGGTAAAGTTAGGTTTCCTTGTAGGTTCTGCAAAGGGAGTAATCAAACTCACATTTGCCCTCACATGGATGAAGCCTCAAAATTGTTGGAAAACCTTACTGTTCCACAGCAACAACTTCCAACTGGTTATCGTAAACTTTCTCCCAACCTATCGTCAGTTGACGAAGTGATTGATCTAATTCCAAGTACAGACAATCCCACTCTTCCATTGGAGAGTGCAACTCATATCTCTCAGGTTCATGATCCTTTAGTTGATCGAAGGCCCGATTTAAATTCCACATTCAATCGATCCCATTCTCTCACACAACGAGATGAACTTCATAAGCTCGGAGTTCTTCTTGTTACATCAGATTCTTCTACGCCAGGGGGAATTTCACCTGTTTCTTCAGAACCCCCTTTAGGTACCGAGGTCTTTTCCTTTGATTGGAGTAGACTAACAAAACCTCGTCTTCCTTCCTCCATTCCTTTCCAAATCATTGTAAAGTTGGGTGGTAGGGACATACACCGCACACAAGTAGATGAAGGGGCTTCTGTTAGTATTTTATCCTCAACTGCTTGGAAAGCTTTGGGTTCCCCTCAACTTGTGCCTATTACGCAGAATCTGAAAGCTTTTAACAGAACCATTAGTGAACCTTTAGGGATCCTTCCTAAGTTTTCTATTACTTTGGAAGGTAAAACTGTCTGTATTGATCTTATAGTAGTTCGAGGCCCCTTGGATTTCAATTTACTCCTTGGGCGAGACTATGTCTATGCAATGAAAGCTGTCGTATCGACACTCTTTCGCGTGATGTCTTTCCCTCACAATGGAAATATTGTGACTGTTGACCAACTTTCATTCCCTAGTCTTGTTTCGACTACCAATAATCCGACATCCCTAAATGTTCCTGATTCTAAAGTGGTATCATCCCCGCCACGGGTTAATTATGTGGCAACTAGTCCCATGTTTTCAGTTACCGATGTAAGCGAGCCTCTCACTGTTTGCTCGTCTTCCTTTGACTTAGATCCGGTAATTGACATGGAAAACTCTATGGGATTATTTGAACGTGATGTTCTTATCCCTTTTGAGTCCCTTGACATGTGTTCCTTCCAGAGAACTGTTCTTCCATCTGATGAAGAGCTCTTAGAAGCCATGATCAAGGTGTGTCCATTGACATGTGTTTCTTCCTGTTGGAAGCCATGATCAGTTAGTGTGAGGATAGTTCCTTTTACTGTGTCAACCTCATTAAAAAATGAATCAGTGTGTGTGAGGATAGTTCCTGTTACTGAATCAACCTCATTAAACAATGAATCAGTGTGTCTGAGGATGGTTCTTTTCTTGTGTCAACCTCATTAAAAAATGAATCAGTTAGTCGAGAGCATAGTTCCTTTTCTTGTGTCAAGCTCGTTTAAAAAATGAAACAAGCTTCGGTGAGGATAGTTCCTGTTACTGTGTCAACCTCGTTAAAAAAATGAAACATGTAGGTGAGGATAGTTCCTTTTACTGTGTCAACCTCGTTAAAAAATGAATCAGTCGGCGATGAGGATAGTTCTTTTCCTGTGTCAACCTCATTAAAAAATGAATCAGTAGGTAGATTGTAGAGTAGATTAATAGATTAGATATAAATAGTTTCTTAGGATAGTTCCTTTTACTGTGTCAACCTCATTAAAAAATGAATCAGTGGTCTGAGGATAGTTCTTTTCCTGTGTCAACCTCGTTAAAAAATGAATCAGTTGGTCAGAGGATAGTTCCTTTTACTGAGTCAACCTCATTAAAAAATGAATTAGGTATGAGGACAGTTCTTTTCCTGTGTCAACCTCATTAAAAAATGAATCAGTAGGTTATGTAGGTAGATTAGAAATAAGTAGTTTCTGAGGATAGTTCCTTTTACTGTGTCAACCTCATTAAAAAATGAAACATGTTGTCACGAGCATAGTTCTTTTCCTGTGTCAAGCTCGTTAAAAAATGAAACAAATCCTCCCCTAATTGAGTCGAGTCTTTGAATAGACCTCGTAAATGTTAAGTCATATATTTAGGTTATTTTTTAGGTTGGGTCTTTCATATGATCTCATAAATGAACCTTCATTCCATCCAGCTATTAATTACCATCTGTGTACTTAGTTGAATTAAATGAAGCTGGGGCGGCATGCGCTCTAGCAGTTACGCTTAGGGGGCATCAAGCACAGTTTTCTCTTTGTTTCAAGCTTGTGTAAAAATGAAACCACTTTGAAGCATAGTTTTTCTCTGTTTCAAGCTTTTGTAAAAATAAAACCTATCTGGAGTCAATTTTGGTTATTTTCAAAACTCGTTAAACTCATGAAAATCCCGAGATCATTTTGCTATTTTTCATTCTCGTAAAACATATAAAAATGCCGAGTTCTTTCCGTCTTTTCCTACTCGTAAATTAAATTGAAAGTCGGCCACATGAGTACATTTTTATCCCTTTTTCGAACTCGTTAAAATTTACAGAAAAAGTGAAACCATGAGTACATTTTTATCCCTTTTTCGAACTCGTTAAAACTTACTGAAAAAGCGAAACCTCCGAGTTCTCTTTTAAGCCCTTTTCAGACTCTCTAAATATGAAAAGATCGCCGAGTACTTGATTATTCGAACTCGTTAAAGTAAATGAATGATCGTCTCTTCAGTATAAGTTTACCCCTTTTACGGACTGAAATGGACTATTTACGAAAAAGGTATACGTTGACTAAATACGGTAAATAGAGTTCTCTCCCGCATTATTTTATCCTTTTTCGGGCTCGAGAGACTAAATTTACGAAAAAGAACACCCATGGAGTTTTCTTAAGTTTTTCTTCTGACTCCCTAAAATTGAAAAACACCGAGTTTCTCCTATACTGGACTCGTTAAAATTTAACAGTAAAGGACCTGTTTAATTTTCAACAGGAACGAACCACTCCTTCTTAGGGTTCGAATCTTAAACTAAGTTGGACTCATCCAAAGGATGAACTTATAATCAAGCAAATGTTATCCTCCTCAAGCTTGTCAAAAATAAAGAGGTACTTGCCAGAAATGGTGGGGGAAAAGAGAGAAAAACGAACCTGTTTGTTACATTTTGATTATTCGGAAAACCGTTAACCACTCTTGAACACGACACTTTTTGTCCACCTGGGTTGGGAAAATCCTTTGCCTAACAGTTAATCAAACCACATTGAAAGTCTTCAGCCGGTTTCTGGGTATTAGCTTTGGGTCAATTGTCACCAATCCATCTGCAGTGTCGTTATGTGTTCAAGAGGACAGTTCAAATAAACCATTCATCTACAAAATATCTGTCATTCATTTTTGACCATCCCTGAGTCAGTCCTTGCCGATATTTTCAAAACTTGATCTATGATTTCGTGTTTTGGGTTTGCCTACGACAGATCACTTTCTATCGACGACAACTCATTATCTAGGAAGTTGATCCAGAAATCGTCAGTACCTTGAAATCTGCATGCCTCAATGGCAGGTTTCTCGCCTTCGACGACAGGTTGCATCATTGACCTTCGATTGAATGATTCCTTTACATCATTGACTGGTAATCAAGTGGTTTCTACCATGTTCGACTTCAACACATTTAATCACATGGATAGAATCGTACTAGTTCGAGAAGCGGAAATCAAGACCCTGGATCTAGTTTCTACCATCCAGGCTGCGAGGAATTTTGTTATCATTAATATAGTGGACTATTCATATACAGATGGCTGCGTCCATGCTGTGTCTACACATGTCTATACTGTGATGTATTCAAAATCATTCCTGTATCAGAACAGTTTAGAGTAGTTTCTAGTTAGTTTTGATCTGAGTATGGGAATGCCTACCTCAGTGATGATATGATTACATATATATATATTTTGCATTGAATGTTTTGACAGGTTCCGACTGGGGTGTCCACAGGATGATCCTTGAAATGATAAAGTACTTCACTCTTCATATATGACAGACTTCATCTTCATCTATTTCAGACTTCGCACTTTAGGGGGCAATCTGTTACACTAAAAATGTCACCTTGACATTCTATTGATTGTATGAGCTCATTGAAACTCATACTTACCTCCTTTGCAAGTCTTACAACCTTTGTTCCTCATTCCAAGCCCTGAAAATGGAGGAAAAACCCTTAAAACTCAAAAAACCTTGTGTACGCAGTTAATATGAAGCCTGCCTGCGTTTTTAGCTAGGGTACGCAGGTAAGGTGAAGATAAACTGCGTTCTAGAACGCATTTTTCCAGTGTTATAGGTGCGGTACCCCTGTAAAGTCAAAAATGCGCGAAATTAAACCAAAAAAGTTGAATTTTGGTCAATTCTAGAAGGTTCTGGATGAGATTTTTTGGGGATGAGTACGCTTTAGTAAGGTGCATGTATCCCACACCTTAAGGAACTAATCCCTTGATGTGAGGAGCCTATCCCTTTGAAGGAGGATTATATCCCTTTAATGGTGGAATCCTAACCTCCTCATCTGTTCTATAAAAGGAGGCATTGGGTAGCCTTTTGGGTTAACACAAGAGAAGTTTGGATGGAGATTTTGGAGATTGAGGATTAGAGTTCAAGCTTTATGTGTGATTGAGCTGAAGTGCTGTTGAGATTTAGATTTCCTTCTGCTGAGCTTTTGAGAGGAAAGATCACATACCTCTTATGCTTCTGGAGGAAGAGTGCAAGACTTATCAAAGTAGAGGAGATTCCTGCTTCGGACCCCGGGAAGGCCTTTCGAACATCAAGGCTAAGGTTGTAAGGTTCTTCTGTATATTTTAAGATTAATACAATCAAGTTCTGTTTTTCTCAATAAATTTTCGTTCGATTGTTTATTTCAATAAGTTGTCGTTTGATCGTTTATTTCATAGATTCCTTGATCACTATGATAGGTATGTTTTATGATTATTTTTTATACAGGTGCTATTGATATTTTCTTGTTTGTGATTGCAGATCAACGAAAGATGATACTTTCTTGTGACAAAAGGGCCCTTGTTACGACGAAGGATTATTGATGCAACGGAAGCACTGCGACCACAAATAAGCATTTGGATCTAAGGTAGGATCGACATCTTAATAACATTTATTTTTAAAACGAATATATCTAGAGAAAGACAAACTTAGTTGTTCGTTTGTTGCTAGATTGTCTTCTGACACTAGGGAGATCGGTCTTGTCCGCAAGAACGATTTATCCGGCCAACACA